>ML795790.1:160826-184626 GCA_009831015.1 Picea engelmannii
CCTCAGACTCTAAACCTCTGAGAGGAGCTCTTCTCACCACAGGAGGGGATGACTGCCCCACCCAAGCTGAAAAACTGCCTAACAGACCCGCGACTGTCACCAAGACAGCACGCGTGTACCCGCGTGTTGTTCCACTACAGAGCTCGGGTACCCGCGGGCTAAACCTAAGCACGCCGCGGGTATGTCTAAAAACTAAGATAAAATCACACACAGACAGTCTAGTCCTGAAAAAGGCTTCTGGTACCGACAACCAGAGTCTCTGACAGGCTGAGATGCTATCTACTTCAACAGAAAAAACAAATTTACAAAAAAGAAAAACCAATGTGAAGAAACACACAACAAGAAAGACTGAAACACAAGACACTAAACCAACCAAGACCCAGACAGGATCCAAAAAGTTCCCTGAGAAGATAAACCTCTGACAGGGAAGAGGAGACTGCCTCTCTAGCTTCCTGAAAACTACACGCTACTAAAACTACTATAGCCCGCGGATACCCGCATGCTGTAGATAGTTAGGGCGCGGGTTACCCGCGTGCAGGCCTTCTGCAGGCCGCAGGTACCTCTGTGTGTCCCGAAAAGAAATGTCGAGCATCTGTCAAGGAAAACTGGTATTGATGACCAGGTTCCTTGCTAGCTTTCGACTTAACACAAAACGAAAAATAGCAAAGAAACAGAAACTTAATTCTTTGAACTACCAAAATTTTTTAACCAAGTCCGGAAACCCTAAGAGTAAGACTCTCCCCAGTGGAGTCGCCAATTCTGTTGTGGAGTATTCTACCCTACAGACTAATAAGCTAGGGCTCTAAACTTATACGCAGTTCATGACCCTTAGGATTTAACTTTTAACCTTCTACCCAAAATCTCAACCCCTTTTCTCAGGCAAACACGGGAAGAATGAACTAACCTTTTTATCGACGGTTGAAGTAGATCCTCTGTTGAGTTGCTATCTCCTTACTGCTGCTGCTCCTTCCACAAAGATTCCTGCAATCAAGACAAAACTATGCATGCATGCTACTGATCTACTAGGGGGTTAGAGATAAAACATAAATCAAATAACATAGATGAGACTCATGTATTCGGGACGAGAAAAGTATCTTTTTCATTAATCTCAATATGAATCAACTTACAATGATTTCTGAGATCTGCCACCGTTCCTCGGTCCTGATCCTGGGCTCCTCCTCTTCTTTTTGTCCTCCAACTGCTGCTGCTTGAGTTCCTCCTAAAGCTTGAGGCAAGGCTAAAGGGTTGGGACAAAACTGACTTGGCAATTTGGCAGAGTTTCTTTGCTATGATTTTTTCTCTTTTGAATAGTACCCCTACCCGTCCTTTTATAGGCTAGAAGGAGCTAGGGTTTTAGATGAATTCTCGGCCATGCATGGCTGGGAGTTCCAGTTAACTGACAAAAAGCCTCGTGTCCCGGCGGAAAATTTCCTGATTTCTTGCTTTATTAGGTACCCGCGGGCTGTAGTGGGTTAGCCCGCGGATACCCGCGTGCAGCAGAAGGTCAGCAAGCAGTCACCCACGCCCAGTGAAAGGTTAGGGCGCGGGTCCCTTGATTTAAGTGGTTTTTTGAAGATTTGTTCAACATGGCTTTGGCTAGGAAGAGGCATGAGTTGGCCTGATGCCAGGTAAACCTGTGTGGTGCATTTTAGGGTTATAACACCCCGAACCTCCCACACTGCATAGTTTTAACAAACCCCGACCGACCGTTGGGTTACACTTTGTGCCTTGTTATGTATACCAACGCATATATATTTATGTTTAATGTATGTAACCATTGGCGGGGGGTCGGGCCGGGGCTTAGCCCCGGCCCGTGGTCATTTGCATTGTTATATGACCATGCCCGACAGGTGTGTGCGTGGGATTTGAAACTCAACCATGGTTTTTTGTTATATAATATATGACTGGTGGTAAAATGGCGCAGGGTTTTGTGTTATGTTAAGTCACGATCATATGTTCTATGCCATGTGACCTTAATCCGAGCGCGGGAGTGGGGGAAGTTTCAATAGTTGTAACCGTTAAACACCTTTTTCCATGCACACGGTCTTATGAGACATATGCCCAGGTGCCTAGGCGGTTAAGGGCTGGCGTGCCCTTAACCGTCCTACGGTTTGCACCATTGGAACGGTTGCGCCCGGTGCTGGGTTTTCACACTTTAAAATGAATGTGAGCCAGGTTCAAACAAGAAAGGTGCATTTTGTAGATTCAGAGACAGCAAGCTTGAAGAGGGAGACTTCTAGGAGGCCTAACTTCTTCGTTTTTCGACCGATTAAGGTGCCGAAAGAGCCCAGACAGGGGTTTTGGAACACTCTGAAGCCATTGGAGCAGTTGGTTTGTAAGTTTGAGCATTGTAAGACATTTTTTTGAGCACTTTGAGCAATTAATAATAATGATCCATTGGAAGCTGGACTAGGAGATGTAGCCCAAGAGAGGGGTGAACTCCTTTATCAAGTTGTTGTGTTTATGTGCTTATGTTCATTGATTATGTTGTTGTCTATGTGTAATTTGCATAAGTAATCCTTTAATCTATGTGTTTCAAACTGATCATTTTGCTTTAAACACATAACATTTACATTGTAAATAATTTCAATTATTTCAAGTCTTCTTCATTTTTAGATCATCCATGACATGTAGAATGAACAACATTTTATTTTCATAGATTGATTGACCCAAATGTCACTCCAACATTTGTTTTCTAGTGAAGGCCAAAGGTTGACCATATTTCATAAGGACTGTGCCAATTCCTTTCCTTGAAGCATCACATTCCAGGACAAAGGTCTTTTTGAAGTCGAGCAGGGTCAGGACAAGAGTGGTGCACATAGCCATTTTCAAGGCTTTGAAGGATTGATTAGGTGTTGGAGTCCAAGTGAAAGAATTCTGTTTAAGGAGAGCAGTGAGAGGCACCACAATTTTTCCATAATTCTTAACAAACTTGTGATAATAGCCCATTAAACCTAGAAACCCACACAAGCTCTTGATATTCTTGGGGCGAGGCCAATCTTGCATAGCTTCAATTTTCATAGGATCCACCCTGACACCATCCTTGCCAATAATATGACCCAAGTACACCACTTCTAAGGCTCCATAAGCATATTTAGATTGTTTGAGGAAAAGTTGGTGTTGAGAGACTAGATGAAGAACTTGATCCACATGGGAAAGATGGGTTGTCCATGTTTTACTATAGATGAGAATATCATCAAAGAAAATTAAGAAAAAATGACGAAAGACATGATTCATGAGGCTTTGGAAAGTGGAGGGAGTGTTACACAAGCCAAAGGGGATGACCAAAACATTGTAGTGGCCTTCATGAGTTCAAAATGAAGTCTTAGGAATGTCTACCTCTTTCATACCTATCTCATGGTAGCCAAAACGAAGATCAAGTTTAGTAAAATATTGGGTACCACTTAATGAGCCAAGAGATCATCAATGATAGGAATGAGAAATTTGTCTTTGATGGTGAGTTTGTTGAGGGCGCAAAAGTTAGGACACATGCACCAGAGCCTTCTTTCTTAAATATCAGAACCACATGAGAAGAATAAGCGTTGGTACTAGGATAGATAACACCGGCGGTGAGAAAGTCTTGAACAATTTTCTCAATTTCATTTTTTCTGGGCAAAGGGATGATGATAAGGTCGAATATTGGGAGGAAGGTTGCTAAGGACGAGGGGAATGGAATGATCATGAACACCACAGGAAGGGGGAAGTCCATGAGGAATGTTTTCCTCTTTCATGGAGGAAGGTTGCCAAGGACGAGGGGAATGGAATGATCATGAACACCATAGGAAGAGGGAAGTCCTTGAGGAATGTCTGCCTCTTTCATATATATCTTGTGCTATCCAAAATGAAGATCAAGTTTAGTAAAGTATTGGGCACCACTTAATCAGCTAAGAGATCATCAATGATAGGAATGAAAATTTTGTCTTTGATGGTGAGTTTGTTGAGGGCGCGAAATTTAGGAAACATGCACCAAGAGCCTTCTTTCTTAAGTATCAAGACCACATGAGAAGAATAAGGGTTGGTACTAGGATATACAACACCCGTGGTGAGCAAGTTGTGAACAATTTTCAAAATTTCAGTTTTTTTGGGCAAAGGGATGATGATAAGGTCGAATATTGAGAGAAAGGTTTCCAAGGACGAGGGGAATGGAATGATCATGAACACCACAAGAAGGGGGAAGTCCCCGAGGAGTGGAAAAAACAACTTGATGTTTGGAGATGATGGATTAGAGGTCATGGTATAAAAACAAGATCACGGACCAATAAAATAAAAACAAATGTGGAAATAAAACACAGAAGATACACAATACAATAGATACACATATATACATGATTCACCCAGTGTGGGTTACGTCCACTAGAGAAATTGCCAGGTCCTTCCTTTATTATTATCCAGCAAATGAAGGGATACAACCTACAACACACTCGTTGTAACTTCATCTTCTTTCTCTCATAGTCTTCACTCTCAGAATACAATATTCGCAATGATGCATAGTCACAATACATTTCCCTCATAAAAGAGGGTTTCCTTCTAAGGAAAAAAAACCTAACATAACTTCTACTACCATATATGTGACCTTATAATGAATGACCCATATTTACTATGAAATTACAATATACATTTACAAGACAATTTTTCCTTCAGGGGCTCGCTTTCCCTAAGATCTCGCAGGGGGGAAATCCCCCCCTGCAACCCCCCCGCATAGAGGAGTGTACATTATTCTGGGTTGTACAATCTCCATGGCATATAAACATGGCTGAAAACAAAGACCTGTGAATCAAGGAGATAATCAGGCTCCACAACCAATAATCTCCCACTTGGAGACTGATCTCAACAACTCCACCGTTGTTGTATCTTTTGGACTATGGTCCTTCTTGGACTTGACAAATTTCTCATCTTCGCCTTCATGCTTGAAGACCAACTAAAAATCAGGAACTCGGTTTCTCCATGGTTACTCCCTTTGTTAACATGTCTGCAGGATTTTGGCTAGTATGTATCTTTTCCAACTTCAAATGTCCATCTTCCAAGACAAATCGTATGAAATTATACCTGGGTTTTATATTCTTAGTATTCAAATGGAAGGTTGATTTATTTGTAGGATGAATGACACTCTCACTGTCATAGTACAACTTGTTATTATCCCGCTTCTTTCCCAATTCCTCCATAAACCTCTATAACCAAATCATTTCTTTACTAGCCTCTGTAGCAACAACATACTATGCTTTTGTTGTTGAAAGTGCAACAACCTTTTACAGTTTATAAATTCAACTTATTGTTGTTCCACCTATAGTAAAAACATACCACGTGGTGCTCCTCATGTTATCTTTATCACATGCCATATCTTAATCAACATATCCATGTAAAACAATGTTTGAACCTCCAAAACATAATGCATGAGTAGAAATACCTCTCAAATACCTGAGAATCCACTTTACTACCTCCCAATGTTCATATACTTTCTCACAACTCCCACTGTATGTGAAATATCTAGTCTTGTGCAAACCATCGCATACATCAAGCTACCAACTGTTGATGAATAAGGGACCTTGGACATGTATTCTATCTCGACTTGTGTCTTGGGACACATTTACTTAGTTAATTTGAAATGGTTGGCCAAAGGTGTACTAATTGGTTTGCATTCTTTATTCTAAACCTCTCCAACACCTTCTCTATGTACTCACCCTGAGACAATGTCAATTTACGATTTTTCCTGTCTCTTGTTATTCTCATACCAAATATTTTCTTTACAACACCCAAATCCTTCATCGCAAATGAATTAGCTCATTTCTTCTTGAGCACATTTATATCCTACAAATTAGACCCTGCAACAACCATGTCATCTACATACAATAGAAAGATAATATAGCTTCCATTTTTTCTCCTTTTAAAATAAAAACAGTGATTGGAATGGCATCTACTATAACCTCGTTTTGTCATAAACCTGTCAAACTTCAAATACCACTGCCTTGGAGTTTGTTTTAGGCCATACAAGATCTTTGTCAACCTCCATAACAAATTTTTGTTCCCTTTGACCTCATACTCATGTGGCTACTGCATATAAATATCTTCCTCCAAATCCCCATGGAGAAAAGTTGTTTTTACATCTAATTGTTCAAGATGCAAATATTCTACCACCACGAGACTTAAAATAGTCCTAATTGAAGTCATTTTAACAATAGGAGAAAATATTTCATCAAAATCTATACCTTTCTTTTGTGCAAACCCCTTTACAACAAGTCTATCTGTGTACCACTTTTTGTCTCCATCTTCTTCCTTCAACCTGTAAACTCATTTATTCTGCAATGCTCTTTTCCCTGGAGGCAACTGAACCAAGTCCAAAGTCTAGTTATTTACCAAGGAATCCATTTCATCTTCCATGACTTGCTCTCACTTATTTTTAGTGTCTACCTGCATTGTCTCTTCATAACATTCTGGTTCACCAGAATTAGTCAACAATAAATAATACAATGAAGGAGACTATCGTTTAGGGGGTCTACTTAACCTGGTAGATCTTCTAACAACACTTGTAGGAGTTTGAGTTACATGATGCTCCTATTGTTGTACATTTTTATTTTCTGGTATCTTTGGAATTTATTTTTCAATGATCTCATCAAGCATTGTGTATTATGGTTTTTCTTTTTCTTGTATCTTTCTCTGCAACCGATCTTTCTACATGACCTTCTCATTGAATATGAAATCTCTACTCCTAATGATTTTGTGATTTTTATAATCTCATAAGTGATAACCAAAATCATTAACACCATATCCAATAAAGGTGCACTTCTTGGATTTTTCCTCAAGCCTTGTTCTATTTTCTTTATCAATATGGACAAATGTTTCACAACCGAAAGTCCTCAAAAAAGAATAGTTTACATTTTAACTTGTCCATGCATCCTCTAGAATTCCACCATACAAAGAGATTGAAGGTACTATGTTTATTAAGTAAACAATAGTATATTCATCATCTTCTTAGAAATGTAAGGGCAACCCGACATGCAATCTCATACTCCTTGCACGCTCCATGATTGTCCTGTTCATCCTTTCTGACACACCATTTTCTTGTGGTCTTCCTGGAACTATCTTCTCTCTACGAATCCCATGGTATGAATAGTAATCATCAAACTCCTTGCTGCAATATTCACCTTCATTGTCTGATCTGAGACACTTCAACCTTTTTCATGTCTCATTCTCAACCCAAGCTTTACATTTCTTAAAAGTATCAAAAACATCAGATTTTTTTCGAATGCAATAAACCCAAGTTTTTCTAGTTGCATCATCAACAAAAGTAACATAATAATGAGAACCACCAAGAGATGATACATGACCTTTCCCCCATACATCTATATGCACCAGCTCTAACCTTTCACTCTTCTTTTCTCTTCCGACTCTAAGAAATTTGACTCTCTTATGTTTTCCATAAACACAATGCTCACAAAAATTCAAATCAATTTGTTTAAGATCTGGCAATAAATTTATTTTTTGAAGTATCTGCATCCCCTTCTCACTCATGTGTCCAATCCTATGATGCCACATTGTTTTATCAACTCATGTAGAAGCTAAAGAGATAGAAGAATCAATATTACCAGTACATAAATACAATGTACCTACCTTCTCTCATTTTTCTGTCACCAATGATCCTTTAGTGACCTTCCATGTCTTATCTGTAAATATAGATATACAACCTTCTCTTTCCAAATGCCTTGTTGAAATTATATTTTTCCTTAGATCTGAAACATATCTTACCTCTTTCAACAACCATTGGTTTCCATTCCTTTGGTTTATTTTTACCTTTCTCATTCCAACAATTTTGCATGGTGCATCATCACCGAAATGAACCTGTCCAAAATTACCTTGAACATAATCTAAAAAATGTTTCCTATGGGGTGTGGTATGAAATGAAGCCCCTGAATCTGCTACCCAAGACTCAGTGATATTATCTACAGAAAGAATCAAAACATCTTGTAACGCAACACCTGTTACATTTGCTTCCTGATTTTTCTCCTGTTGTTCATCTCTTTGTTTCTTTGGAGCTCTGCAGTCTTTCTTCATATGTCCTTTCTTCTCACAATTCCAACACTCTATATTTCCAATTCTGAATTTGGATCTGCCCTTTCTATAATTCCTGCGGTTCCTAGAGCCCTTTCCTCTATCCTTTTGTCTTCATTTGTTCTCCATGTTTAGCACATTACTTGATGTCTCACACGTGTTTTTTCATCACATTTCCTCGCTAAGGATAACACCAACAACATCATCAAATTTTAAAGTATTTGAACCAGAGACAAAGTTACTTACAACCATGACCAAGTTGTTCCAACTTTCTAGAAATTAGCACAATATTAGAAGAGCCCTGACCTCATCATCAAAGTCCACTTTTACAGAACTTAGCTAATTAGTAACTGTATTAAATTCATTTAAATGATCTGCAACAGACCCACCTTCTGATATCTTCATATTAAATAATCTCTTCATTAGAAATACCTTATTGGATGCTGAGAGTTTTTCATACAGTTTATCTAATGCATCCATCAGCTCCTTCGTTGTCTTTTCTTTTGAAACATTGAAAGCCACTGACGCTGTCAGGTTCAGCCGTATCGTTCCTAGTGCCTTTTTTTCAAGAACCTCCCATTCTTCATCCTTCATGACCATCAATTGTTTTTCTATTCCACCCAATGGCAGGAATAGATCCTTCTGATATAAATAATCTTCCATCTACATCTTCCATAACTAGTAGTTTTGGTCGTTAAATTTCTCAACCCCAAACTTTCCATCTTTCATCATTGCTTCCACTTGAACCAGGAACCCTCTTTTCCTGTGAGTTACCTTTTTCTCTGATACCAGTTGTTAGAAAAATAGGATCACGGAGAAATAAAATAAAAACAAATGTGGAAATAAAACACAAAAGATACACAATACAATAGAGACACAGATATACATGGTTCGCCCAGTGTGGACTACGTCCACCAGAGAAATTTCCAGGCCCTTCCTTTATTATTATCCAAAAAATGAAGGGATACAACCTACAACACACCTATTGTAACTTCCTCTTCTTTCTCTCACAATATTGTCTCTCAGAATACAATATTTGCAATGATGCATAACCGCAACACATTTCCCTCATAAAAGAGGGTTTCCTTCTAGGGAAAAATATCCTAACATAACTTCTACCGTTAAATCTATGACCTTATAATGAACAATCCAAATTTACTATGAAATTACAATATTCATCCCCTCGGACCCTACAGGGGGGCAAGCCCCCCTTGTAACCCCTCCATGTGGAGGAGTGTATAGTATTTTGGGGTGTATAGTCTTCATGGGGTATAAACACGGCTGAAAACAAACACCTATGAATCAGGAAGATAATCAGGCTCCACAACCAATAGGTCAAGATGCATAGAAGGTGTCTCAGTGTCGTGAAACAGAATGGAGTTGTGCAATAATCCATGAATGACCTTTTTTTAGGATCTTTTCCATGCGATGGGAATTTATGATCTCGGGAGATCCTGTGGTGATGCCTTGGAACTTATATTTTTTGCCCTCCTAGTTGAATTGCATGGTTAATTCCTTAAAATCCATGAGGACGGGGCCAATATTTTGTAGCCATTATACACCAAGAACAATGTCACAACCATCCATGTTGATAGCAATCATATGATAATTCATTATGTATTGACCAATTTGGAGACATACATTTTCACAACGCCCCCACATTTCATGGAACCTCCATTGGAAATCATGATTTGAAAGTTGTTCATTGCACGGATATAGCAATTTGTTTCTTGAGCAATGCGACGATGAATAAAAGTATGGGTGATGCAACTGTCAATGAGGATGATGACCTTATGATGCTTAATGTAACCAATTAGCTTGAGGGTTTGGGGAGCATAGAAGCCAGCAGGAGAATTCAGTGAAATGATTGGTTCGACTTCTAGGGGTCTGAGGGCAGAGTAATATCAGTTGGCTCATATAAATTGACCATAGGGGGGGTCTCAAACAATTCTTCATAAACATCCTCAAAGATGGCCCTAAAAATATTTTGTTCCTTACACTTGTGCCCCAAAAAATATTTGTCATCACAATTATTTTAAAGGCCCTTGAGTTGGTGTTCAACCATTTATGCCCAAGTCAATTTATGGATCTTCAGTGGAGTGGAAGGAGGGTCATGAGTGGCAGGTTTAGGGCAGGGAAGAAAAGAGGGTTTTTTGGTTTGAGAAGAGACAACATGTTTTGATTCCTTATCTCTTTTAGTATATTCCACCCAACTCTAAGGGAAATCCATGAGGACGTGGGCACGGATCTCATTCTTGAGGAAATTGTTAAAGCATTCCCATAAAAAAGGATCAGACATTCCCTCCGTGTGGAAATCCAAGCACTCGAAAGAAGATATAAAGTCTACCACTGTGCCAGATTGTTTTAACTTGGTCAAATGACCTAAATCGTGGGTGTTAGTGTGTAAGCATTCATAAATCTCTGCAACAAAATGTTTCCAAGCCACATACCCTTGGAGGGAATTTTTTCTATATTTCCACCATTGCCAGCGTTCCAGATCTAGATGGAGAACACCATACCATAGTTTGACCAACTCATCAGTAATGTCATACAAAGAGAAATGGTGTTCCATTTGAGTGACCTAGTCGGTGGGATCCAAGCCATCAAATTTGTTCACCTCCATGTGAGGGGGATGCAGGTCCTGTTGAAAGTGGTTGGAAGGAAAGGATGTGGACTGGGAGGATTCAAGACCTTCAGGGTTATAAGGTGGGGTAGAAGATAAGGGATATGGGTCGTGCTTAAACAAGGCAAACAAATTGTTCACTGCATCCTGGGATTGTTGACACATGGTTGTCAATTGAGTGATGGATGTGGGAAGTGGTTCGAGTAGAGAAAGTTGATATTTAAGGTTAGCGATACTGGAAGTTGTTAAGTTTTGAGCTATTATTAGGTTTATTTTTAATTTACTAGATAACAATAGCATAGGTAGGATCACTGAGAGAAACACAATCACAAGATACACAACATTTATCCTGGGAAACCCTCATGGGGGAGAAAACCCAACAAAAGCTTCCTTAATATAGATAGCCAATACAATGCCAATACAATAAACCAAAACACTAGAGAATATCCAACATTGGTCAATGTGCCTATCTCTTCCTTCTTCTCCCTACTACAACTACCAAACTTGTGCACTTGATGCGTGAATGAGTGAGTGGAATAATGAGGCGATGGCTTCCTTTACTTATACAAACTGGCAGGTGCTGAAAATGTGTCTCTTCTTTGGGCAGGGTCGAATTGTCTTCTTAGTGGTTAAAACCACTTTAATTGGGCATGGAGGATGACTTCTTAATTTTCATAATACAATAGGGTTTGACCAATCCACAAAAGGGAATTTGGTTAATTACAATGCTCGACATGATCAATCCACAAAAGGGGATTGATCTATTTAATAATGAATCAATAATAAATAGAATACTCTTTGCAGTTACAATATTTAAACACTCCCCCTTAACAAGAAGGGTATTCTACAAACACAACTCAATACAACATCATCAGGAGAGAGAGAGAGAGAGAGAGAGGATAACAACATCAATAACATCTAGAACATTGATTGACATATCTATAAATCATCGGAATTTTTCTCATCATCATCGTTCACAACATGGAGTTGGAGTAGCATAATCATCCTCATCATCATGAGGCTAGTGTATCATTATCAACATCTTTAGAGAGAATTTAAAGTGGCATCATCATCATCATCTTCAACAAGAAGTTGAAGTGGAATCATCATTATCATCTTCATCAAGAAGCTGAAGTGGCATCATCATTATCTGCATCAACATGGATTAGTATAACATTAATAAATCATCATCATCAATAACAACACGAGGTTGATACAACATCAACAACAACAACATCACAGCATAAAGGTTGGAGCATCATCAACATCAGCACTAAGATGGAAATATTCAACACAAAGATGGCATCTCATCAACATCAGCACTACGCTGGAAATATTTAGCACGAAGTTGACATCTCATCAACATCAACACGAAGATGGAAATCTTCATCATGAGGCTAGCATCTCAACAACATCAACATGAAGCTAGAAATATTCAACACAAGGTTGGCATCTCAACAAAATTAACATGAAGCTGGAAATCTTCAGCACTAGGCTAGCATCACAACAAAGTCAACACAAAGTTGTAAATATTCATCACTAGGTTGGCATCACAACAACATCAGCACGAAACTGGAAATATTCAGCACTAGGATGGCATCACAACAACATCAGCATGAAGCTGGAAATCTTTAGCACTAGGATGGCATCAGAACAACATCAACACGAAGCTGGAAATCTTCGACACTAGGTTGGTATCAACACTAGTCCCCCTTTTGAGGGAGGTCCTTTCGGACTACACCAAGAATGTCTCAAAAGTGCTTAAACTTTACATGAGACAGAGGCTTGGTCAACACATCAACAACCTATTCATTCGTGCCAACATAATGGAGCTTTATGGTTCCTCTCTGCACCATATCACGAATGAAGTGATATCATATCTCTATGTGATTTGACTCATCATGGAACACATCATCTTTATATAACTGTGGTTATCACATAGGATCACGGTGGCTTCCATCTCCAAATCAAATAGATCTTTCAACAACATTTGAAACCATGTGGATTCAGCACTGGTGGAATATATTTCTCTTATGATGTGCTGAGAGCAATACTTGATTGCTTCCTAGTCTTCCATGAGATCATGGTTGACCCCAAACTGAAACACAATCCTGAGGTGCTCTTTCTGTCAAAGACACTTCCTTCCCAATCTGAATTGGTATAACCACTCAGTCCGAAGTCATGATCTCTAGTATAACAAAGATCAAAATCCAATGTACCTTTAAGTTATCTCATCACATGTTTTGCATCATCAAGGTGAACACATTTGGGTTCTACCAGATATTGACTCAAGGAAAAACATATATCTGGCCTTATATTTGTCAGATACATTACCGAACCATTAATTTTTATGTCCATAGTAACACCAACCAATTCTGACGAAGTATCAACCAGGAGCTTCAAATTTGTTTCCATGGGTCTGTTCATGGATTTACACTCCAACATATCAAACCTCTTCAGTATTTCAACTGCATACTTCCCTTGGTTAAGGAAGATCTTCTCTGGGATCTGCCAAACTTTGAGACCTAAGTAATAATGGATAAGGTCTTTCATCAAATTCTGTAGAAAAATTATTCTGCAATCTGTGATGAGATCTTCTTCATCTTGTCAAGAATACATCATCTACATATAGTAGCAACATCACTGGATCATCATTCATAACCTTGAGGTAAAGTTTAGAATCAACTTTACTCTTGGTAAAGCCCAAGCTCGTTGGGAAACTGTCAATTCTTCCATATCAAGCTCTAGGAGCTTGCTTCAACCTGTAGAGTCTTCTTCAACATGCAGACCTGAGTCTTTATATCTTCAACTTCAAACCAAATTTTCTCATTACATTGTACCAATATGGTACACTTGCTCAGCTGCAAATCAATCAGCACAATCATGTGATAGCTCTATGTGCTCTCTGCAAAGCACTATCTGCCTCATTGCCTGAGAGTATGTCCTCTCCTCTTTCTGGAACTGGGAGTCTGCACTTGTAGTTGCTCTGAAGTTGAGAATGGTTACTCCATTCTCACAATGACTGCTAATATTAGAGAGTAACTTTGTAATATACCATATATAAAATGTATGCAGAACTAAAATAAAATGCTAGTAATGGTAGAATAACAACAATATAACCATAACATTCACCACAATAACACTGAAATGATATAAGAATAACAACAAAAATAGGACTTTAAATCTAAAAGCAATGTTCACGGGCCTCTTCGAGGGGGCAACCTCCAGTTGAGCAGAGCTCTATTACAATAATATCCAAGCTAGGGTTCTCATACCCTCAACTCCTATTTATATTAAAAAGAAGCATCTGGAGGAAGATCCTTCTAGAAGCAGAAGCTTCTATTAGGTCTTCTTACATCCGCCTTATTCTATTTTATTGAAAGGCCTTATTAATATTGACCTTTATTACATCCGAATATATTGTTCTAACTATGTGCGAGTTAGGACCCTAACATGTCTACCCCCTCAAAAACAACCTTGTCCTCAAGGCTTGAGATGAGGAAATTGTTGCAGAATGGTAGTTGGTTCCCAAGTGGCATCTACTGGAGTTGTATCTTTCCACTATATTAGCACTTCCTTGATGTTTCTCTGACATAGGCGATGCTCATGTTGGTCCAAAAATACTTCTGGTTGTAGCCAAATGGATCCTTCTTCAGCTAACTCTGTAAGGTTGGTTTGAATTTGGCACTTACCTCCAATCACCTTCTTTAAGCATGAAACATGAAAAACATGATGTAGCTTCGAATTGTTGGGAAAAGCTAACTGATAGACGACTTGTCCCACACGCTTGAGTACGGTATAAGGACCATAAAATTTGGGCACTAGCTTTTGACATTGCGGCCTTGAGAGAAGTTTGCTTGTAAGGTTGCAGTCGAAGAAACACCTGATACCCTTCTACAAATTGACATTCAGAGTGACCTTGATCTACTTGTTGCTTCATATGATTCTGTTCCATGACCAAATTCTCTTTGAGGGTACGGAGAATAGCCTCTCGAGTTGTAAGTGTTAGTTCAACCACCTAGACCTTCGAGGCACACGGTAAGTATGAGAGAAATGAAGGTGGATTATGTCCATATATCGCTTCAAAAGGAGTCATTCATGTAGTTGTATGGTATGAAGTGTTGTACCACCATTCAGCTAGGGGTAACCATTGAGCCCACTTCTTTTTCTTTTTTGAGGAAAAACACCTTAAATATGTTTCCAAAAACTTGTTGACAACTTCCACTTGGCCATCAGTCTGGGGATGATAAGATGTGTTGAGATGCAATTCGATGCCTTGTATCTTAAACAGGTCTTGCCAAAAATTTCTTGTGAAAGTTGGGTCGCGATCAGAAACAATAGAGTGCGGCATGCCATGAAGCTTGAAGACCTGATCCATGAAGATTTGAGCCATCATGGATGTTGTAAATGGGTGTTGAAGGGAGAAGAAATGAGCATACTTGGAAAGGCGTTCAACAACCACCATGATGACGGATTTATTTCCCGATTTGGGTAAGCCGGTAATAAAATCCATAGAGATATCCTTCCAAATAGTAGGTGGAATCAGGAGCGGTTGTAGTGTGCTTGGAGATTTTCCTGTTTCTCCCCTCTTGCATTGACAAACATCACATTTAGCTACAAAATTATGAATTTCCTATTTCATACCATCCCAGAAAAAGGAATGTTTGGCCTAGTCATAGGTTTTGGTGAACCCAGAGTGCCCTGCTGTGGGTGTAGCATGAAGCTCAGAAAGTACCGTGGATTTAATATTTGATTGTTTACTTAAATACAAACAACCTTTGTATCAAAGTTCCACATGGAGCCAAGAGTACCCTGGGGAAGCTGGAGCCTTGGACTGCAATTGGTGCATCAACTGCAAACTTTTGGGATCTTGTAGCCATTCCTGGCGAACAGCTTGGAGCCAATCTGGTACAATGAATGAAAGAGAAAAAAGGGATCCTTTGTCTTCATATTTTCGGGAAAGTGCATCTGCAACCACATTGTATTTTCATTTCTTATAAATGATCTCATAATCATATCCAAAGAGTTTAGTCACCCATTTTTGTTGTTCTGGGGAGGAAATGCGTTGTTTCAGAAAATACTTGAGGCTTTGATAGTCTGTCTTAATTTGGAAACGTTTCCCCAATAGATAAGGAAGCCACAGATCCATGGCATGCAGAATAGCCAACATTTCCTTTTCACATATGGATTTTCCCAGATTTCTTTCAGATAGTTTCTTGCTAGTAAAGGCCAAAGGTCGACCCTCTTGCATAAGGACAACACAAATTCCTTTCCCTAAGGCATCACATTCCAAGTCTTTGTGAAATCGGGAAGGTTGAGGACTAGAGTGGTGCACATGGCCATCTTCAAGGTCTGAAAATCTTGAGCAGTGGTTGGGGTCCAAGTGAAAGAGTTATTTTTTAGGAGAGCAGTGAGAGGTGCTGCAATCTTCCCATAATTCTTAACAAGCTTGCGATAATACCATGTTAAGCCTAGAAATCCATGCAATCTCTTAAGAGTCTTTGGGTGAGGTCAGTCTTGCATAGCTTCAATCTTTTTAGGATCCACCTTGACACCATCTTTACCAACCAGATGACCCAAGTATTCTACTTCTGAGGCACCAAAAGCACATTTAGACTGTTTCAGGAAAAGTTAGTGCTGAGAGAGTATATGGAGAACTCGGTCCACATGAGCAATATGGTATATCCAAGTTTTTCTATAGATGAGGATATCATCAAAGAAAACTAAGACAAAATGGCGGAGAAAAGGATGGAAGACATGATTCATGAGGCTTTGGAAGGTGGAGGGGGCATTACACAGGCCAAAGGGCATGACCAAAAACTCATAGTGGCCCTCATGAGTTCTAAAGGCAGTCTTGGGAATGTATGCCTCTTTCATATGTATCTGGTGGTAGCCCGAATGAAGATCTAGTTTAGTGAATAATTTGGCGCCACTCAATTCATCCAGGAGGTCATCAATGACAGGAATGGGGAATTTGTCTTTGATGGTAAGTTTGTTGAGGGCACGAAATTCAGGACACATTCACCAAGAACGTTCTTTCTTCAGTACCATGACCATAGGAGACGAGTAGGGGCTCGTACTAGGGTGGATAATGCCTGCATTAAGGAGTTCCTGGACCATTTTCTCAATTTCATTTTTTTGGGAAAAGGGGTGACGATACAGACGGATATTGGGAGGAAGGCTTCCAGGTTCAAGGGGAATGGAATGATCATGAACACCACGGGAAGGAGGGAGGACTTGGGGAGTGGAAAATACTAATTGATGTTTAGAAAGGATGGATTGGAGGTCTTGCAGTAATGAGGGTATCTATGTTGCCTGTATGGCATGGAGTTGGGCGATAACACCAGAATGACCCTTTTTGATCAGCTTTTCCATGCAATGGGAACTAATGATCTTAGGTGAACTAGTGGTGATGCCTTGGAACTTATATTGGTGGCCCTCCTAGTCGAATTGCATGGTTAAGTCTTTAAAATCCATGAGAATGGGACCCAAAGTCCTTATCCAATCTGCACCCAACACAATGTCACAACCTCCCATGTCGATAGAAAACATATGGGATTTCAAGTGGTAGTCACCAATTTGGAGACACACATTTTCACAATGCCTTCCAAATTTCATGGAACCACAATTGGCAATCATGATTTGGAAATTATTGATGGCATGGATGTAGCAATGAGTTTCTTGGGCAATGCAGCGATGAATAAAATTATGGGTGTTGCCACTATCAACCAGAATGGTGACCTTTCGATGCTTGATGTAACCGATTAGATTGAGGGTTTGGGGAGAAGAGAAGCCAACGAGAGCATTGAGGGAAATGACCGGTTCTACTTCGAGAGGGTCTGAGGGAGGGGTTATGTCAGTGGATTCAAGTGACTCAGACATAGAGGGATTTTCTTCATCTTCTTCCAAAATCTCCTCAGAGATGGCCATAAAAAGCTTTTGTTCTTTACACTTGTGGCCCGACAAATATTTTTCATCACAGTTATAACAAAGGCCTTTGAGTTGGGATTCAACCATTTCATCCCTGGTCAATTTTTGGATCTTTAGTGGAGCATAGGGAGTAGTGGGATTTATTGGTTTAGGGTGAGGGATAAAGGAAGGTTTGTGGTTTTGAGTAGATACAACATGTTGTGATTCTTTATCTCTTTCGGTAGACTCCATCCAACTCTTAGGCTAAGCTATGAGGACATGGGCCTAAATTTAATCCTTGAGGCCGTTGATAAAACACTCTCAGAAAAAGTCGTCAGACATGCCCTCTATTCTAAAAGATAGGCACTCAGAGGCAGCTATAAAGTCTTCCACTGTTCCTAATTGTTTCAGCTTTGTCAAATGGCCCAAATGGTTGGTGTCAATCTCAAAGTGTTCATAAAGCTCTGCCACAAAGTGTGTCCAAGCAATATACCCTTGACGGGAAGTTTTTCTCCATTGCCACCATTGCCAACGTTCTTGAGCTAGATGGAGAAAACCATACCGGATTTTGGCCAAGTCATCTGTAATGCCATATAAAGAGAAGTAATGTTCCATTTGGGTTACCCAACCAGTTGGGTCCGAGCCATCAAATTTGGTCACATCCACCCGCAGAAGGCATAGGTCACATTGAAAGTGATGGTTCTGCAAGGTATGGGAAGGAGAGGAATGGTCACCTTTAGTATGTGGAGGTGAGGAAGAGGAGGGTTTATCTGTAGGGATATGCAGTTTGGTGTAGAGTGCCAAAAATATTGATTCAAGCTGGGTGGTGAGGTCTTGTTTGATTTCCCACATTGAGGATTGCATGGTTGTATTGATGGTAGAAACATTGGCACTGAGTTGTTTCACTTTTTGTTGGGTCTCAATGAGACCATATTGCAAGGTGTTGAAGCGAGCTTCCAAGTCTTGGCTACGAGTATGGGCCATGGGGATGAGGAAACTGAAAAGGCGCGGGTGGGGTAAAACAATTTCACCAAAAAAATGATATGGATGAATGTGATAAGGGCGAAGAGATGAATCCAATGGAATAGGTCTCAAATAATGGTGAAACAATTTCCAGATTTATACTCCGATCTGAAGAATACTGCAGAAAGGAAATGCCCAAATGCTTAACCAAAAAGAAATGTGTATTTACTTGGAAACCTGAACACAGTTGCACGACAATAGATCTTGTTTGTTTTAATTTGGTTATGTTTCTGTCCCCCAAGGGTTAGGTATTCAAGGGTTCTATAGACAAGGGTTTGCCCTGTGCTATAGCTCTCTGATATACGTGTGGGGTCCAACAGTTGTACTCGGCCCAATATCTCAGGGCACTAACTAAGGAGGATAGACTATACCCTTAGGCGTACTACCTGAATACCCAGGTACTAGATAGTATCTTCTCAAGTGTTGTTCTCGGTGACATTATAGCATTCAGGCGGTCGATCGGTTTTTCTAAAGAGGGCTTCAGGTAATCTAGGTTGATCCGTACACAAGTGTTTTCTGATGCACTACCACTCGAAGGGGTACCAACATGGGTTACAAGGGTGTCCAACAAATGTGTGCTTAAGTACCAATTGTATTTCCTACATGTATGAATCCCTCAACCGCGGGTTTATGCGTGTAACAACATATCTATGTGGCTTAAAGATGCCGTAATACATCTCTATCCTGAAAAAAATTTAACCCACACTTTCTGCTGAGGAAAGTGCTCTGATACCACTTGTAATATACCAGATATAAAATGTATGCAGAACTGAAATAAAATGATAGTAATGACAGAATAACAACAATATAACCAGAACATTCACCACAATAACAGTGAAATGATATAAGAATAACAACATAAATAGAACTTTAAATATGAAAGCAATGTTCACGGGCCTCTTCGAGGGGGAAACCTCCAGTTGAGCAGAGCTCTATTGCAATAATATCCAAGCTAGGGTTCTCATACCCTCGACTCCTATTTATACTAAAAAGAAGCATCTAGAGGAAGATCCTTCTAGAAGCGGAAGCTTCTATTAGGTCTTCTTACATCCACCTTATTCTATTTTATTGAAAGGCTTTATTAATATTGACCTTTATTACATCTGAATGTATTTTTCTACCTATGTGTGGGTTAGGACCCTAACAAACTTCTCTACTCCATCATGGAAACAAGTTCATCTGAATCTAAGAGTGGCTCAATAACTGATATTGAAGGTAGCCCTTCTTCTTTCATGGAGGTAAATCTATATTTTATTGTAGTCATTTCTCCATAACCCAACTAATGTACTGCACCAACCGCCACTCAATTTTAAATATGGGTATTTCTCCCCCTGCATCTCATACTATATATGAATCATGGTTGTTCTGGTTTCCTTCATGAATGTTGGAACTATTTCTTCAATTTACTGGAGTAAGTGTCTCATCATAGTCTTCTCCCTCTTGTTGGAAGAATCCTATGGACACACATCATACTTTGTACATATGCAACATGCTTGATCTAGTGGATCAATCTTGGAATTTAATACTGACTTCTCTTCTAGTCTCATGGAAAAGTCCATATTCTATTCTTTATGACTGACTTCCTTCCTTGTCACTAAAACAAGGGAATCTTCCTAGGAGATTTCATATCTCCTAGAAGTTTCTGAAGCTATGATCTAGTATTCTCATGGCATCTGTCTCCTAGTCCTGGAAGTTGTCTCAGCATCTAATCCTTTTTTATATCAGGCTTACTCTCGATTTATTTTGAGTCTACAAGGACTTCATCATCTCTTATGGGGTATACTTGGTGTTGAATACCAAGTCTAAATATAAAAAGTTGAGTCAGACTTCAAGTGAATTCTGCTTCCTAACAAGGTGGCTTCATTATCCTTTGAACAAGTCTATTGTGAGTTCTTGTTCTAATGTTCGGTCATCGTCATGGTAGATCCTTTAGAGATTTCACTTGTGACTTGTATGAAGCAAAGATCAAAAGTAAGAAATACAATACGAAATGAGATCAACACTCCTCTAGTGTTATGATCAAACATTCATCCATGGTAACCTGGAACCAACACAAGAAGTGTATCCTAGAGGAGATGTTAGTTGTATCTGGTAAATGATTACATTAAGCATTTATCTCAATATGATCATATTCTACCAAGTATAATAATTTTCAAATACTGCTACCTCAACTATAGTGTTTACTTGTAAAGAGGTAGTTATCAACTTGTCATGTGAAACTTTGAATCTTATCAACTTAATTAATCAAACCTGGAGCCTTGTCCTCATGAATGAGTGTGTTTTTTTTCTTCCAAGTCTCCTTCACTCAAGATGACTAGTGATTTCTTCAACCCACCTTCTGTACTAAGACAATATGCTATCTTGAAAGAAGGTTGGGTTAGAGAATAAACTCTATGATCTCAACTGCAACTGGTACTTTAACTGTAACTTAGGGTTTTATGAGAAAACCTAATTTTTCAAACTTCAAATTTTGAAATTATGATCCATGGAATAGATGTGTTGAGTTGAGGCGAGTAGGATGGTGTAGTCAAATTTCTGAAAATCCAAATTTTACCCCTTGAAACTGAGCTTGCAGAAATCTGGACGGGTACTTCTGGTACTAGTTCTGGTTTCCTGGTTTTTCTGGTACTTCTGGTTTTCTGGTTTTTTCTGGTACTTCTAGTTTTTTGATACCAGTCAAAAACTAGGGCTGGAATTTCTGGAGGCTCTGTCCATTGAAAAGGTGTGCTCAAGCTTTCAAAAGATTTACTAGGGTAGGGCACACTTTTCTAGATGGTTTTTAGGCAAAATTTCTTCTCCAACAAAAATCCATAAATTTCTTGTACGACAACAATGACATTTTTCTTTATCCAGTGAAAGATGCTCTCTTTAGTTTAGCTTTGATACCATGCTAAGTTTTGAGCTATTATTAGGTTTCTTTTCAATTTACTAGATAACAATAGCATAGGTAGGATCACTGAGAGAAACAAAATCACAAGATACACAACATTTATCCTGGGAAACCCTCACGGGGGAGAAAACCCAACAAAAACTTCCTTAATATAGATAGCCAATACAATGCCAAGACAATAAACAAAAACACTAGAGAATATCCAACACTGAGCAATGCGCCTCTCTCTCCCTTCTTCTCCCAACTGCATCTACCAAACTTGCGCACTTGATGAGTGAATGAGTGAGTGGGATAATGAGGCGATGGCTTCCTTTATTTATACAAATTGGCAGGTGCTGAAAATGTGTCTCTTCACTGGGCAAGGCCGACTTGTCTTCTTAGTGGTTAAAACCACTTTAATTAAGCGGGTCGACTTCTTAATTTGTATAATACAATTAGGGTTTGACCAATCCACAAAAGGGGTTTTGGTCAATTACAGTGCCCGACATGATCAATCCACAAAAGGGGATTGATCTATTTAATAATGACTCAATAATAAATAGAATACTCTTTACAGCTACAATATTTCAATAGAAGTAAGGAAAGAAAGATTAGTCCAGGTTTTCTCATTATCTTTGACCAAGGGAGTGATACGTTGTTCCTAATCTTGGTTGTGGGTGTGGGCCATGGGGACGAGAAAGGGGGGGAAGTGGGACTGCATAGAAAGGGGTTACTAGTGAATGGTACTACGATGATCATTGCAAAGAGATGAAGTCAATGGGATACGTGCCAAATAGGGGTGTCTGGAAGGGATTGGGTCCACGAAAAAAAAAGGTTGAAAAATGATAGGTATGAATGAGATCAGGACGAAGAGAGGAATCCAATGATATAGGTCTCAAATAATGGTATATGTTGTATTATTATTATTATTATTATTATTTAATTTATTTATTCCCGTGGAGTTATACTTTGCTCTGAATAATACCGCAGTGATGAAATGCCCATATTCTTAGTAGGAAGAAATGTGTATCAATTTCGCAACCCGAATGGAGGCAAGGTTGCATGACAATAGATCTTGTTTGTTCATTTTTTTTTTGTTTCCGTCTCGAGGGTTAGGGTGTTGAGGTTTTCTATAGACAAGAGTTTGCCTTGTGTTATAGCTCTCTAATATACATGTGGGGTCGAACAATAGTACTTGACCCAATATCTCAAGGCACCAACTAAGGAGGATAGACCATACCCTTAGTCGTACTACATGTTTACCTAGGTACTAGAGAGTATCTTCCCGAGTGATGTTCTTGGTGGCACTATAGCAGTCAGGCGGTCGATTGATTGATCTACGGAGGGTTTCAGGATACCTAGGGTAGTTTGTATACAGGCTTTGTTTGATGTGATACCACTTGAAGGGGTACGAACAAGGGTTACAAGGGTGTCCAACAATGTGAGCTTAAGTACCTCTTGTATTTTTTGTGTGTATGCTTCCCTAGCCGTGGATTTATGCATTGAACAACATATCACTATAGTTTTAAGACGTCGTAATACATCTCTTCCCTGCAAAAATTTAACCCAAATTTCCTACCAAGGAAAGTGTTCTGATACCACTTGTAAGGTACCAGATCTAGTATAATAGCAGAAACATAAATATTGCAGAGAATAACAACAAAACAACACAATATATTAAACCACAACACCAAAATAATACCTTTATTGATAGGAAACAATGTTCACTTGCCTCTTTGAGGGGGAAACCTCCAGCAGAGCAATGCTCTATTACAATAATTCTCAAGACAAAGACTAAGCATGCCCTCAACTCCTATTTTTACTAAATCTATGTACCAAAAGAAAAATCTAGAGGAAAATCTTCTAGAAGCGGAAGCTTCTATTAGGTCTTCTTACATTTGAATTTTTCTTCCTTATTACTAGACCTTATTAATATTATCCTTTATTACATGGAAAATATATTATTCTACCTACGTGAGGGGTTAGGGAGGTTAGGTCCCTAATAAAGAAAAAATAAAATAATAAATAGGTATGACTCAAAGGTTATGAGTATTCAATACCCCTTATATTATATTTATATGTAGGTCCATTCATTGTAATGGTGTGAAATACATTTTTGGTACATTTAGTTGTAAAAGGAGTATCCTTTCAAAATATTCAAGGAGCTTGCCCCCTCAATGTGGCTCATTCTCTTATCAATACATTTATTATATTTAATTGGATCATAATATTTGGTATCAAAATAGATAATCCATGTTTTGGCTTCTTCAAACAACTAATCTTACCATTTTAGCCCCAACGTTTTTTAGAGAATTATCATAGTGAAATTTTGT
>ML795790.1:210695-257753 GCA_009831015.1 Picea engelmannii
CTCTCTCTCTCTCTCTCTCTCTCTCTCTCTCTCTCTCTCTCCTGATGATGTTGTATTGAGTTGTGTTTGTAGAATACCCTTCTTGTTAAGGGGGAGTGTTTAAATATTGTAACTGCAAAGAGTATTTTATTTATTATTGAGTCATTATTAAATAGATCAATCCCCTTTTGTGGATTGATCACGTCGAGCATTGTAATTAACCAAATTCCATTTTGCGTATTGGTCAAACCCTATTGTATTATGAAAATTAAGAAGTCATCCTCCATGCCCAATTAAAGTGGTTTTAACCAATAAGAAGACAAGTCGACCCTGCCCAATGAAGAGACACATTTTCAGCACCTGCCAATTTGTATAAGTAAAGGAAGCCATCGCCTCATTATTCCACTCACTCATTCACGCATCAAGTGCACAAGTTTGGTAGTTGTAGTAGGGAGAAGAAGGAAGAGATAGGCACATTGATCAATGTTGGATATTCTCTAGTTTTTTGGTTTATTGTATTGGCATTGTATTGGCTATCTATATTAAGGAAGCTTTTGTTGGGTTTTCTCCCCCATGAGGGTTTCCCAGGATAAATGTTGTGTATCTTGTGATTGTGTTTCTCTCAGTGATCCTACGTATGCTATTGTTATCTAGTAAATTGAAAAGAAACCTAATAATATCTCAAAACTTAACAACTTCCAGTATCGCTAACCTCAAATATCATCTTGCTCTACTCGAACCACTTCCCACATCCATCACTCAATTAACAACCATGTGTCAACAATTTTAGGATGCAGTGAACAATTTGTTCACCTTGTTTAAGCACAACCCATATCCCTTCTCTTCTACCCCACCTTATAACCCTGAAGGTCTTGAATCCTCCCAGTCCACATCCTTTCCTTCCAACCACTTTCAACAGGACCTGCATCCCCCTCACATGGAGGTGAGCAAATTTGATGGCTCGGATCCCACCGACTGGGTCACTCAAATGGAACACCATTTCTCTTTGTACAACATTACTGATGAGTTGGTCAAACTATGGTATGGTGTTCTCCATCTAGATCTGGAACGCTGGAAATGGTGGAAATATAGAAAAAATTCCCTCCAAGGGTATGTGGCTTGGAAACATTTTGTTTCAGAGCTTTATGAATGCTTAGACACCAACACCCACCATTTAGGTCGTTTGACCAAGTTAAAACAATCTGGCACAGTGGTAGACTTTATAGCTTCTTTCGAGTGCTTGGATTTCCACACGGAGGGAATGTCTGATCCTTTTTTATGGGAATGATTTATCAATTTCCTCAAGGATGAGATCCATGCCCACGTCCTCATGGCTTGCCCTTAGAGTTGGGTGGAAGATACTAAAAGAGATAAGGAATCACAACATGTTGTCTCTTCTCAAACCAAAAAACCCTCCTTTCTTCCCTGCCCTAAACCCGCCACTCATGACCCTCCTTCCACTCCACTGAAGATCCATAAATTGACTCGGGCAGAAATGGTTGAACACCAACTCAAGGGCCTTTAAAATAATTGTGATGACAAATATTTTTTGGGGCACAAGTGTAAGGAACAAAATATTTTTAGGGCCATCTTTGAGGATGTTTATGAAGAAGTGTTTGAGACCCCCCCTATGGTTGAGTTATATGAGCCAACTGATATTACTCCGCCCTCAGACCCCCAGAAGTCAAACCAATCATTTCACTGAATTCTCCTGCTGGCTTCTCTGCTCCCCAAACCCTCAAGCTAATTGGTTACATTAAACATCATAAGGTCATCATCCTCATTGGAAGTTGCATCACCCATAATTTTATTCATCGCCGCATTGCTCAAGAAACAAATTGCTATATTCGTGCAATGAACAACTTTCAAATCATGATTTCCAATGGAGGTTCCATGAAATTTGGGGGCGTTGTGAAAATGTATGTCTCCAAATTGGTCAATACATAATGAATTATCATATGATTGCTATCAACATGGATGGTTGTGACATTGTTCTTGGTGTATAATGGCTACAGAATATTGGCCCCATCCTCATGGATTTTAAGGAATTAACCATTCAATTCAACTAGGAGGGCCAAAAATATAAGTTCCAAGGCATCACCACAGGATCTCCCGAGATCATAAATTCCCATCGCATGGAAAAGATCCTAAAAAAAGGTCATTCATGGATTATTGCACAACTCCATTATGTTTCACGACACTGAGACAACTTCTATGCATCTTGACCTATTGGTTGTGGAGCCTGATTATCTTCCTGATTCATAGGTGTTTGTTTTCAACCGTGTTTATACCCCATGAAGACTGTACATCCCAGAATACTATACACTCCTCCACATGGAGGGGTTGCAAGGGGGGCTTGCCCCCCCTGTAGGGTCCGAGGGGATGAATATTGTAATTTCATAGTAAATCTGGATCGTTCATTATAAGGTCATAGATTTGACGGTAGAAGTTATGTTAGGACATTTTTTCCTAAAAGGAAACCCTCTTTTTATGAGGGAAATGTGTTGCGGTTATGCATCATTACAAATATTGTATTCTGAGAGACGATATTGTGAGAGAAAGAAGAGGAAGTTACAATAGGTGTGTTGTAGGTTGTATCCCTTCATTTGTTGGATAATAATAAAGGAAGGGCCTGGCAATTTCTATGGTGGACGTAGCCCACACTGGGCGAACCATGTATATATGTGCCTCTATTGTATTGTGTATCTTTTGTGTTTTATTTCCACATTTGTTTTTATTTTATTTATCTGTGATCCTATTTTTCTAACAATTGATATCAGAGAAAAAGGTAACTCACAGGAAAAGAGGGTTCCTGGTTCAAGTGGAAGCAATGACGAAAGATGGAAAGTTTGGGGTTGAGAAATTTAACGACCAAAACTACTAGTTATGGAAGATGCAGATGGAAGATTATTTATATTAGAAGGATCTATTCCTGCCATTGGGTGGAATAGAAAAAAAATCTATGGCCATGAAGGATGAAGAATGGGAGGTTCTTGAAAAAAAGGCACTAGGAACGATACGGATGAACTTGATAGCGTCGGTGGCTTTCAATATTTCAAAAGAAAAGACAACGAAGGAGTTGATGGATGCATTAGATAAACTGTATGAAAAACTCTCGTCATCCAATAAGGTATTTCTAATGAAGATATTATTTAATATGAAGATATCAGAAGGTGGGTCTGTTGCAGATCATTTAAATGAATTTAATACGGTTACTAATTAGCTAAGTTCTGTAAAAGTGGACTTTGATGATGAGGTCAGGGCTCTTCTAATATTGTGCTAATTTCCAGAAAGTTGGAACAACTTAGTCATGGTTGTAAGTAACTTTGTCTCTGGTTCAAATACTTTAAAATTTGATGATGTTGTTGGTGTTATCCTTAGCGAGGAAATGTGATGAAAAATCACATGTGAGACATCAGGTAATGTGCTAAACATGGAGAACAAATGAAGACAAAATGATAGAGGAAAGGGCTCTAGGAACCGCAGGAATTCTAGAAAGGGCAGATCTAAATTCAGACTTGGAAAGATAGAGTGTTGGAATTGTGGGAAGAAAGGAAATATGAAGAAAGACTGCAGAGCTCCAAAGAAACAAAGAGATGAACAACAGGAGAAAAATCAAGAAGCAAATGTAAGAGGTGATGTGTTACAAGATGTTTTGATTCTTTCTGTAGATAATATTTCCGAGTCTTGGGTAGTAGATTCAGGGGATTCTTTTCATACCACACCCCATAGGAAACATTTTTTAGATTATGTTGAAGGTAATTTTGGACAGGTTCATTTAGGTGATGATGCACCATGCAAAATTGTTGGAATGGGAAAGGTAAAAATAAACCAAAGGAATGGAAACCAATGGTTGTTGAAAGAGGTAAGATATGTTCCAGATCTAAGGAAAAATATAATTTCAACAGGGCATTTGGAAAGAGAAGGTTGTATATCTATATTTACAGATAAGACATGGAAGGTCACTAAAGGATCATTGGTGACAGAAAAATGAGAGAAGGTAGGTACATTGTATTTATGTACTGGTAATATCGATTCTTCTATCTCTTTAGCTTCTACGTGAGTGGATAAAACAATGTGGCATCATAGGCTTGGACACATGAATGAGAAGGGGATGGAGATACTTCAAAAAATAAATTTGTTGCCAGATCTAAAACAAATTGATTTGAATTTTTGTGAGCATTGTGTTTATGGAAAACATAAGAGAGTCAGATTTCTTAGAGTCGGAAGAGAAAAGAAGAGTGAAAGGTTAGAGCTAGTGCATATAGATGTATGGGGGAAAGTTCATGTATCATCTCTTGGTGGTTCTTGTTATTATGTTACTTTTGTTGATGATGCAACTAGAAAAACTTGGGTTTATTGCATTCAAAAAAAATCTGATGTTTTTGATACTTTTAAGAAATGTAAAGCTTGGGTTGAGAATGAGACATGAAAAAGGCTGAAGTGTCTCAGATCAGACAATGAAGGTGAATATTGCAGCAAGGAGTTTGATGATTACTGTTCATACCATGGGATTCGTAGAGAGAAGATAGTTCCAGGAAGACCACAAGAAAATGGTGTGTCAGAAAAGATGAACAGGACAATCATGGAGCGTGCAAGGAGTATGAGATTGCATGTCGGGTTGCCCTTACAATTATAAGAAGATGATGTATATACTATTGTTTACTTAATAAACATAGTACCTTCAAGCTCTTTGTATGGTGGAATTCCAGAGGAGGCATGGACAAGTTAAAATGTAAACTATTCTTTTTTGAGGACTTTCGGTTGTGAAACATTTGTCCATATTGATAAAGAAAATAGAACAAGGCTTGAGGAAAAATACAAGAAGTGCACCTTTATTGGATATCGTGTTAATGATTTTGGTTATCAATTATGAGATTATAAAAATCACAAAATCATTAGGAGTAGAGTTGTCATATTCAATGAGAAGTTCATGTAGAAAGATCGGTTGCAGAGAAAGATACAAGAAAAAGAAAAACCATAATACACAATGCTTGATGAGATCACTGAAAAATAAATTCCAAAGATACCAGAAAATAAAAATGTACAACAATAGGAGCATCATGTACCTCAAACTCCTGCAAGTGTTGTTAGAAGATCTACCAAGTTAAGTAGACCCCTTGAACGATACTCTCCTTCATTGTATTATTTATTGTTGACTAATTCTGGTGAACCAGAATGTTATGAAGAGGCAATGCAGTTAGACACTAAAAAGAAGTGAGAGCAAGGCATGGAAGATGAAATGGATTCCTTGGTAAATAACCAGACTTTGGACTTGGTTCAGTTGCCTCCAGGGAAAAGAGCATTGCAGAATAAATGAGTTTACAGGTTGAAGGAAGAAGATGGAGACAAAAAGTGGTACACAGATAGACTTGTTGTAAAGGGGTTTGCACAAAAGAAAGGTATAGATTTTGATGAAATATTTTCTCCTATTGTTAAAATGACTTCAATTAGGACTATTTTAAGTCTCGTGGTGGTAGAATATTTGCATCTTGAACAATTAGATGTAAAAACAACTTTTCTCCATGGGGATTTGGAGGAAGATATTTATATGCAGTAGCCACATGAGTATGAGGTCAAAGGGAACAAAAATTTGTTATGGAGGTTGACAAAGATCTTGTATGGCCTAAAACAAACTCCAAGGCAGTGGTATTTGAAGTTTGACAGGTTTATGACAAAACGAGGTTATAGTAGATGCCATTCCAATCACTGTTTTTATTTTAAAAGGAGAAAAAATGGAAGCTATATTATCTTTCTATTGTATGTAGATGACATGGTTGTTGCAGGGTCTAATTTGTAGGATATAAATGTGCTCAAGAAGAAATGAGCTAATTCATTTGCGATGAAGGATTTGGGTGTTGTAAAGAAAATATTTGGTATGAGAATAACAAGAGACAGGAAAAATCGTAAATTGACATTGTCTCAGGGTGAGTACATAGAGAAGGTGTTGGAGAGGTTTAGAATAAAGAATGCAAACCAATTAGTACACCTTTGGCCAACCATTTCAAATTAACTAAGTAAATGTGTCCCAAGACACAAGTCGAGATAGAATACATGTCCAAGGTCCCTTATTCATCAACAGTTGGTAGCTTGATGTATGCGATGGTTTGCACAAGACTAGATATTTCACATACAGTGGGAGTTGTGAGAAAGTATATGAACATTGGGAGGTAGTAAAGTGGATTCTCAGGTATTTGAGAGGTATTTCTACTCATGCATTATGTTTTGGAGGTTCAAACATTGTTTTACATGGATATGTTGATTAAGATATGGCATGTGATAAAGATAACATGAGGAGCACCACGTGGTATGTTTTTACTATAGGTGGAACAACAATAAGTTGAATTTATAAACTGTAAAAGGTTGTTGCACTTTCAACAACAAAAGCATAGTATGTTGTTGCTACAGAGGCTAGTAAAGAAATGATTTGGTTATAGAGGTTTATGGAGGAATTGGGAAAGAAGCGGGATAATAACAAGTTGTACTATGACAGTGAGAGTGTCATTCATCCTACAAATAAATCAACCTTCCATTTGAATACTAAGAATATAAAACCCAGGTATAATTTCATACGATTTGTCTTGGAAGATGGACATTTGAAGTTGGAAAAGATACATACTAGCCAAAATCCTGCAGACATGTTAACAAAGGGAGTAACCATGGAGAAACCGAGTTCCTGATTTTTAGTTGGTCTTCAAGCATGAAGGCGAAGATGAGAAATTTGTCAAGTCCAAGAAGGACCATAGTCCAAAAGATACAACAACGGTGGAGTTGTTGAGATCAGTCTCCAAGTGGGAGATTATTGGTTGTGGAGCCTGATTATCTCCTTGATTCACAGGTCTTTGTTTTCAGCCATGTTTATATGCCATGGAGATTGTACAACCCAGAATAATGTACACTCCTCTATGCGGGGGGGTTGCAGGGGGGGATTTCCCCCCTGCGAGATCTTAGGGAAAGCGAGCCCCTGAAGGAAAAATTGTCTTGTAAATGTATATTGTAATTTCATAGTAAATATGGGTCATTCATTATAAGGTCACATATATGGTAGTAGAAGTTATGTTAGGTTTTTTTTCCTTAGAAGGAAACCCTCTTTTATGAGGGAAATGTATTGTGACTATGCATCATTGCGAATATTGTATTCTGAGAGTGAAGACTATGAGAGAAAGAAGATGAAGTTACAACGAGTGTGTTGTAGGTTGTATCCCTTCATTTGCTGGATAATAATAAAGGAAGGACCTGGCAATTTCTCTAGTGGACGTAACCCACACTGGGTGAATCATGTATATATGTGTATCTATTGTATTGTGTATCTTCTGTGTTTTATTTCCACATTTGTTTTTATTTTATTGGTCCGTGATCTTGTTTTTATACCATGACCTCTAATCCATCATCTCCAAACATCAAGTTGTTTTTTCCACTCCTCGGGGACTTCCCCCTTCTTGTGGTGTTCATGATCATTCCATTCCCCTCGTCCTTGGAAACCTTTCTCTCAATATTCGACCTTATCATCATCCCTTTGCCCAAAAAAACTGAAATTTTGAAAATTGTTCACAACTTGCTCACCACGGGTGTTGTATATCCTAGTACCAACCCTTATTCTTCTCATGTGGTCTTGATACTTAAGAAAGAAGGCTCTTGGTGCATGTTTCCTAAATTTCGCGCCCTCAACAAACTCACCATCAAAGACAAAATTTTCATTCCTATCATTGATGATCTCTTAGCTGATTAAGTGGTGCCCAATACTTTACTAAACTTGATCTTCATTTTGGATAGCACAAGATATATATGAAAGAGGCAGACATTCCTCAAGGACTTCCCTCTTCCTATGGTGTTCATGATCATTCCATTCCCCTCGTCCTTGGCAACCTTCCTCCATGAAAGAGGAAAACATTCCTCATGGACTTCCCCCTTCCTGTGGTGTTCATGATCATTCCATTCCCCTCGTCCTTAGCAACCTTCCTCCCAATATTCGACCTTATCATCATCCCTTTGCCCAGAAAAAATGAAATTGAGAAAATTGTTCAAGACTTTCTCACCGCCGGTGTTATCTATCCTAGTACCAACGCTTATTCTTCTCATGTGGTTCTGATATTTAAGAAAGAAGGCTCTGGTGCATGTGTCCTAACTTTTGCGCCCTCAACAAACTCACCATCAAAGACAAATTTCTCATTCCTATCATTGATGATCTCTTGGCTCATTAAGTGGTACCCAATATTTTACTAAACTTGATCTTCGTTTTGGCTACCATGAGATAGGTATGAAAGAGGTAGACATTCCTAAGACTTCATTTTGAACTCATGAAGGCCACTACAATGTTTTGGTCATCCCCTTTGGCTTGTGTAACACTCCCTCCACTTTCCAAAGCCTCATGAATCATGTCTTTCGTCATTTTTTCTTAATTTTCTTTGATGATATTCTCATCTATAGTAAAACATGGACAACCCATCTTTCCCATGTGGATCAAGTTCTTCATCTAGTCTCTCAACACCAACTTTTCCTCAAACAATCTAAATATGCTTATGGAGCCTTAGAAGTGGTGTACTTGGGTCATATTATTGGCAAGGATGGTGTCAGGGTGGATCCTATGAAAATTGAAGCTATGCAAGATTGGCCTCGCCCCAAGAATATCAAGATCTTGTGTGGGTTTCTAGGTTTAATGGGATATTATCACAATTTTGTTAAGAATTATGGGAAAATTGTGGCGCCTCTCACTGCTCTCCTTAAAAAGAATTCTTTCACTTGGACTCCAACACCTGATCAATCCTTCAAAGTCTTGAAAATGGCTATGTGCGCCACTCTTGTCCTAACCCTGCTCAACTTCAAAAAGACCTTTGTCCTGGAATGTGATGCTTCAAGGAAAGGAATTGGCACAGTCCTTATGCAAGATGGTCAGCCTTTGGTCTTCACTAGCAAACAAATGCTGGAGTGACATTTGGGTCAATCAATATATGAAAATAAAATGTTGGTCATTCTACATGTCATGGATCTATGGTGCCCTTATATATTGGGGAAACACTTCTAAATTAAGATAGATCATCAGAGCCTCAAGTATTTTTTGGAGCAACGATTTTCATCCCTAGAGAAACAAAAATGGGTGACCAAGCTATTTGGATATGATTATGAGATCATTTACAAGAAAAGCAAAGGCAATGTGGTGGCAGACACTTTTTCAAGGAAATATGAAGATGACGTGTCCCTCTTTTCTCTCTCATTCATTGTACCATATTGGCTCCAAGTTGTTCGCCAGGAATGGCTGCAAGATCCCAAAATTTTGTGTCTGATCCAACACTTGCAAGACAATTCTCAGCTTCATGCTACACCCACAACTAGGCATTCATGGTTTACCAAAACCTGTGATAGGGTCAAATGTTCTTTTTTTCTGGGATGGTATGAAGAAGGACGTTCACACCTTTGTGGTGGAATGTGATGTATGTCAACACAATGATGGAGAAACAATAAAATCCCCTGACCCACTACAATCGCTTCCGATTCCACCTGCTATTTGGAGGGATATTTCTATGGATTTCATTGTTGGCTTACCTAAATCGAGCAATAAGTCAAGCATTATAATTATCGTTGATCTTCTTTCCAAATATGCTCATTTTTGTTCTCTTCAACACCCATTCACTACATCCACAGTGGCTCAACTTTTCATGGATCATATCTTCAAGCTTCATGGCATGCCTCATTCTATTGTCTCTAACCGAGAACCCACTTTCACCAAAAAATTTAGGAAAGAATTGTTCAGGCTACAAGGAACCCAATTGAATTTCAAAACAACCTATCATCCCCAGACAGACGGCCAAACTGAAGTTGTCAACAAGTTTTTTGAAACATATTTGAGGTGTTTTGAACCTGAGAGGCAAAATCAATGGGCTCAATGGTTACCCCTAATTCAATGGTGGTACAATACCTCTTACTATACAACTACTTGCATGACTCTTTTTGAAGAAGTATATGGAAAAAAACCACCTTCATTTCATTCATACATGCTTGGTGTCTCAAAGGTTCAGACGGTTGACCAAACTCTTACCGTTTGAGAGGCTATTCTCTGTGCCCTCAAAGAAAATTTGGTCATAGCTCAAAATCACATGAAGCAACAAGAAAATCAAAGTCGTTCAGAATGTCAATATGTTGAAGGGGACCAGGTGTTTCTTCAACTGCAACCTTATAAAAAGACTTCACTCAAGGTTGAACATTGTCAGAAACTAGTGCCCAAATTTTATGGTCCTTATAAATTTCTCAAGTGTGTGGGACCGGTGGCCTACCGGTTAGTTTTTCCTATTCATTCTAAGCTCCAAATTGTTTTTCGTGTCTCATGCTTAAAGGTGATTGGAACTAAGTGCCAAAATCTAACCAGTCTCCCTGAGTTGGATGAAGAAGGCTCCATTTGGTTGTAGCCATAAACAATCTTGGACCAACATGATTGTCGTCTCCATCAACGCACCATGAAGGAAGTGTTAGTATAGTGGAAAGATACAACTCCAACAGATGCCACCTCGGAATCAGCTACCATTTTGCAACAATTTCCTCATCTCAAGCCTTGAGGACAAGGTTGTTTTTAAGTGGGACGACATGTTAAGGACCTAACCCCCCTAACCCCATGTAGGTAGAATAATTTATTCTCCATGTATAAAGGTCGATATTAATAAGGTCTAGTAATAAAGAAGAATAAGTCGAAGACATGAGAAGTCTTTGTCTTGAGAATTATTGTAATAGAGCGTTTATTTGCTAGAGTTTTCCCCCTCAAAGAGGCAAGTGAACATTGTTTCCTATCAATAAAGGTATTATTTTGGTGTTGTGGTTTCATATATTATGTTGTTCTGTTTTTATTCTCTGCAGTATTTTTGTTTCTACTATTATACTAGATCTGGTACCTTACAGAATGAGCCACATCGAGGGGGAAAGCTCCTTGACCATTTTGAAATGATACTCCTTTTACAATTGAATGTACCAAAAATATCTTTCACACCATTACAATGAATGGAAATGTTATCCACCGAGGTGTACTAGCTGGATTTGAAGACGAGCCGCCAGAGACTGAGCAAACAACTGCTCAGAAGTCAGTGTTCACAAATTTAGTAGTTCTAAAAGACCACCTTTTTTCCGCATTTCCATCCCTTCATGGAATTGTAATAAATTACTTGAGCATGAAAGTTGTAAAATACTATTGGCAACCTAAGACCTGGGCACTAACATGTTTGTTAATTATTCATTGCCTGTCTTTTCAAGCGATTAATAATTTCTAAGTATTTTCACTCAAAACTGACTCTAAAGCTAGAGTATGTGCTGGTGGTTAGGCCTTAGCATGGTATAGCCAATGCCTAGTGTATAAATTTATATGATTTCATGCTAGGTCATGTTTATTGAGTCATATGGAAATTGCGCTAGGTCCCCATAGGTTTTTTTTAATGTTTTAGTCAAATACAAAATTTCCCATAAAACGAACTTTTTTATTGTAAGCATCAATAAAGTTGTAAAAAATGGCACCAGTCAATGTCAGATGCCATATTTGTGCTCTTTTTCTAAGCCAGAGAACCCCCCTAAACCCGTATTCCCTTTTTGTCTAGGAAAAAAAGTGATTTTAATCACTCAAAAATGTATTTTCTCTAAAAAAAAGACAAAAAAATGAATTTAATTAAGTTTCCTAAAAAATAGGAGAGTCCCTAAAAGTTAGCAAACATGTTGGAAACATGTTTTGCCTTTTCTGGAGTCCTGAGTACAATTGACGGTGACTACTCCTAGTGACGGCGAATTTCCTAGCAGGGATGATTTTAAGGATGGAAATTTATTTTAAAATGTAGAAACCTTGGCGAATCTTACTATTCCTTCATATGCCAACTATAAATGTTTGGCGATATTTTTGTAAAAATATTCAAATTTCTAAGGATTTTATACAATTTTTATAAATTTTTGGCTATTTTTAACTTAAAATAATTGTATCCTATAGAATTTGGGCGAATCATTTTAAAAATAGAGAATCTCTTTTTTGGAAAAGCCATGGAAAATTAGCCCATGAGAGAAATTTAACCCCTAAAATCATCCCTGCTTCCTAGCTGACATGGCATATGGGTGGAGATCCCAATGAGCTAGTGCACATCCCTTTCCTAGTTGGCGCATTCCCCTTTGATGGTGCTAATCCCAAGGCATGAAACTCACTCCCACTCACCTACCACCTCACTTCCACTCGCCCTTACTCCCACTCATCTCCCACTCACCCTCACTCCACTCCACTTCACCCACCTTCCACTCCACACTCACCTCACTTAGCTCATGCACAACCCCACTTAGTTAATGCGCATCTCCTCTTCTCCCCATGCACCAATGCTTTGGAGTCTTCACAGGTTAATGTATAAATCAATGTCGAGCCTCCTCCCTTTATTCTAGTTGGAGCTTGCGGGAATTGATCACTTTGTATAATTTTGCTATTGAATCAAAGACTTTGGAGGTTGATATTTGGTGTTTGGTCTCACATGCGTGGATGGATTGTTAGCTTATGAGGTAATATCATTTCAAGTTTTTTTATTGTACTTGCATAGTGGTTATGGTAAGGTTATTGTTATCCAATTAGAATATATAGTTCTACTTGCTTGCTAGTCTATATATTTGTTTAATGCACTTGATGCTTATACTTTCATGTTTGGTTTTTGTTTAAACTAATGTGGAACAAAGTCTCTCTTGTAGGAAACATCGTTGTTTGCAGGTACTTGCGAGAAACTTGGAGCATGAAAGACCAATATTTTGGAGATTCAAATGAACCCGGCTGCTTCCTTTGCTTTCTCTTAAAGCACTTAAGAAAACCTTCCTCCCTCTTCTTCACACTAGAGGACTCCATTGCCCAAAGGTTCTTGAAGCTCGAGCCAAAGGCTCCATAAAATAAAAAAATGTATTCATCTTTCTCTCTTTCTTGGATTGCATGGATAACTTGATCAAATTTCAAGCTATTATTCTCTTTCTAGTGTTTGCATGCAAGATCTAGATCTATTTCTAAGTTTATTGCTAAATCTAAGTCTAAATCTAGTTTTAATTAAGCAATTTTATGATTCTTCTTGCCAAATTTCTAAGTAAAAAGTTGTTGTTTGGTTTTCCTTAATATCTAGTCATTTGAGTATTCTAATTTTATGTTTTAGGACAGCGAACAAAAATACTCAAAAGAGGACTTACTTAGCTTCTTTAAATCTCTAAAAAGTCTCATTTTTTTTGTTCTTTTTTAGTGCCTAAATTTTTTGTGAAAAGCCTTATAAAAATTATTGTTTTATTTTGTGTTTGCATGTCATTTTGTGCTAATTCTAATAACTTTTCCTTGCTGGTTTTTAGCATGTCTGTCTCGGTACAAGAGAGATTTTGACCTCTTCGAGACCCAAGATCGAAGATTTTTCACTCCAAGACCCAACCCTTGAAAACCAAGACTCAAGGAATCCTTTTTTGTAATAGTTAGTTTAATAATTGATCAAGTTCTATAAGGATCCAAATAAAAGGCTAAAGAGAAGATGAAAAAAGAGTCATCCTCTCAAAGTTTTAATAGACTAATAAAAACGGGCCTTTGGCGCCCAATTTCTTCATCCCCATTAGGGGGATTGGTGGTTTTGTGTCTTTTATTTTCCTAGCAAGTTTTTATTGTCTTATGTTCTAAAACAACACAAAGCTAAAAGAAATTCACATCACCTAAACATATTTAATAAAATCAATCACAAATTTAGATTAGTTTTTTTTTCATAGAACACTAATTGCTAGATTAGTTCAATTTTTGCAAATATATTGGAATAAACCCAAGTTGCTCAACCGTGTATGCAATCCCACTGCTACTTTCAGGTGGCTTTGGAGACCCAGAAATGGACATGAGAAATGCATGCTAGTATTAATAGGGAAATCCACTTTGTTGCGCTATTCCTCTAAGACTTATGTATTTGGGTGGAGTGTGTTAAGTCAGGGAAGATACTCATTAATGAGATTCGTCTCTCATCTTTTGAACCTACGACACACCCAATCAATAGGTCTCTAAAATTGTTGAATAACGAGTAAAGTGGACCAAATACACTATTTCACACAAAGTGTGGGGATCCCAACTTTAATCCCCACTTCACGGTTTCAAAGACTTGCATAAATTTCCCAAATCCCATAATAAAATTCTCAAGATAAAATAAACATGACATTTTCATAACATCACATTTACTTTCTGGCACTGGTTTTCACTTTATCTATTTTGTCAATCTTATCTTTATTTCAAATGGTTTAAGTTATTTCCCTCTGAAGCATGTGGTGAATGAGTAACGTTTAATGACTTTTTCACTGGGTGTATCCTTTTGAATCATTTATGCTGCTAATTTAAATCTTGTTATTTCATAATAAACTCCTAGAATAACTTTGCTTTCAAATTTCATAGATTAAAAAACTTAGATTTTTTTCATAGGGACTACCCCTTGGCTTCGCTAGGAGTTGGCCTAGACAAAGCAGTCGAGAACTAGCTGACAACACCTTGACTCGAGACTTGCCCCCAATGACACACTAAGTGGATTGAATATGTCTTCCACAATAGCCCAAGTGTGTATAAGGCGTCAACAAAACCTACATATAAGTATAATCTAAAAGGTATTAGATAGTCATGACTTTTGAGTCATTCATATTTATTATTTTCTTTGTTCTTTATTAATATATTATTATGTTATATTGATTAGTTCTAATTTATTATTAATATGTATATACCATTATATTATGGTTAGTTCCATTTTGACATATCAAAGAAACATTCACCTTCATTTATTGTCTCTTCATTGTACTTATTGGATAATGACGATGATAATTATTTAATATTCATTACAATTGAGAGCTTCATAGTTCTCAAACAAATTTAATTTGAACTTTTTGAAATGAAAAAAATGGATATAAATTTTAAAAACCAAATTAAATGAATCGTAGAGCATACTTTATCATCCTCCAAATCACTAAGGCAAGCAATCTATGGAAGACCCATCAAAGTTTTAATCATCTCATACTATAATTAACCTATCTAAAAAATAGTCAACTCTCCTAGAATATTTGGGAAATCTCAATCAATAAAATATCGTATATTGGACATGAGAAAAATTTGTATAAATGTAATATACAAATAAGGTCTAAGAAATTAATAAATAACTCTTACTAAAATCTCTTTACTAAGATGCAAGCAAATTCCAAAGTTTAATTTATACAAATAAGGTCTAAGAAATTAATAAATAGCTCTTACTAAAATCTCTTTACTAAGATGCAAGCAAATTCCAAAGTTTAATTTCATTGAACACAAATTTGATTATTGATTATATAAATTAACAAGGCATGAGCACATGGTCTAATAAGAAGAAATGTCAAATTATCAAATGCATGTATCACGTTTTATCAACTACTCTTGCTGTCAACTACCCTTGCAATCATTGATTTGTATAAATGTAATATACAAATGAGGTTAAAGAAATTAATAAATTGCTCTTACTAAAATTTCTTTAGTAAAATGCAAGCAAATTCCAAAGTTTAATTTCATTGAACATAAATTTGATATTCACACAGGGATGACAACAACAACAGATGGGCATGACATCATAGGTGACAACAACCCACGCTAAAACACGACACAATTAAGGCAATTATTCAGGTGTCGAGTTCCTCAGAAGACACAGAACGACTCACGGATGAACTGTGTGGCCACAACAACCCGTAGTTACAACACCACACGGATCAGACAAATACGAGATACTCGGACTTCCCCGGAGACACGGATCAGTCCGTTGATTTTCCCATGGGTTTCAGGGTACGTGACCAAGAAACAATGCGGATGCAGATGCAGAGACAAAACGGGTTTAGACGCCTCAGATCCAGCGAACTTAGGCGGAGGATGTCATAATGACTAGCGAACTCCCCAACACGGTTTGACTCTTGGGTTTTAACCGCATGAGCTCAGCTCAACACCTGTCTCCCTGGAGCTGCATGTGCTCCATTTAGCATACGTTCCCTTTACAGGAACTTAGGACGACACTCAACATGTCCACCTTAGCCTTCAGGAAATAATAATAAATTATTATCTCCTTTAGAGGTAAGCCCCCTAGCTTAGCCCATAGGTCCACACACTTAACCTCCTCCCTTACCCAACCTTGTGGATCTTACCTACAAGGCTATATTTCACAATATCATAAAGTATATATCTATACCCTATTATATATATATATATATATATATAACCTCTTTCTCTATATATATATAATATATATAATGTATATATTAATATAGCCCATATATATATAGTCTATATCATATAATAGGATATACAATCTATATAGACTATATATATTATTATATATAATCTATAATATTATAATATATCCTATCCTGTATAGACTATATATATACTACTATATATTATAATAATATTATATAGGGATAATATTATATTATACCTATATTATAATATATATAACTATATATAATTATATTATATTATAATATATCTTATAATAATATACCTATTATATATATACTAATATATATAATCCCTTATAATATATATTATATAATATATAGGTTATATTAAGTTGGATATATACCTATATATATAATATAGGTTATATAACAATATATAGGTATATAATATAAATATAGGATATACCTATATAGGATATATAGGTATATATACCATATATATATATAACCTATATATATATTATATATACTCATTATTATATATATATAATATATATAGGGCTATATATCCTATATATTATTATATATAAGATATATATAGCTATATATCCTATATAAAATGATATACTTATATATAGCCATCGGATGCTGAGTAGACGTGGATGGTTGATCTGCCCTACTTCGTGAGTTTGGTAATCTGAAACTCCGAGAGATTGTCGTGTGGTGCTTTGAAAACTTACGAAGACAAAGGCTCGAATAAGCACCTAGTGATATATCTCTTGGTCATGGACCGTGATCACATGGATTGGGGACTGAGAGAAAGGGGATAGTGCCTGAAAATGATTACAGAGCAAAGAAGAGCTCAGAAAGAAAATGAAATCTGAACGTTTTCTTAAATCAGATTGGTTTGAATGCATAAACTAGTGAAGTGTTGAATAAGTTTCAATTGTTTATCTTCTTTGCGTTTACGAGTGCAATGAATGCAAAATGTCCCCAAGGAGTGCGTTGAAAGAGGTAATTTAACCTCGGAGAATATCAGGAGAGATACCGTTGAACCTTCATCAGCAGAAGTGCAAGGAGTGCACAGGAAGAACTTTGTGTTGAGTTCAGATAGAGATAGAGTCACTGAGAATTCTGTAAGGCTCTGCCAGGCGAGCATCGAGTGAGTGAAAGTGTGCATAGAGAGAATTATTTGTTAAGTTCAGGGAGAATATTATCAGAGGAAGATACTCACAGAGTTGTTGAACACTCTGTAGAAAATGCTCAAAAAGGTGTGCTTTGAGCAAAAGGTTGCCAGGAGGGCATGAAGTTTTCCTTTGAAAGGAAACAAAAGGGCCGAGACCCTTAGGAGACTAAGTAAATAAAAAATATTAGAAGAGATAACACAAGGAGTTCATGGGAGACAAACTCATTCTAAGTCCTGAAGCTTAGAAGAGATAATTATTATGAGAGCGAAGACGAGATCCAAGAGGTGGACTCGCAGGAGAAAGGTCAAAGGCCGAAGCCTTTGAACACTGAAAAAATCTTCCAAGGTGGAAGAAGTCAAAATCTCAGGAGGAGGAGTGACAAAAGTTGTCAGATTGGTTTTGGTGAGGAGCTTCGACCGTTAGATCAACGTCCAACATAACAAAGGAATCATAGAGGAGAGGAATAGATCACATCCGTTAGGTATGAGTGTGAAGGACCAACAACCGTTGGATCTGGAGGTAAGCGCACGAGAATTAACCCTTGTGTGCATAGGAGAAGTGGACTTGTCAAAGACCCAAAGTCCCGAAGTGATTTGGGACCGTCCATCGTCAAGGAGGACAGGCGGTGTAAGATCCATAACTTCAGAAGTTTATGGACAAGGAGGAGGATAAACAACCGAAGTAAATCTTGGTTGTTGATCTGAAAGGGGGCGCGTGGCACCAGATATGGAGCTCTGGGTACAAAGCACTCTAGAGGAAAGAAAAGGGTGAAAGCGCTGAAGTCCCAAAGGAGATCTCGATCGTTGATCGAGGAGGAGGTCGAAGGACTGTTGATTTGGTCTTGCTTGGAAAGTGCCAAAGTCCCGAAGGAGATCTTGATCATTGATCGAGGAGGAGGTCAAAGGACTGTTGATCTGATCTTTGTCAGAAAGAGTCGAAGTCTCGAAGAGAATCAGGGCCATTGATTTGGAGAGGACACGTGGTAGAAGATCTGTCACTCCGGGGAAATCACTCCTCATATTTGTGTGTGTGGAGACGTGAGAACTCTCGAAGGTCGGAGAGCTAGAGTTCATCAGAACCGTCCGATCGTTGAGGAAAAGTGTCAATAGATATTCCACTCTGGAAGATTTCCATACGGGAAAAGAAGATAATTGAGAGTTGAAACTCCCGAGGGCCGGAGAGCCGGAATCAACCATAGCCGTTGATTTGAAAGGGAGATACGTGTCGACAGATCGTGTAGATTTTGGATCGTGTGTGGAAGGAGGATATATAGTAACCGTTGATCACGGATCATCGCCGAAAGCAAGAGATAGACAGTCGGGAAGAATTGTGGGGCCAAAACATACTTGGATCTTAATTTTCCTTAAGCAGGTCGCAATTTAAACCACGGTATCACCAAAGGCATACATGGCGCTTTGTAGTGAATTGCAGGGCGAAAAGCAGGTTGGCCTAAAACCACTATTTCCCATGCTCGCAATCGCATTTTTCCGTAAGGTCATAGCCCAGGGTTATATGAAGGAGAGGGCTAATGAAAAAGGGGCTAGCACCTGAAACTTGGAGTTTTGGAAGCGCATAGGAATAAGCCCGCGGGTTTGTTAGGACCCGCGCCTAAAGGAGAAAAGGGGGCCTGTGTAAGATTAATAAAGGTCTAGCAAAGGCCTGAAGAGTCAATTTGACTCAAAAGTTTGAAGATCCATAGACCAAGAGGTCAGAAGACCCCGCTGAGGTAGGGGCACTGCGTCGAAAGTGCTCAGGGCAGAAATAGTCATGTATAGTGACTACAATGAGAGCACAAGAAGATTCAAGAATCCAGGAAGAATTGAAGACTTTTGGATTCAACAAGGAAAAGTTTATAGGGGGAAAGAAGTTGTTATTTTTGTGGCAGCAAGTATGTTATGGCTCGTTGGGTCAGCCAGAGGAAAGAATGCTTGCATATTTGCAAGTGTTGTTGGTGATGTTGTTGCATAAGGAGGGAAGCAACAGAGAGATAAGTGTTGGTTATAAGTTTGATAAAATAAGCATGAAAGCTTCTATTGCCATTAGACATTCAGGTAGTATAAAATTTATTAATGGCAGTCATGCAGGCATGAGTTTTTATTACTCTTTTTGCATAATTGCTGAAAGGAAATTTAGGTAAGAATTTCCTCAGCCAGAGTTATTTTATAAAATCACATGATTATATTATTGAATGCATATCACTGTATGTGGTAAAGGCTGGAGGCCTGTATTAATTCAAATATTTTTAGCTTCTAAATGCACACACTGACATAGTATAATGTCATGTTAATTTGGTTATGGGGTAATAAGCAAAGAATTAAAAGATAAGAACTTGTTATAGGAATGAATGCTAGTAAGCTAGTCATTTATGAGACCAGGACATGGTTGGATATGTCAAGGTATGGATATGGAAAGGTTATGAGCCACACATGTACTAAAATATCCCTACCTTTAAATAAAACTTGGACTGCAACCTTTTTGCTAACACTAATGAACACCACAGAAATTATATTTTGGGTGTAGTGTTCGGGTCGAAAATTAGGAAGGCATCCAATTAATTGGGAAGACAATAGGAAGTATGTGGAGAATGTGTCAACACATTGGCCATAATTCCAACTCATGGATGGTGAAATACATGACCGAGATAAAGTGAATTATGTAATCCAATGCATGGTGCACTGATTAATTATGCATTGAGAATTGCACTCATGCATAATAAGTGATAGAATTGTATATTAAATGCAATGATTGAATGTGTTTTGTAAGTACATGCATATATATTATTGCATGGAAATAATTATTACTAACAACTGAAATGTTGTTAACTCATGAAGTTGAGGACATTTCAGAGAGGTGTTAGACATTGCAACAGGAAAGTTTCAAATCAAGTAGTCACATGATCATTGACTACAAGAAATTTTCTTGTTCAGAAAAAGAAGTAATGAAGTTACATATATTACTGTGAACATGCATATGCATAGAATGATGAGTCATTCTAGTTTATTAATTGTTGGGTAATTGTGATTGAATTGCTAGGTGCAGGAAATTCTAATATCACTGCATAAGATTTTGTACATATTGGAATTGAATTATGATGTACAAAAAATACTGACAATTGTTGGTTGTATGCAAGATGAAGGATTGTAGGAAAAATGGTATGCAGTTTGGTGCTTGTGGAAAACCACAAGGATGGATGCATTCATAATTTGGCAACATCCAAGAAGAATTATGAAGTGAAATTTCTTGTTTTGGGGAAAAAGTTAAATTCCTTTTTGAACTAAGTTGGAGTTTGTAAATGACTTATTTTATGTTTTCTCATGATAACTGCATGTGAGTGATGCAGATGAGATGATGTTGATTAAAGTTAGAATGTTGATTACAAAGAGTAGCTTGAGAAGATGTTGATTGGAGCCCTCTGAGGGAAGTTGGAACTCCTCTAGCCACGGTGCTCTGAGACTTCCGGTCTGGCCTATTGTTGAAGCCCAAGGAAAGGGAGGTGTAGCAACCGATGGACTGTGTGACAATGAAGGTGTACACTCTTGGGGTGGGATAGGCATGTGGGGAATGAGAGAATGTTGGTTGGAGTGCTATTGAGGTTTGGTACCTTGGTCTAGACCATGTGGATATGGATTGTGGATTGTGGCTATCTTGGGAATCCATTTCCCCGATGGAGTCATAGCCCTGCTCAGGGGTGGAAAGTATTCTCAAATCAAAAGATAAGTACAATTATATATTTATTGTATGTTGTGTATGTTGTGTATGTTGTATACAGGTTATAATGTTATTATAATTGCCTATACACACACACACACACATATATATATTGCATATATGTGTGCATTACTTGCATCCATGACTGTACATAATGTGTTTCATATTTCATTTCTTAAGAAATATATATACTTGATGCTAATCATGTAATCGATTGGAATGTGATTCAGGTGGAGCAAGAAGGTGTCTTGCAAGTGCATATGGTGTGCCTATTGGACTGGAAAATAAAACATCTCCAAAATCAAGACATAGGGCTTGTAAAGGTCCAGTGGAACTGGTATGGTCCTTAGGACACGACATGGGAGCATGAGGATTCTATGCGGGTAGAATGCCCACATCTTTTTGAAGATTTTGGAAATCTTGTTGATGTTGTGTAAAGAGTTGCACTGAGGACAATGCAAAAATAAGGGGAGGGGATTGTAATATCCCCAAGGACAAGCCCCAGTTGTATTTATGAATTGTAAACATGTTTTGTAGGCTGGTGAGCCGAGTGTTGATAAGATGGTGGGCTTATGTGTTTATTAGGTCGGAGAGCCTAAGTGTTAAAGGCCAGGAGCCTATTTTTTTATATGTAATTATGCAGATCATTAATAAAATATAAACAACACTTCATGCAGATCAACCATGAAGAAAGATTGATGGGGGACTAAGCTTCCACAAGGTTGGGTAAGGGAGGAGGCTAAGTGTGTGGGCCTAGGGGCTAAGATAGGGGGCTTACCTCTAAAGGGGATAATAATTTATTATTATTTCCTGAAGGCTAAGGTGGACATGTTGAGTGTTGTCCTAAGTTCCTGTAAAGGGAACGTATGCTAAATGGAGTGCATGCATCTCCAGGGAGATAGGTGTCAACTTGGGCTCATGCAGTTAAAACCTAAGAGTCAAACTGCGTTGGTGGGTTCGATGGTCATTTTGTCATCCTCTACTTGAGTTCACTAGGATTTGGGGTGTTTGAACCCATTTTTCCTCTTCGTCCTCATCTGCATTATTTCCTGGTCACGTACCCTGAAACCCGTGGGAAAATCGACGGACTGATCTGTGTCTCTAGGGAAGTCCGAGTATCTTATATTTTTCTGAGGTGTGTGGTGTCATAACTGTGGGTTGTTGTGGCAACGCAGATCATCTGTGAGACATTCTGTGTCTTCTGAGGAACCCGACACCTGGGTAATCGCCTTAGACGTGTCATGTTTTAGCGTGGGTTGTTGCCGCCTGCGGTGCCATGCCCATCTGATGTTGTTGATGTCATCCCTGTGTGAATGAATGATGAACCATTGTTTTTGTCCTCCTTGTGATGGAACGGAGTTGAATAAGTAGGTTGTTAGGCCTGTGTGAAACACTCTCTCCAGGTGAAAGAGGTGGTTGTGGTTGAAGAGGCAGGTTGTCAGGCCTATGAGCAGCTCTCTCCAGGTGAGAGAGTTTGTTGGGAAGTGGTTTTATCCTAGAGAGAGTCCAACACCAGCTACAGAGCTCTGAGAATTCAGGTCTGGTCTGTTGCTGAAGCCCAAGGAAAGGGATGTGAATCATTCGATGGAATGTGTGACATTGAAGGTGTATACTCCTGGGGTGGGACATGCATGTGGGGAATGAGAGTCTGTGAGTAGTGTTCATAAGAAAGCTCTTGGATAGAATCCTTATAGTTGCACTATGCAGTTTCCTGTGACCTCAGCCTAGTCTAGGATTCCCTTGCTCTGGGTGGAGCTTAGTCCCATCTCGGGGGTGACCCACTGCTGAGCGTGATGAGCAGCGTGGTCTATGGATGGGAAGTTCATGGAAGGTCTGCACGTAGTTGGTGGATTTTCTCCAGCTAAAATATAAGTATCAGTCTGTGATTAATTTATATGTTATGCATGTTTGTGCTACTGATGCTTGAATGTTATCATGTGTTCTGTTGCATGAGGATTTACTGTTAATATTGTTTGAATCTAAATGGTAACAGTAGCTTTGTGTTATGTGTTTTATTTCGATTAAAATGCATGTTATATTTATATGTGAATGTTTTGTAGTGGTAGCATTACCTGGACTCTATGTTGGTCGGGGATGCTACAGTTTGGTATCGTAGCTAAGTCAGAGATGAGTAGTAGCATTGCCTAGGCTGGTTGATGGTTGGGGATTTTACAATATGGTATCAAAGCTTTAAAGGCTAAGTTAAGTTTGTGTTGGTATCATTACCCGGTATTTGGAAGGCCGAGGATGTTACAAAATGGTATCAGAGCATGGTTAGTGGGACCCGAGGTTACTAAACGTAGTTAAAGGTCAGAAAGCGGGTTGGCCTAAAACCACTCTTGTCCATGCCCACAATCACAATTTTCCATGAGGTCATATCCCACGGTCTTATGAAGGAAAGGGCTAATGAAAAAGGGGCTAGTGCCTAAAACTTGGAGTTTTGGAAGTGCACAGGACTAGCCTACAGGTCTGTCAGGACCTAGGCCTAAAGGGGAAAAGGGGGCCTATGTTAGATTAATAAAGGTCTAGCAAAGGCTCGAAGAGTCAATTCGACTCAGAAGTTTGAAGATCCATTGACTGGGAGGTCAACAGACCCCGTTGAGGTAGGGGCACTGCGTCGAAAGTGCTCAGGGAAGAAATAGTCTTGTACAGTGACTACAATGAGAGCACAAGAAGATTCAGGAATCCAGGAAGAATTGAAGACTTCTGGATTCAACAAGGAAAAGTTGCACATGGGAAAGAAGTTGCTACAATTTCTGTGGCAACAAGTATGATATGGCTTGTTGGGTTAGCCAGAGGAAAGAATGTTTGCATGTTTTCAAGTGTTGTTGGTGATGTTGTTGCATAAGGAGGGAAACAACAGAGAGTTGAAGTGTTAGTTATAAGTTTGATAAAAGAAGCATGAAAGATTCTAATGTCATCATACTTTCAGGTAGTATAAAATTTATTAATGGTAGTCATGCAGGTATGGGTTTTTATTACTATTTTGCATAATTGTTGAAAGGAAATTTAGGTAAGAATTTCCTCTGCTAGAGTTATTATATAAAATCACATGATTATATTATTGAATGCATACCACTTGATGTGGTAAAGGATGGAGGCTTGTATTAGCTTCTAAATGCATAGACTGACACAATAGAATGTTATGTTAATTTGGTTATGGGGTAATAACCAAAGAATTAAAGATAAGAACTGGTTATAGGAATGAATTCCAGTAAGCTAGTCATGTATGAGACCAAGACCTGGTTGGATATGGAAAGGTATGGATATGGAAAGGTTATAAGACACACAGGTACTAAAAGCTTCCTACTTTTAAATAAAACTTGGATTTCAAACTTTTTGCTAACACTAATGAACACCACAGAATTATATTCTTGGTGTAGTGTTCAGGTCGAAAAGGAAGACAACCAATTAATTGGGAAGACAATACAAAGTGTGTGGAGAATGTGTCAACACATTGGCCAGAATTCCAACTTATGGATGGTGATATACATGACTGAGATAAAGAGCATTTTGTAATCCAGTGCAAGGTGCACTGATTAATTATTCATTGAGAATTGCACTCATGCATAATAAGTGACATAATTGTATACTAAATGCAATGATTGAATGTGTTTTGTAAGTACATGCATATATATTATTGCATGGAAATAATTGTTACTAAAAGATGAAATGTTGTTAACTCATGAAGTTGAGGACATTTCAGGGAGGTGTTAAACATTGCAACAGGAAAGTTGCAAGTCAAGAAGTCACATGAGCATTGACTACATGAAATTTTCTTGTTCAAGAAAATAAGTAATGAACTTACAGATATTACTGTGAACATGCATATGCATAGAATGACAAGTCATTCTAGTTTATTAAATTGTTGGGTAATTATGATTGAATTGATAGATGCAGACAATTCTAAGATCATTGCATATGGTTCTGTACATATTTCAATTGAATTATGATGTACAGGAAATACTGACAATTGTTGGCAGTATGCAAGATGAAGCCTTGCAGGAAAATAATATGCAGTTTGGTGCTTGTGAAAAACCACAAGGAAGGTTGGAATCCTAATTTGACAACAACCAAGGAGATTTATGAAATGGAATTTTTTATTTTGGGGAAAAATTTGAATTCCTTTTTGAACTAAGTTGGAGTTCCTAAATGACTTATTTTATGTTTTGTCATGATAACTGCAAGTGGGTGATGCATATGAGATGATGTTGATTAAAGTTAGAATGTTGATTACAAAGAGTAGCTCGAGAAGATGTTGATTGGAGACCTCTGAGGGCATTTGGAACTCCTCGAGCCATGGTGCTCTGAGACTTCCGGTACGGCCTATTGCTGAAGCCCAAGAAAAGGGAGGTGTAACAACTGATGGATTGTGTGACAGTGAAGGTGTACACTCCTGGGGTGGGAAAGACATGTGGGGAATGAGAGACCGTTGGTTGGAGTGCTACTGACGTTTGGTTGGTTGGAGTGTTGATGAGGTTTGGTACCTTGGCCTAGCCCATGTGGATATGGATTGTGGACCGTGGATATCTTGGGAAGCCATTTCCCCGATGGAGTCATAGCCCTGCTCAGGGGTAGAAGGTCTTCTCAAATCAAAAGATAAGTACAATTCTCTATTTATTTTATGTTGTGTATCTTGTATACATGTTATAATGTTATTAGAATTGCCTGTATATACATATATATACACATTTCATATATGCTTTCATTACTTGCATCCATGACTGTACATAATGTGTTTCATATTTCAGTGCTTAGGAAATATATATATATATCTAATGCTAATCATGTAATCGATTGGAATGTGATTCAGGTGGAGCAAGAAGGCCTCTTGCGAGTGCATCATGTGCGCATATTGGACCCGAAAGAGCAAACAACTCCAGAATTGAGCCATAGGACTTGTAAAGGTCCATTGGACCTACTACAGTCGTGAGGACGTGACATGGGAGCATGAAGATTCTATGCGGGCTAAATCCCTGCATCTTTTTGAATATTTTGGAAATCTTGTTGATGTTGTGTAAAGAGTTGCACTGAGGAAAATGCAAAAATAGGGGGAGGGGATTGTAACATCCCCAAGGACAAGCCCCTGTTGTATTTATGAATTATAAAAATGTCTTGTAGGCTGGTGAGCCGAGTGTTGATAAGATGGTGGGCTTATGTGTTTATTGGCCCAGAGAGCCTAAGTGTTAAAGGCCATGAGCCTGATTTTGTATATGTAATTATGCATATCATTAATAAAATATAAACATTGTTGCATGCATACCGACCACAAAGAAAGAGTGATGGGGGACTAAGCTTCCACAAGTGTCGACCTAGGCACATGCAGTTAAAACTAATGAGTTGACCATGTTGGGTTCACTCTCTCATTCTGTCATCCTCCGCTTGATTTCGTAGGGATCTAGGGCATCTGAACCCATTTTTCCTCTGTGTCTACATCCACATTGTTTCCTGGTCATGTACCCTGAAACCCATGGGAAAATTGACAGACTGATCCATGTCTCCGGGGAAGTATGAGCATCCCGTATTTGTCTGAGCCATGTGGTGTCATAACTGTGGGTTGTTGTGGCCACACAGTTCATCTGTGAGTCATTATGTGTCTTCTAAGGAACTCGACACCTGGGTAATCACCTTAGTCGTGTTGTGTTTTAGCATGGGTTGTTTCCACCTGCAGTGCCATGCCCATCTGTTGTTTTTGTTGTCATCCCTGTGTGAATGAATGCTAAATCATTGTTGTTGTCCTCCTTGTGTTGGAACGGTGTTGAAGAAGCAGGTTGTCAGGCATGTGTGCAACACTCTCTCCAGGTGAGAGAGGTGGTTGTGGTTGAAGAGGCATGTTGTTAGGCATGTGAGCATATCTCTCCAGGTGAGAGAGTTTGTTGGGAATTGGTTTTCTCCTAGAGAGAGTCCAGCACCAGCTACAGAGCTCTGAGAATTCCAGTCCGGCCTGTTGCTGAAGCCCAAGGCAAGGGAGGTGAAGCATATGATGGACTATGTGACAGTGAAGGTGTATACTCCTGGGGTGGGACAGGCATGTGTATATTCAAGAATTCTAAGGAATCATGCTCGCACTCCTTGCGGCCTTACCAATAATATCTGATTATCTTACAACTCCTACTCTACGCACTCCTTGTGACAAAAGTTATTCAACCGCTCACTTGGGTTGGAAAAGTCTAAGGTTCTCCTCAGCCTGCACACACCTTGCACGAATCTATGTTATACTTGCACTTCTGCTGGTATAATATCAACAGTATCTCTCCTGAGATTTTTGAGGTAAAACCCAAAATCTTATCGATGCACTCCTTGTGGACTTTCCCTGCACTCCTTGCAGGAATTCTCAGGAAGAGAAACAATTGAAACTTATACTCTCCCTCTCACAGACTTTATACATTCAACATGAAATCACATATACTCAAAAAGCATTGAAACAAATGCATAACAAAGACTGGAAACAATTGTAAACATACCATTCAATAGATGTAAATAGTAACCACAATAAACCAGACAATTGGATCAAAGTGTTCTTATATTAAATCAAGTGCTTCTATACATGGCCTCAATAACAACTGTTTGTTCATACAAATTTTACAATCTTTGTTCTTCTCTTCTCTCCTATTCTCTCTAACTCTACTACAACTACAATGAGAATGATACAATACCTACGAGGGAGTCTTCTTGAGTTTTTCCCTCCTACAACCTTAAGCCATTTTATCGAATTAAAGACTACCAATTACTTTACATTTATTACAATAAATGTCCACAACCGACAAATGAGAGCAACGCTCAAGATTTGTATTACAATCCCCAAAACATTAAAAACAATTACATCCTTCTAGCTATTACATTAATGGTTCTTCTTTTGAAATTCAAAATATCTTCAAAATGCGTGCTAGTGCATATCCAACTGTCCTCCACTTGCGCTTATTGGTGATGCTCCTGTATCATACTCCTCTGCCTGAAAAATTCATGGACTCCTGTCCATGATCTCCTGCACCGTTTGTCCATGTTTCTGGATATATGTTTCACTTTCCCAACTGGAATCCTCAACCAGGTGTCCCTTCCACTTTACTAAATATTCAAGATATGTCTTCCTCTGGGTTTTCTTGCCAACTATCTAATCAAGGATCTTTTCCATCTGCGGCTTTTCAGCTACAAGCATCTGTTTAACCCACTGAATTTCCTTCTGACTCTCTACTCCACCTGCTTCATCTTCTCTGTAAGGATACAGATCTGCTATGTTGAATATGGGTGATATTCCCACACCATCTGGCAATTCTATCTCGTAAGCATTTGCCTCAAATTTCCGTAAAATCTTACACGACCCTATCTTCTTCATTTTCATCTTATTATATGTTCCCCTTGGGAACCTTTGTTTTCTTAGATGCGCTAAGAATAAATCTCCCACTTCGAATTGAAGCTCTCTCTTGTGTTGATCTGCTCTGCGCTTATATTCCTGGCTAGAACTCTGCAACCACTCTATGATTTTACTGTGGAGCTCCTTCATTTCTACTGCAAAATCCTCCACTCCAACACTCTTGAACTCACTCTGCTTTAAGTCTCTCAACTCATATATTCCCCTTGGATACATTCCATACATTATCTGGAATGGGCTATGTCCTATGCTCCTATTAGGTGAGTCATTATATGCAAATTCTACTTGCAACAAAATCTGATCCCACTGATAGTAATGTTTAGTAACAAACTCCTTAATAAGTCCCCCAAACTTCAATTTACTACCTCATTTTGTCCATCTGTCTAAGGGTGATATGATGAGCTAAAAGATAAATTCGTTCCCATCTTCTTCCATAGTGTCCTCTAGAAATGACCAACAAACTTGGTATCTCTGTCTGAAACAATACTCTTGGGTAAACCATGAAGTCAAACAAATTCTTTGAAAAACAGATTTCAATGTGTGTTGCATCACTGGTTTTCTGACATGGAATAAAATGTGCCATTTTTGAGAATCTGTCGACTACCATGAATATGGAATCACAACCTCTCTGTGTCCTTGGCAGTCCTAACACAAAATCCATGCTTACCGCATCCCATGACCTCTCTAGTATTGGAAATGGTTGATACAACCCTGTATTCTATCTTTTCCCCTTTGTGTGCTGGAAAATTCTACATTTGTTGACAAGTTTCTGGACATTCGTCCTCATTCCCGGCCAATAATACAAAATGTTCAGTTGCGCAAATGTTTTATCATGGTCAAAATGTCTAGCTGTTGGCCCTTGGATATGGAAGAAAGCAAATATCAAGGAAGAAAAGGCAAAATGTGAACTGCGCGGAAGACACAGTGACTGTTACTAGGTCGAAGTGAGAAAAAGAGCATAAAATATGGAGCAAAGTCCAAGAAAGCAAGTCGTTGGATGAGGAGATCAAGGATGACAGATAAACAAGGAAGAATGATTGTGGACAACTGAACAAGCGGAAAAATCCAACATTGGATGATTTGGAGCACCATGCAAGAAGGAAGCAAAGACAGGTTGGTGAAGCCTTGAAAACGCGGGTCAAGTTGACCTAGGGTTTTAGACACCTAGGGTTTTTGTATCTAGGGTTTTGACACCTAGGTTTTGGCCTAAGGATGTTAGTGAGTGATTGTAATGTATAAATAAAGGTCAAGAGGACCTCGGTTGGGTTGGTTCGATATTGTTGGATCTAGTTGTACTATTGATATGAGTGATTATTGTTGTATGAGAGAGAAGTGCTAAGTGTGAGAGCCTTTTGGTATTGTAAGACCTTCAGCTGGGTGCGAGGGTCAATTCCTGCAGCTGGGTGCACAGGAAGGGGAGAGATAGAGAGGAGAAGAAAGAAGGTCTGCTAGCTAAGAGCGCAGACAAGAACTGTATGCTTCATCTTAATATATCATAAATCACAGTTATGTGGATGTAGACCTAGAGAGAGGGTGAACCACGTATATCTGTCTTGTGTGTGTGATTTATGATGTGTTCTTTTGGCCTTGATATATTGTTATTGCATTGTTGTGGTAGATCTTATATATGTGTGGAATAGATCTAAGATGATAAGTGATTTATGCATATTGTATTGTTCTGGATTAGATCCACTTAATATTCCCCTAGTTGTAGACATCTCTGTCCTGCAACCCCCTCATAGCTACTTCGGGTGAGACTGTATTTTCTTCGCAGGTGTTGTCGAAAGGGCCAATAGTTAGGGCTTGTTGGTGTGCTCTTGGAGCTGAACCCTGGGTCTTCCCTTGTGCCAACAAATGGTTCCGTTGTCGGGACTAGAATCTTCTTGAGGGAATGTCAAGGTGGTTCCCATCAAAGACAAAGATTCAGAAGTGGATAGAGGACCAAGAAAAGGACTTCGCTAAATCCCATAACAAAAACCCTAATCTGAGTACAAAGGATTGGTTAGGAAGATATATCTTCACCGATATACATGAGATTTTCTTCAGATGAATCCATCAGGAGCTATATGAGTGGTTAGCTAGGTTAGCAGATACCCAGTTCGAGATCAGATCTAGACCTCCTGTGGTTTGGACATCGGTGTTGATACAGAAGGTCAAGAGAGTCAATAATGTTGTATCACGAGCAATAGATCACTGGTTCGATAACACCATCGAAGGGTACATCACCGAGCTTTCTGTTGACAGAATAGAGTCATATAGTCAAGCCGAGAGATATTTCTTCAAGGGACCCAGAGGAAAATGTTTACATTTTCTGAAGTTGAGGATCAAGATGCTATTGCATCAGAAGAACATCTTGAAGATACAACAGATTGGTCAGACTTGAAAAAGACAATGTTCAAGAATTCAGATAGCGACAACGACATAGAAGATGGACATACATGTAATGGGAGAGTGTTCAAAGAAGTACATCTTGTGAACTTGTTCAAGTATAACTACAGGGACGAGGGTTTCTACAGTGGAGAAGAGGCAGATCTGACAGACGAAGAGCATTCAGAACCCGCTGGGATAGAGGAAGGGAAAACTAAAGAGCCTCGTTGGGGCGAGCTAGAAACCTTGGGAACTACGCAGACTACATAAGTACTATTATACCTCCTGTTGATTCAGTAACATTAAGAAATCAGAGTAATCCAAGCCGCCAGAGTTTTCAGAGCATTGTCACTAGTAGTCCACCACATACTCAGTCGGGAACCCTAGGAAGATCTATGGCAGATGAGATGAGGCTCCCTATCTTTAGGGGAGATGGATCTGAAGATCTTGATCAACACTAGATTCTATGTGAAGCCGTATGGAATATTAAAAATGTCACCGACGAAGCTATTAAAAGGACTCAGTTTAGCACTACTCTAAGAGATCGCACGCTGAGCTGGTATATGAAGCTTGTCCAAGGACTTGCGCAACCCAAGCCACTGAATGAAATAAAAAATGTTTTGATTGCAGAGTTTAAGAAACCTAAATCAAAGTCCCAATGTATTACAGAGATGAAAGAGATCAAGCAAAAGGTAGTTGAACCCATTTGGGAGTTCGATCAGAGATTCAAAACCTTAACAAGCCGATTGACTTTCCAGATCCCAGATGAGCAGAACAAAGAGTGGTTCATTGCTGCCCTTTTTCCGCATATCTGGGTTCCCCTGATGCAGTAGAATATTGCTTCACGGGCTAAGGCGTTGGAGATCACCATGAAATTAGAATCAGCCCCTATGGGAGAATCCAACTCAAGTATGAGTCAGATCTTGAGTCAGCTAACTAGTTTGTCTCTGTAGGTAGAAGATATGAAGAAATATGAGGGAAAAGACAAAAGAGAATACGTTTGGTGTGTCAGATGCAAATTAGAAGGCCATGACAAGGAACACTATCCCCTATTCAATGAATACTTGGCTTCTGGAGCTCCAAGCCCTTTGAAGAAAGTCACCTTACCTTGGTGAGAGGTATGCAGAAACAAACATCGCCCTGGTGAGTGCTATTACATGAAAAAGTACGTTCAGACACCCACAAATTTGTATTGCACATTTTGTAAGTTAGTAGGGAATGATGATAGGGATTGTAGGGCTTACGATCTCATGCATGAAATATCAAGAGACATATACAAAATTCAAGGTGAAGTACAACAAGAAGGAAACACTACGTAGTATAACTCTCCTGGGAGAGGGAACTTCAATTCTCACGGCAGATTCAGAGGAAGAGGACAAGGAGGAGGTATGGATCGAGGTCGAGGATAGATCATCTGTTACAACTGTGCATAACTAGGACACTTGGCAAGGGACTGTCAGAACCCTTGTACCACATGTAGCTATTGCAACTCTTTTGAGCATGTTATAGAATATTGTCCAATGTTGTTAGCTAAGCTTCAGGAAAGATGAGGGCCTCAATAGAACCCGCAAATACAGTTAATAAAAGAAGAACCCCACGGAACAGACCCTAGAGTCATTGTTATCACTCGAGGAGGTGTTGCTACAGGAGAAGACAGAATTACCCAAGGAAAAACTACAAAGGACTCAGGAATCAGGAAAGTTGTAGAGAAGACCCAAACTTTTGATGCAAAGAAAGAAAGACAAATATTTGAGGAGGCAAGAAAAGAGTTCAAAACTGATCAAGGTTCTTCATCAAAGACTCAACCAGAAGTGAGAGAATATGGAATGTCTCAGGCATTCGATCAGTCTGCTTCACCAAAAGGAGGAAAAGAGGTAAGCAAGCTCATGGAATTTTTATATACTTGCACTAAGTTGATTCAGGATGAAAGCATTGTACAAGAGCTACAAAATTTAATCAGGCAGTATGAGCTAGGAAAGATAGACCCCTTACTGAATAGGACAATACACCAAATTTCTAAGAAGCGAAAGAAAAATAAGGAATTACACTTGAATTCTCAAATATGCGAATATGATATCGACTATGTGGTCCTCGACTTAGGGTAAAAGGTCAATGTCATGACGAAGCAAACCTAGGAACTGATGGGAAAACTGAAGTTGATCTATTCCCCTATTGGAATTAGGATGGAAAATCAACAGGCAGTAATCCCCTTTGGCAGACTAGATCATGTCCCTGTGGACATCGACGGAGTCAGAATGTTTGCAGACTTTGAGGTAATTGATATAGTTGATGACAGTTGTCCTTACCCTGCGCTGTTAGGAATTGATTGGGCCTTCAATAATTCCACTGTGGTTGATTTAAGGAAAAGACGTATGACATTTGAATGAGATGGCCTTAGGTTCATCACACCTTTATATCTAGATGAAGGTCAACGATACACAGAACCCATCAGAGAAGAAGATTGCGCATACGAACTGGAAAACATATACAAACTAACAGCAAGACAACATGATTACATTAATCCTACAGTGGACAGGAACCTCAGCTAGCGAAGTGAGAACACATGTTCATCAGACTCAGAATAAGAATTGGAGAATTGGCAACTAGATGTATGAAGTATCTACAAGGAGATGTGCTATATTAACCAGAGAAATTCATTGGATCGACACAACAGTAAGTAACCTACCCACATTTGATGGTTTGAATCCTTTAGAAGCCTTCTTATTAGACTTCTAAGAAAGTGTACCAATACAACAAAGATTGTTGGTAATGGATGAGGCCTTGAAATCAACACCAACAAGATGGTGGGGGACACATAAAAGAAATATTATAGACTGGGTACAATGTCGTACCTTGATGATAGCAAGGTTCTCAGCACAAGCAGAAAGTTGCAAAGTAAGGTACACAGGTCGAAGTTGCCCAAAGGACCATGTACGAAGCTGCGAAGAGGCCTGGAGTGACATTCCTCAAGAACAATGGGTGCACAAATTCATTAATACGCTGGACATAACACCTATTAATTGGTACCTTCAAGTAGAGTTGTGCCTCATCACTACAGATTGGGAAGGTATGACTCAAAATTTTGTAACCACCTTTTTATTTGAAAGTCAACATCCTTCAGTAGATCAAGCATTATAGATTGTAAGACAAAAAGTATTTGAGGAGGCATTTAGCCTCCCTATGGAACAAGAAGAGGACGAATGGATTGTGCCTCTCCATAAACTGCAAAGTTGTTACAACATCAATGCCGATGGAGATGATGATCTGAGAAAGGTGAACATCATCGAAACATAAGGCCAAAGAGATGTGGAAGGACCAGCAGTTGAGTTACCATTTATTGGAAAGCCAATCAATATTAATAAAGTCAATATTGGAACAGATGAGACACCGAAGCTTGCAAATGTCAGAGATTATTGGGATGTTGCTACCATTGACAAGATTACAGATCTTCTACCTAAATATCAAGACTTGTTTTCGACCAAGTTCACTGATATGAAGAGCATCAAAGGGCCTATGGGAGAGATGAGGATCCCTTTGAAACCAGATGAAAAACCATTCAAACAAAGACCCTACAGGTTGAACCCTAAATATAAGGAGAAAGTGAATGTTGAGCTCGACAGAATGTTGGAAGCGTGGATTATAGAACCTGTTGAGGAGTTGGAATGGATCAGCCCTATGGTGGTGCAGGACAAGAAGACAAGCGAGATCAAGATTTGCGTGGATCTCAGAAAGCTGAATGATGTATGTTTCCATGACCCCTTCCCTACACCATTCACTGACGAAGTGTTAGATAATGTGGGAGGCCATGAGGTATATTCTTTTACAGATGGATTTTCAGGATATCATCAGATCCGGATTGCCAAGGAGGATCACCATAAGACCACGTTTTCCACATAATGGGGATCCTACCAATATACAGTGATGCCATTTGGAATGAAGAATGACCCAACCATCTTTTCCAGGGTGGTGGTCATAGCATTCAAAGAGTTTTGCATAAATTTATAGAAGCATATTTTGATGACTGGACTGTGTTTATTTTGTTGAAAAATCATATTGAATGTCTAAGGCTAATGTTGGATAAATGCAAACAGTGTCAAATTTCTTTGAATCTGAAGAAGTACATCTTCTTCTCACCTTTTGGAGTGTTGTTAGGTCATATTGTATGCAAGCAGGTATTGCTAGTATATCCATCTAAAATTACCATTATCGTTGATCTACCACCTCCTACTTCAGTCATACAACTGCGCATTGCGCTGGGACATACTGGATATTACAAGAAGTTCATTAAGGGATGCACCTAGATTACAACACCCATGGAGAATCTTCTGAAGAAAGATTGTCAGTTTAGTTGGACAGAAGAATGCCAATAGAGCTTCGACACACTAAAACAGAAGATGGTTACTGCGCCCATTTTGGTTTTTCCAGATTGGAGCAAATAATTTCGCATGCATGTTGATGCATCTTCCATTGCATTAGGATCCGTGTTAGCACAACCGGGAACAAGATACATCAACCATCCATTAGCCTTTGCTAGCAAGAAGCTATCAACAACAGAAATCAACTGCACTTTTGAAATAATGTAACTGCAAAGAGTATTCTTATTATTATTCATATATTATTCATAGGATCAATCCCCATTGTGGATTGATCATGTCGGTTATTGTAATAGGACCAAATCCCCTTTTGCAGATTGGTCAAAAGACAATTGTAATAGGAAGAATAAGAAGTCAGACCCAACAGATATTAAAGAGACCCGGAAATATAATAAAGGTGGGTTTACCCACCCAGTTTGAGAAGTCAGCCCTACCAGTGAAGAGACACTTCACACGTGCCAGACTTGTATAAATAAGGAGGCTAGCACCTCACTTAGACACACAAATCACTTGCTCATTTGAGAGACAAGTTCAGATCTACTGCTGGAGAAAAAGGAGAGAGAGAATGGCGCATATCTGGGAGAGGACTTTCTGTACTATTTTAAGAGATCTCTTGGCATTGTATTGGCTATCTATATTAAGGAAGTTTTGTTGTGTTTTCTTCCCCTAGAGAGTTTCCCAGGATAAATGTTGTGTCTCTTGTGATTGTGTATTTCTCAGTGATCTTGGATTATGCTATTGTTATCTAATGAAATGAAAACATCTATAATAATGGCTTAAACATTAACATGGTATCAGAGCCAAGCTGAAGGAAGCATCTTTCACAAGTGAAAAACGTCACTATTACCGTACATGAAAATTAGGGATTTTTATGGTGAATATTTTTAGCACCAAAACCATCTAGAAAAGTGTGCCCTCCCCTAAGGATCATTTTGGCACTCTCAGTGCACCTTTTCAGTGGCTGGATCTCCCGGAAAGTGAAACCCTAGTTTCAAAAAGTACCAAAAGTACCAGAAAACCAGTGTACCGGAAGTACCAGAAGTACCAGAGTACCAGAGGTACCAGAAGCACCAGTCCATAAATCCATAGATAAAATTTGAAGGAGAAAAAGATGGATTTTCTCATATCCAAACACACCAGGCTACTCACCTCAGCCAAGCGCACCTCTTGGTAAGTTCAGTTTTTTTATTTTGAGCACTTTCATTTTTTGGTCATTTTCCTAGCTCCAAGTAAAGATGTTTGCAAGCGTTAAGCTTTTTGACAAGTAAGAAGGAGTGGAAAACTTATGTGTCTGGAAGTATAGGATTGGCCTCATTCTTAAAGAGAATGACCTATCAAGATTTGTCAAAGAAGAAGTACCAGAACCCGACGATGTTGCAAAAAAGGAAAAGCATCAAAAGGACACAATAAGGGCCAAAAGAATCATTGCAAATTCAATCAAAGACCACCTGATTCCTTAGGTGTCATCTAAGAAGACCCCAAAAGAAATTTTTGATTTCTTGACCAGACTATATGAAGGAAAGAACATAAATCGGAAGATGAATCTAAGAACTCAACTAAAGAATACAAGGATGCAGAAAGGAGAAATGATTCAGAAATACTTCTCCAGAATCTCAGAATTCAAAGAACAAATAGAAGCTATTGGAGATGCCATAGATGAAGACGAACTCATAATGATGGGCCTAAATGGTCTCATAAGACCTTGGGATGCTTTCATCCAAACGATATGTGCCAGAAAGGAGAAACTGAAGTTTGATAGTCTATGGGAAGAATGCATCCAAGAAGAAACAAGATTAGTGAAGCGTGAAGCGTTACTAGCAAGGGATGATGATCAATCCCTAGCTACTCACACCAAAGGAGGAAGGAAGAAACCCTACTTCCAAAAGGAGACTCATAAAGAGCCCCAACAATCAAACAAATTCAATCATAAATAATCTCATCCAAGGAGATTTTAGAAGAAAGGACAACAAAAGGAAAGGGACTACTCATCTATACAATGCTATCATTGTGACAAAATGGGACACATTGCAAATTTTTGTCCAACCAAACGAGAAGAATACAAGAGAAAACATAAGAGGCTCCATGCCCATGCAGTCGAATATGAAGATCCACCCACAAAGATAATAAGAGAGCAGATCAAAGACCATGTCTTCATCTCAACCCTCTTAGGATTTGTAACACCTAGAGAGGACAATTGGCTCATTGATAGTGGTGCATCTAAGCACATGACAGGACAAAGAAACATTCTCTCTTGTATCTTAGAAAATAAGTTTTCTCAGAAAGTGACACTTGGTGATGATTACCAATATCCCATCAAGGGAGTGGGAGAATCAAACCATAAACTGAATTTAGGGAATTCACTAAAAATGAAGGACATACTATATGTACCAGGCCTGAAGAAGAACCTACTCTCCATTTCATCTTTATAAAAGAAAGGCTTAAGAGTTGTCTTTATAGATGGATAAGTTCTTATGTGGGCTAAAGGAGAAAACTTAAATGAAGCAATCATCATTGGAAATGAAGAAAATGGCTTGTATAAACTAAAGGGTCACTCAGAGGCTTCCATGACCCATGCCATTGAAAACTCATGTGAACATTGGCATAGAAGGTTAGCCCACATCAACTACAAGGAACTACCATACATATGGAAAGCAGTCACAGGTTTACCAAAACTCAAAGGTGACCATGAAGGCGTATGCAATGGATGTGCACAAGGGAAGAACATCAAGAACCCATTTTCGAAGAGGGACAACAAGACAGAAGGAGTCCTAGAACTCATTCATTCAGATGTATGTGGCCCAATGCCATCATCCTCCATTAGCGGGTATGTATATTATGTATCATTAATTGATGATTACTCTCGTAAAACCTAGATATATTTCTTGAAATCTAAAGATGAAGTGTTTAGCAAGTTCAAGGAATTCAAAGCCTTCATAGAGAACCTTTCTGAAAAGAAGATTAAGATACTCAGGTCAGATAATGGAGAAGAATATACCTCAAAAGAGTTTGTGAACTTCTGCAAATATGTTGGGATCAAGAGGGAACTCACTACTCCCTATAATCCCCAACAAAACGGTGTAGCTGAACAAAAGAACAGAACCATACTGGAAGTTGTGAAGACTATGATCCATGATCAAGATCTTCCTATGTGCTTATGGGAAGAAGCAACAATGGAAGTTGTTTATGTCTAGAACTGATTGTCCCATAGTGCACTTGGGCTTAAGACACCGGAAGAGATGTTCACTGAAAAGAAGCCAGAGGTAAGCCATCTCAAAATATTTGGTTGTCTAGTGTTTATTCATATACCTAAAGAAAAGAGAAACAAGCTAGACCCTTTAGGAAAGAAGGGAATACTTGTGGGATATTGTGAGGTCTCCAAGGCCTTCAGAATCTATATACCAGGTCAACATCACAGTGAGATCAGCAGGGATGTGACCTTTGATGAAGATGCAGCGCTCAATAAATCTAAACTATGCCATCTTGAAGAGGTATATGAAGAGGAACTTGTAATCCCCAGTACTACAATGAGGGAGCTTCCCAGAGCTACAAAACCAGTGAGGGAAGTCGTAACTTCCCCTGATGAGGAAATTATATAAGACCATGATATAGTAGAAGCACAAGAACCTCCTCAGATGACAATCCTCCATAAAAGAAATCCATCTTAGGCTAGAGAGCTTATTCAAGATGGAGAGAAGTACGGTGTTCCCCAAGGAACTATAAGACAGGTGAAAAGACCAAATCCATTCTCCAGTTATATGGCTTTGATGTGTGATCTCCTCGAAGAGGAGCCTACCTGCTTTGAAGAATCCATTTAGAGGAAAGAATGGGCATATGCCATGACAGAGGAATACCAATCCATAATGAAGAACGAAGTATGGGAAATAGTTCCTAGACCGAAGAATAAATATGTGGTATCCTACAGATGGCTCTTCAAAATAAAACATGTTGTTGATGGAAGTATTGAGAAGTATAAAGCAAGATTTGTCACTCGTGGCTTTTGAAGAATACCTCTCACCCACTTGATGTTGTTGATGATGTTGTCCTCTCTCTCTCTCATGATGCGACTGAAGAATACCCTTCTTGTTAAGGGGGAATGTTGAAATAATGTAACTACAAAGAGTATTCTTATTCTTATTGATATATTATTCATAGGATCAATCCCCATTGTGGATTGATCATGTTGGTTATTGTAATAGGACCAAATCCCCTTTTGCGGATTGGTCAAAAGAGAATTGTAATAGGTAGAATAAGAAGTCGGCCCCAACAGATATTAAAGAGACCCAGAAATATAATAAAGGTGGGTTTACCCACCCAGTTTGAGAAGTCGGCCCTGCCAGTGAAGAGACACTTCACATGTGCTAGACTTGTATAAATAAGGAGGCTAGCACCTCACTTAGACACACAACTCACTTGCTCATTTGAGAGACAAGTTCATATCTGCTGCTGGAGAAAAAGGAGAGAGAGAGTGGCGCATATCTGGGAGAGGACTTTATGTACTAGTTTAAGAGATCTCTTGGCATTGTATTGGCTATCTATATTAAGGAAGTTTTGTTGGGTTTTCTTCCTCTAGAGGGTTTCCTAGGATAAATGTTGTGTCTCTTGCGATTGTGTATTTCTCAGTGATCTTGGATTATGTTATTGTTATCTAATGAAATGAAAACATCTATAATAATGCCTTAAACATTAACATACACCACTACCGAGAGAGAAGAGTTATCCATGGTGTACGCGCTGCATAAGTTCTGCCACTACTTGTTGGGAGGCCACTTTAAAATGTTCATTGATCACTCAACATTGAAATACCTAGTCAACAATCTAGTGTTGGGGGGGAGAATATGCAAATGGCTTCTGCTATTTCAAGAAAATGATTTTGAGATCATAGTAAAACCAAGAAGAATGAACAAAGGTCCTGACCACTTGTCAACATTGGAACATGGAGAAGAGCTGACCAGTTTGGAGGATACACTGTCGGATGCACAGTTAATGGCCATTAGAAATATTGATGACCACTTCTTAGAGATAGTCCAGTTCCTATCAACAGGAATGGCACCTAGTGAGTATACAATCCCTCAGAAGAAACAACTAGTAGTGCACGTTAAAAAATTCTCACTTATAGTAGGATAACTATACAAGATGGGACCTTATGAGATACTAAGAAGATGTGTTATGGAGGTAGAGCGACCACAGATCCTCGTAGAATCTCATGAAGGCATCGCAGGAGGACATTATGCAAGTAAAGAAACTGCACAGAAGGTTCTTAGAGTTGGCCTTTGGTGGCCTACCTTACACAGAGACGCTAAGGACTATTACAGAGCCTGCAATGTATGCCAAAGAGTTGGGAAACCATCCAGAAGAGATGAAATGCCCTTAGCACCACAACTGACCCTTCAAGCATTCAATAAATGGGCCATTGACTTCGTAGGACCTATAAACCCACCAAGAAAGTGCACAGGAGCAAGGTACATCATTACTGCGATAGAGTACTTGACCAGATGGGATGAAGCAAGAACAGTTAAGGACTATAGTGCAACTACGACTGGATGCTTCATATTTGATGACATCATAACTAGGTTTGGGTGCCCCAAGATCTATATGAGTGATCAAGGCACACACTTCATCAAAAAGACAATTGAATCCCTGGCTGAGGAATTTGCAGTCCACCATCAGAAGAGAACATTGTACCATCCACAAGAAAATGGGGCAGTTGAAGAATTCAACAATATCTTGGAGACAACACTGACAAAATATCTGCAGTGTGAATAGGGATGATTGGGATTTAAGAGTACCAACAGTACTATGGGCCTATAGAACCACTTGCAAGAATCTAACAATGAAAACCCCTTTCAAGTTGGTTTATGGTCTTGACGTTGTTGTCTCGATGGAATACTTGGTACTGAGCTGAAGAATTGTTGCCTTTAAAGGTATGGATGACACTGGTGTTGTTCAAGAGAGGCTCGCACAGTTGGTCAAACTGGAAGAAGATAGATTTATTGTAGGATTCCATCAACAGGTTCAGAAGGAAAGAGAGAAGGCCTACCATGATAGGCATATCAAGAAGAAGGCATTCGATTAAGGTGATATAGTACTGGTATATGACAGTAAGTTCATGAAGCATCCTAGGAAGTTCAGAACGTATTGTCTAGGACCGTATGAGATAGCCTATGTTACAGAAGGAGGAGTTGCATAGCTGAAGACTCTGAATGGATAATGGAAGGAAGGTCTGGTAAATAGGATTCGAATGAAGTTGTATTATGACAACCAGTTGCCTTGCATCTCTCAGTAGAATTCTGAAGAAAAGGGTCTAGGTACCAGGTGCAGTTGAAACTGGGTACCAGACACAGAAAAGACAGTTTGCACAAGGAAGGAGAGGAGGCATAGAGCAGAAAGCACAGGCTTCACTGCGCAGTCTGAAGTCGAAGTAAAATAGAAGGATTAGATCTAAAGTGCCTCGGGACGAGTCACAGGTGAGTTTTGGGGGCCTGTTGGCCCTTGGATATGGAAGCAAGAAAATATCAAGGAAGAAAAGGAAAAATGCGAAATGGACAAAAGACACAGTGATTGTTACTAGGTCAAAGTGAGAAAATGAGAAGAGAAGATGGAGCGAAGTCTGAGAAATAAATCCGTTGGATGAGGAGATCAAGGATGACAAATCAGAAAGGAAGAAGGATTGTGGACAACTCAGTAAGTGGAAAAATCCACCATTGGATGCTTTGGAGCACCGCACGAGAAGGAAGGAAAGATAGGCTGGTGAATCCCTGAAAATGTGGGTCAAGTTGACGTAGGGTTTTGGTATCTAAGTTTTGACACCTAGGTTTCATCCTAAGGATATCTTTGAGTGATTGTAATGTATAAATAAATGTCAAGAGGACCTGGGTTGGGTTGGTACGATATTGTTGGATCTAGTCGTACTGTTGATATGGGTGATTATTGTTGTATGAGAGAGAAGTGCTAAGTGTGAGAGCCTTCTGGTATTGTAAGACCTTCAGCTAGGTACGAGGGTCAAGTCCTGCAGCTGGGTGTGCAGGAAGGGGAGAGATAGAGAGGAGAAGAAAGAAGGTCTTCTAGCTAAGAGCCCAGACAATAACTGCATGCTTCATCTTAATATATCATAAAGCACAATTCTGTGGATGTATCCCTAGAGAGAGGGTGAAACATGTATATCTGTCTTGTGTGTGTGATTGGTGATGTGTTCTTTTGGCCTTGATATATTGTAATTTCATTGTTGTGGTATATATGATAGATGTGTGGAATAGATCTAAGCTGATAAGTGATTTATGCATATTGTACTGTTTTGTATTAGATCCACTTGATATTCCCCTAGTTGTAGACATCTTTTTCATGAAACCCCCTCATAGCTACTTCGGGTGAGACTGCATCTGCTTCGCAGGTGTTTCCGAAAGGGCCAGTAGTTAGGGCTTGTTGGTGCACTCTTGGAGTTGAACCCTGGGTCTGCCCCTATGCCAACACCAACCAATCCCCCACTATGTTTTTCCTTCAAAAGGTTTTCTCTCATAGAACTCTTCGGGATACAAAACCGGTTTCCTTTAAACAACAATCTATCATGAATCAAGTATTCAATCCATTGGCTCATGTCTCTTAAAACATGATTCTCACATGCTTCATAAGCATACTTGAAATCTAAATCATCTCTTTACATGTCCTTAAGGTTATCAAAACCTAAGGTCTTCACTCGAAATTCCTGCAGAATCAAACATTTCCTACTCAATGCATCAACGACCTTGTTAGCATTTCCATAAATGTGATTTATAACAAAAGTAAAGTTCTGCATAAATTCAACCCATTTTGCATGTTTCTGGTTCAATTTATCCTGTCTGGTTATAAACTGTAAAGAATGGTTATCATTATACAAAATGAACTCTTTTGGAACCAGGTAGTGCCTCCATTTCTTCAATGCCTGTATGAATGCATAAAACTCCTTATCATGTGTGGAATATTTCATCCTGGTATCATTCAGATTCTCACTGAAATATGCAACTGGTCTATTGTCTTGACTCAAGACTGCTCCAATCGCAAATCCACTCACGTCACATCTCACTTGAAATGTTTTACTGAAATTTGGCAGGACCAAAACTGGCTTTCCAATTATCTTTTCCTTTAACAACTTGAAACTTTTCTCCGCTTCCTCTGTCCAATGAAAAGATTCATGTTTTTTCTTGATTGTGTCCATCATCGATGCACAAATCCCACTAAAATTTCTGATGAACTTCCTGTAAAAAGTGGCTATTCCATGGAATCTTCTGACTTCAAAGATATTCCTTGGTGATGGCCATTCTTTGATTGCTTTTACCTTCTCTGGATCCATCTTCAACTCATTCGAAGAGATCACGAACATCAAATAAATGAGTTCTATCTTCATGAAAGATGACTTCTTTATATTTATCAACAACTTCTCTTGCTACAACCTCCTCATCACTAGAGTTAAATGTCTCAAATGTTCTTCCTCAATCTTACTGAAGATCAATATATCATCAAGATACACAATTACAAACATCCCAATAAAATCTTTCAAGACTTTGTTCATTAATCTCATAAAGGTACCTGGTGCATTCGTCAAGCCAAATGGCATAACAAGACATTCATTCAACCCCTTGTTTGTATTGAATGTTGTCTTCCATTGCTATGTTGTCTTCCATTTGCGCTTCCTTTGCTCTGTTGGACATTGATTTAACAGTCCAGGATCCTCCCCACAACCGATATGACAGATATTGTCACTCCTCCTCCTGATATTTTGACTTCTTCCACCTTGGAAGATTTTGTCAATGTTCAAAGGCTTTGGCCTTTGACCTTTCTCCTGCGAGTCCGCCTCTTGGATCTCATCTTCGCTCTCGTAAGAATTATCTCTTCTGAGCTTTAGGACTTAGAATGAGTGTTTCTCCCACACACTCCTTGCATTATCTCTTCTGATATTTTTGATTTACTCAATATCCTAAGGGTCTCGACCCTTTTGTTTCCTTTCAAGGAAAAATTTGTGCCCTCCTGGAAACCTTCTGCTCAAAGCACACCTTGTTGAGTGTTTTCTACAGACTGTTCAACAGCTCTGTGAGTATCTTCCTCTAATACTCTTCTCTCTGAACTAGATAAAGAGTTCTCTCTGTACACACTTGCACTCACTCGATGCCCACCTGGCAGAGCCCTGCAGAGTTCTCAGTGACTCTATCTCTCTGTGAACTCAACACAGAGTTCTTCCTGTGCACTCCTTGCACTTATGCTGATGAAGGTTCAACGGTATCTCTCTTGAGCTTCTCTGAGTTTAAATTGCCTCTATCAACGCACTCCTTCCGGACAATGTGCACTACTTTCACTCAAAAAATAAAAGAAGAGAAACGATTGAAACTTATTCAATACTTCACCATTTTATGCATTCAAACCAATCTGATTTAAGAAAACTTTCAGATTTCATTTTCTTTTCGAACTCTTCTCTACTCTGTAATAACTTTTCGAGCACTAGCCCCTTTCTCTCAGTTCCCAATCCATGTGATCATGACCATGACCAAGCGCTATATCACTAGATTCTTACTCGACCCTTCGGCTTCGAAAGATTTCACATCCGCGCATCCCAAACCATTAATCTCTTAACATTCCCATGTCACCTTTGTTGACATCATTACGTCACATCACTTACGTTTTCCAATTGCGGGGGCATGCAGTAGCAGTTTAGAGTAACCCACCTTTCATCCAACAATTCTTATGACGTTGACACGTAACCCCTCGGTGAAACCGTGGTTTGGATTACGAAACCACCTTGGAGAATTAACTCTCGTGCAACTTGGGTCCCCGCAATGCCTCTTGGTCGTCGATCTTGATGTATCGTAATCAACGCCATTGTGGGTCCTCCGACCTTTAACTACATTACATAACCTTGGGTCCCACTAACCATGCTCATACGGAGTGCCACGTGGTGGAATACTAGCGGTTGACTCGTGGCCCAATCAGATGGGTGTCACACGTCACGTTCCATATGGAATTTCAAATTTCCACTAGTTTGAAATCCACTGACACATGGCACATATCCCATGTGTCAATGTCACCTCTAGGTGATATCATCATGACTCACCACTTTAGCTCTCCGGGATTCAAAGCTTTGGACTTCGGGAGTTTCAACTCCTCTATGCTTGCTTTTGCCCGAAGCGTTTTTCCCCAGAGTTCACGATCTACCGACGCGTGTCCTCCTTCACGATTAACGGCTAAGAGTGACTTCGACACTTCAGGCTTTGGGAGTTTTTCACACTCCACACTTGAAATCCTCTGAAGTGACTTTCCCCAAAGTTTCATATCTGTTGACACGTGTCCCTCTTGACGGACTGTCTAGATTAACTCTGGACTTCGGAGCTTCGGAAGCTTTCACCCTTCACCACTGTGTTTGACCTTTCGACATTGGTTGATCCAATGGTCGAGTTCTTCTCCCCATATCTACGGTGTAGATCCACTTCGGGGCTTCAAAGCTTCGGGCTTTGATATTTCTCTTATTTTGCATCACCTTCACCAAATTCGCGAAGTCTGAAAGGCTTCCATTTTAACCCTTCTGCACCTTCCCCAAATCTAATGGTCGTAAGGGATTTCCATTCCTTCCGAACAGATCCTACGGCGCAAAACAAACTATGTTGCTCTGCAGATTTCCAAAGGAATTCAAGGCTAAATGCCTCACAACATTACCAGATCTGACGGTCGTGAAGAATTCTCCTTCTCCCAAATAGATCCTAAGGTCCACATTACTCTGCGTCCCAACACCACTTCTGTCGTGGTTTTACGACACCGTTACTCCTCTTGAGATTTGTAACATAGCCAAGACAACCTCTTGGCACTCGGGAACGTTCTGAGATTCGAAAGTGGTCCTCCAGACACAATTTCCTCTTGAAACCTTGGGTCCAATGACCACTCATCCAGCCCATTTAGGATCAATGTTTGAAACCTTGGCTCTGAACTTGAATTTTGTCCATTTTGACAACAATTCTTTTCTGAAATTTTTTCTTCAACTTCCACTAACATAGCCCATCCAGGATCATTGTTGAAACCATGCTATGATACTATTTTGTAACTTTTATAAGCAAAATCTGTCCGTAGGGACGGATCCGACCTATCCGGCTGTGAAGTCGGTTACAGCCCCTTTGGTAGCTCGGCACGAGGCAGAGGCTACCCGCACCTCAAGTGGTCCTTCACCTGAGGCGGTAAAGAAGGGGAAGAAGAAAGGTGAAAGGCTTACAAGAAGTCCTTCTCAGGACCACCCACCCTGGATGTTATCCTTTCTTAGCTTCCTGGATGGCCGAAATGGCCTGGGGGGTGAAAATTATGGACAATGGGATGAAAATGAGCTAGCTGATTTTTAGGACAGGGAACTAAATAAAGTGGACAGCGAGCTGTTCACTCACTTAAAGTGTTGGAAACTGCCCCAGAATGGGTCACCGGGGTAAACCGGTATCCTGGGTAAATAACCAATGAAGACTTCAAGCAAATGGGCATGAAACAAGGGTGAAAAAGGGGTTTAAAAGATACAGCCAAGTACCTTTAAATGGCTATAAATTATGAACAGCAAGCTGTTCAAATCTTTCAAAACAAGGAAACAAGCCCAAAATGGCTCAAAACCCCCCGGGGTGACCCGGGAAGCGATCCTGGAAGATTGTTAAGTCGAAAAAGGGTTGCAAAAGTGAATGAACAGATTTATAACAAGCTGTTACAGCTATGGTATAACAGAAAATATATACAACTTCAGTTTTGGTTTGTGAGTGGAAAAGGTGGACTGACGAAAAGTTGACTTTAAAATATTTTATTGATCAATTTTTGTTTTTTATCACATGCATTGGTCACCACACTGTTTTGAAGGTTATCCCGATCAGGCAAACACATCCCGGAATTGTGCCAACCAGTATATGAAGAGTAGTCCTAGCAGTCC
>ML795790.1:259331-283177 GCA_009831015.1 Picea engelmannii
AAGGCCCAAGGTGTGGGGAATTGCTGAGCTGCTTCGGAGGGAAAGGGGACTTTGGGATTTGGTCACTGTAAGTAAGGAAATGCCCGCTGTTCAGGCACTTTTCAGACCTGATTATACCCCCCCTTTGCTGCCTATAAGTTTCCCTGTGAGCTGGCTAACACATGGCTTTGATTTAGGCTTGTTTCGGCAAGAGGACCTCTTGGATATGATCTTTGAGAGGCTCTTCCTCTGTACCAAAATGTCCCAAATATGTTCTTTAATGTCCCCATGCTGTAGCTATGTCTGTTACCTTTCCGCTGCCTTTCGTTTGGCGCAAATCCGACTCTAGATGAGTGAGATATGGCCCCGGGAAGGTATGCGAATGGCGTCGGCCAATAGACTGATCAGGGAAAGAATTTGAAATTGGGATGAAATTCTGGGTTGGAAAATAGAATTGACAGGCTGCTACAGGCCTGCATACCTGTAGCTGAAGTGGGTTTCTCTCACCGGGCCTAATTTGACCTCGGAGGCCCCCAATTAGGCCTCTTTCCGGTGCATGCTTGTAGGGCCAAACTGAGTACCTGTCGCTCTGGGACATGTCACTGAAAATCTGGGTGGAATTCGCTGAGGTGAATGGTATGGGTGTATTCTAGACTTCGCCCCGGTCGTTTCGACTATTTACGGGCGAAAATCTGCCTCCGTACCAGGAAGTTATGCAATTAAAAAGTCCAGTGACCTTGGGGGGGGGGAAATTAAATTTTAACATATAGTTTTAAAAGCCATTTAAATTTTATTTAAAATTTTATTTATTTTTTTATTTTTTAAAAAAACATTATAAAAAATTTTAAAAAATAATTATAATTATAAACATATAAACACATTTATAACTAAATTAAAATTTAAAAAATTATATAATATGAAATTAAAATAAAAATTAAATTAAATTTAAAATTTAAATAAAATTTTAAAACCTAAAACAAAAGGAGGGCGGGAGGTTTTACCCGACGCCCTTGGTCGCCCACGCCCTTGGTCGCCCACGTGACCGGGGCCGGAACTCCAAAGGGGCCACGGGGGCATGGGAAATGGAGGCGGTGGTCGGTGGCTGGGCGTTTGGGCGCGGTGGAGGGGAGGAAGTGGCAGAGGGTTGTGGGTGGCGCACGCGGAGTGGTGGAAGCAGCGGAGCTGCAGAGGTAGTGGGAGGGCGGTGTTGTGGTAGAGGGGGAGGAAAGGTCGTGGAGGTGGCTGCGTGGGGGTTTTCGCGCGCGAAGGGGAGGAAGAGGAGACGGAGGGAGTGGCGGTGGCGCTGGGATTGACGGGTGCGCGCACAGGTTAGAGGTGAGGCTGGTGCACGCGTGCGGGAAGTGAGGTGTGGTGAGGGGAAAGGGGGGTGCGACCGAGGGCCGAGGTGATGCGCAGGGAAGGGGCGGAGGACGTGGAGAGGAGGATGAGAAGCTGGTGCAGTGGTAGAGGGTTGCGGTTGTGAGGAACGGAGGGATGAGGCCGTGGGCAGAGGGGTGGTGGTGGTGGCGCCCAGGTGGTGGACGGGCGGCCAACCACCCCCAAAAATTAAAATTTAAAACTATAGCAGAGTGGGTTTTCTGGTAACAATAAAAAACGTGAGGTTTCAGGTTCAAAACCCATGGCCTCTATTAAAAATTCTGGGAAGTCTTTGAGTGTTCTAGGCAAAAGCAAAGCAGAGGGTTGGGGTTAAAGGCTAGGGCTCTTCAGTGACATGCCCAGGCTTGTAACCCCCAATTGATAACTTCATAATCTTTTAAGTTCTAAAGGAGCCATGGAGGCTTGGGAAGAATGCCCAAGAGGGGTTCGAATCCCCTCTCCTTTGCATCTTTCAACACACAGACTCTGAATGAACTCAGCAACCAGCAAAAACTAATTATGAACCAACAGCCATTATCATCATTTAAACAGGCAAACAAACCCCAATTTCTCCTTGCAGAACCTCAATACAACCAACAACTATCTTATTGGTTTTTTGGAAATGGCATGAATGGATTACCTGACCAACTGTTGGAGATGGCAGCATGAAAAATGGTTGTCCATTGCTGAGATCCTCTTGCTGTCCAAACMTTGCYCTRCTRCCTGAAACCTCCCCCTTCTKCCATGACTGYTGTTGCAGAGCTCTCCCTMCTCTGCCAAATTGMCAAAATGACTTGGGAAAGAGGTGRAGGGRGGTTTTGTTTTTTTTTYHAWTTTWHMMAAAAAAAWCMATTTTCYCYATTTTGCATGAGGCTACGTGCCCATGCCCCAAATTTCCAATTTTTCCTGAAAATGTTTAATAAAACATTTTATTAATTTTTAATATTTTTGGAATTTTGTGCAAGTCAAAGTTTGACTTTGACTTTGACTTTGACTCTGCTGCAGCTGGTTCAGCCCAAAAATGTTGACTGGAGAGACGGAGTCGGAATTGGACGCAAGTCACGTCGTTGGAAAGGTATTGACGAGGACATCAGGAATATGTCATCACCAACTTGAGATAATGCCACCTCAGCCTTCAAATTCGGCCCGGAACAGTGATCACTAAAAAACCCCTGACTTGCTGGTGGGCCCACATGACACCTAATCTTGCGAAAGGTGCCAATTTGTCATATGATATCCAATCGAGGAAAATGAGGTACCGTCGGAAAGGTATCGACAAGTAATTCGACGAGGTGACAATATAATTTAGTGCCAGGGTCATTTATGACTGTCTCAGTTGTTATGAAACCCTGTCATGTGAGTTGGGGGACCCCTTTTGCCTAAAATTATTGGCCAACTTGTGACAGCTCTAACCAGGCCATCTGGAGTCAGAATGAGGAAAATAAGATGTCGTTGGAAAGGTGTATGAGTCTATTAAAGCGTGGTATCACTGAATGTATGATTTATAACTCTTTACCCACCAATTTTAAATCATGAAGCACTGCAACCAATTTGATGTCCAAAAGTGGTCATAAACTTGCGAAGGCTCGTTCTCACTAACCGGGGGTCGAAACCAAGCACGCGATATACCGTTGGAAAGGTCTCACACTTCCCTACACCATGTCTGGGTTTTATTTTCCCTTTGATACCATAACCTGAACAGAATCAGACCAGGAAGCTACAGCTATTAGTTTTGCTCGTTCGGGTGACTTTGACTTTGCGCGCCTCATATGGGTCATACTGACTCGGAATCAAGCTCATGATAGCTCGTTGAAAAGCTTGTTATGATCCCTACTACTTGGAAGTGGTGTATTCCTTGAATAGAACAGCCTTGACATGAGGAAGAAATGTCATGGGAAGGCCCACAAATACCTGAGTGCAACCAACTGATACTCTTTCAAGGGCAGAGGCCATAGTAACTATGACCCCCGCCACTGTCTTTGACTGGAACCATAGCACCAAGGGGGTTTTATGGAGAAGTAACTGTGTAAAACACCATGTTGAGCCCAGAGCAGATTTTTGGGTCAACAGTAACATCCCTGACCATCACGGGGTGGGTAATGCTACCAACACAACCTTAACTTAGCCTTTAAAGCTCTAATACCATTTTTTAACATCCCCGGCCATCACGAGGTGGGTAATGCTACCAACACAACCTTAACTTAGCCTTTAAATCTATGATACCAATTTGTAACATCCCCAACCATCAATCAGCCTGGGCAATGCCACTACTCAACTCTGACTTAGCTGCGATACCAAATTGTAGCACCCTCGGCCCTCCATAGAGACCGAGTAATGCTACCACTGCAGAACATTCACATATAAATATATAACATGCATTTTAATCGAAATAAAAATCATGATGCAGAGTTACTGTTACCATTCATATTCAAAAAATATTAACAGTAAATTCACATGCAACTGAACACATGATAACATTCAAGCATCAATAGCACAAACATGCATAACATATAAATTAAGCATAGACTGATACTTATGTTTTAGTTGGAGTAAATCCACCAACTACGTGCAGACCTTCCACGAACCTCCTAACCATAGACCACGCTTCTCATCACACTCAGCAGTGGGTCACCCCCAAGCTGAGACTAAGCTCCACCTAGAGAAAGGTAATCGTAGACTAGGCAGAGGTTACATGAAGTTGCAAAGTGCAACTGGAAGGATTCTCTCCAAGAGCCTTCTTATGCCCACTACTCATGGACTCTCATTCCCCACATGCATGTCCCACCCCAGGAGTATACACCTTCATTGTCACATAGTCCATCGGATGCTTCACCTCCCTTGCCTTGGGATTCAGCAACAGGGCGAACCAGAATTCTTAGAGCTTCGTAGCTGGTGTTGGACTCTCTCTAGGAGAAAACCACTTCCCAACAAACTCTCTCACTTGGAGAGAGTTACTCGCAGGCCTAACAACTTGCCTCTTCAACCACGGGCCTGACAACCCGCTTCTTCAACGAGTTTGAACTCAATTCCTGCAAGGTGAGGACAACATCCACTGATCAATACAACTCAGGAAAATAGAAGGCAGCAAGCCACACTCAACTAAGGAACTGCATGGTCACAACAACCAATAGTTATGACACACATGACACAGGCAAATACAGGATGATCGGGCTTCACAGAAGACACATATCAGTCTGCAGTTCTCCCTGGGTTCAGGATGCGTGACCAGAGAAAAAAACAAAGAGGTCGATGATGGAGGTCTCAGGTTCAGACTCCAGATGGAATAATGGACAAATAACAATCTTCCCATGAGGGTTTCCTTCACTGTGCGTGGGTATGTAGATGTAGACGTAGAGGCAAAATAGTTCAGACACCCCAGATCCCCGCGAACTCAGGCGGAGGATGACAGAATGAGAGAGCGACTCCAACACGGTTAACTCATCAGTTTTAACTCCATGCGCCCAGGTCAAAACTTGTCTTCCTGGAGCCGCATGAGTTCCACTTAGCACACATTCCCTTTACAGGAACTTAGGACAACACTCAACATGTCCACCTTAGCCTTCAGAAAATAATAATAAATTATTATCCCCTTTAGAGGTAAGCCCCCTATATTATCCCCTAGGCCCACACACTGATCCTCCTCCCTTACCCAACCTTATGGAAGCTTATCCCCCCATCACTCTTTCTTCATGGTCGGTCTGCACGCAACAATGTTTATATTTTATTAATGATCTGCATAATTACATATATATAATTAGGCTCCTGGCCTTTAACACCTAGGCTCTCTGGCCTAATCCCCAAATAAGCCTCCTAGCTTATTATAACTCAGCTCACCAGCCTAACAAACATGTTTACAATTCATAATTACAATTGGGGCTCTACCAAGGGATATTACAATCCCCTCCCCTTATTTTTTCACTATCCTCAGTGCAACTCTTTACACAACATCAACAAGATTTCCAAAATATTCAAAAATATGTGGGTATTTTGCCCCCATAGCATCCTCGTGTTCCCATGTCACGTCCTCGGGACCGTACCATGTCCACTAGACCTTTACAAGTCCTATGGCTCGATTATGGAGCTTTTTTCTCTTCCGATCCAATATGTGTACCAGATGCACTTGCAAGACGCCTTCTTGCTCCACCTAAATCACATTCCAATCAATAGCATGATTAGCATTAGGTATATATTTCTTAAGCAATGAAACATGAAACACATTATGTACAGTCATGGATGAAATCATATATGCAATGTATATATATGTATATACAGGCAATTCTAATAACATTATAGCATGTATACAAGATACACAATCATACAATAAATAGAGAATTGTACTTATCTTTTGATTGAGAAGACCTTCCACATCAACATGGTCTATACCAAGGTACAAAATCTCAACAACACTCCAACCAACAGTCTCTCCTTTCCCACATGCTTGTCCCACCCCGGGAGTGTACACCTTCACTGTCACATAGTCCATCGACTGCTACACTTCCCTTTCCTTGGGTTTCAGCAACAGGTTGGCTCAGGAAGTCTCAGAGCACCGTGGCTCCTAGAGTTCCAACTGCCCTCAAAGGTCTCTAGGTACCCTCCATGCCTCATATGGAGGAACCTATCCCCACACTTCTCCCTCCAGGGCTCCAACCTTCTCCAAAGAAACCCAAGGAGAAGTGTACACACACTCAAATCAACCGGGGATCCATAAGGTAAGATATGTTGTCTCCAATCAGCATCTTCCCCGAGATACTCTTTGTAGTCAACAATCCAACTTTAATCAACATCATCTCATCTACATCATCCACATGCAGTTATCATGAGAAAACATAAAAGAATTTATTTAGAAAATCAAACTTAGTTCAAAGGGAATTCATCTTTTCCCCAAAACATGAAATTTTGTTTCATAATTCATCTTGGTTGTTGCCATATTATGAATGCAGCCATCCTTGTGGTTTTCCACAGGCACCAAACTGCATACCATTTTTCTTGCAATCCTTCATCTTGCATACAACCAACAATTGTCAGTATTTTATGTACATCATAATTCAATTGCAATATGTACAAAATCTTATGCAGTGATCTTAGACTTTCTGGCACCTAGCAATTTAATCACAATTACCCAACAATTAATAAACTAGAACGAATCGTCATTATATGCATATGCATGTTCACAGTAATATCTGTAACTTTATTACTTCTTTTTCTGAACAAGAAAAATTCATGTAGTCAATGCTCATGTGACTACTTGACTTGCAACTTTCCTGTTGCAACGTCTAACACCTCCCTGAAATGTCCTCAACATCACAAGTTAACAACATTTCAGCTGTTAGTAACAATTATTCCTATGCAATAATATATATGCATGTACTTACAAAACACATTCAATCATTGCATTTAATATACAATTATGTCACTTATTATGCATGAGTGCAATTCTCAATGCATAATTAATCAGTTCACCTTGCATTGGATTACATAATGCTCTTTATCTCAGTCATGTATCTCACCATCCATGAGTTGGAATTATCGCCAATGTGTTGACACATTCTCCACACACTTCCTATTGTCTTCCCAATTAATTGGATCCTTCCTTTTTGACCCAAACATTACACCAATAATATAATTTATGTGGTGTTCATTAGTGTTATCAAAAAGGTTGCAGTCCAAGTTTTGTTTAAAGGTAGGAAGCGTTTAGTACCTATGTGGCTCATAACCTTTCCATGTCCATACCTTGACATATCCAGCCATGTCATGGTCTCATACATGATTAGCTTACTGACATTCATTCCTATAACAAGGTCTTATCTTTTAATTCTTTGGTTATTACCCCACAACCAAATTAACATGACATTCTACTATGTCAGTGTGTGCATTCAGAAACTAAAAAGATTTGAATTAATACAGGCCTCCAGCCTTTACCACATCCAATGGTATGCATTCAATAATATAATCATTTGGTTTTATAAAATAACTCTGGCTGAGGAAATTCTTACCTAAATTTCCTTTCAACAATTATGCAAAAAGAGTAATAAAAACTCATACCTGCATGTCTGCCATTAATAAATTTTATACTACCTGAATGTATGATGGCAGTAGAAGCTTTCATGCTTCTTTTATCAAACTTATAACCAACACTTCAGCTCTCTGTTGCTTCCCTCCTTATGCAACAACATCACCAACAACACTTGCAAACATGCAAGCATTATTTCCTCTGGCTGACCCAAAGTCATAACATACTTGTTTCCACAGAAATAGCAGCAACTTCTTTCCCCTGTGCAACTTTTCCTTGCTGAATCCAAAAGTCTTCAATTCTGCCCGAATTCCTGAATCTTCTTGTGCTCTCATCGTAGTCACTGTACAAGACTATTTTTTCACTTAACACTTTCGACGCAGTACCCCTACCTAAGCGAGGTTTGCTGACCTTTCAATCAATGGATCTTCAAACTTCTGAGTCGAATTGACTCTTCAGGCCTTTTCTAGACATTTATTAATCTTGCACAGGCCCCCTTTTCTCCTTTAGGCGCAGGTCCTGACAGACCCGTGAGCTTATTCCTGTGCGCTTCCAAAACTCCAAGTTTCAGGCGCTAGCCCCTTTTTCATTATCCCTCTCCTTCATAAGAGCGTGGGCTATAACCTCATGGAAAACTATGATTGCAAGCGTGGGAAAGAGTGGTTTTAGGCCAACCCAATTTTCGCCCCGCAATTCACTACAAAGAACCACGTATGCCTTCGACGATATCGTGGTTTCAATTGTGGCCTGCTCAAGGAAAATTAAGATCCAAGTATGTTTTGGCCCCGCAATTCTTCTCGATCGTCGATATCTCACTTTCGGTGAGGATCCGTGATCAATGGTCGCTATCTATCCTCCTTCCACACGCAATCCTAGATATACACGATCTTTCGACATGTAGCTCCCTTCCAAATCAACAGTTATGGTTGATTCTGACTCTCCGGCCCTCGGGAGTTTCAACTCTCAACTATATTTGTTTCCCATCTGGAAATCTTCTAAAGTGGAAGATCTATTGACACATGTCCTCAACAATCGGACGGTTCTGATGAACTCCGGCTCTTTGGCCTTCGGGAATTCTCATGTCTCCACACACACAAATCTTCGGAGTGAATTTCCCCGGAGTGGCAGATCTTCTGCCATGCGTCCTATCCAAATCAACGACCCTGATTCTCTTCAGGACTTAGGCAGTTCTTCTACCACGCATCCTCTCCAAATCAATGACCCTGATTCTCTTCAGGACTTAGGCTCTTTTCGATCAAGATCAGATCAACGGTCCTTCGACCTCCTCCTTGATCAATGATCGAGATCTCCTTCGGGACTTCGACACTTTCACCCTCTGCTTTCCTCCAGAGTTCTAGATCTGGGGCCACGCATCCACTTTCAGACAAATGGTTGTCCAACGAAGTGATTCTTCATCCTCCACATGTCTCCTCATAAATAAGCTACACGATACCATATATATATATATATATATATATACCTAAAATATAACATCCCTATATATTTAATATTATATAACCCTTATTATATAACCATATATAATATAAATATAGAGTATACCTATATAGAATATATATTATATATATAAATATAAGGATATATATACTATATATATTATAATATCCTTATAATATAGGATATAATATATACGGATATATATAAAATATATATATAAGGTATATATATACATAATCCTTATATTATCCTATATATACCTTATATATATATACCTTATAATAATATAATATATATATTTATAACCTATATATAATATATATAGCTATATATAAGATATACATATATAGTATATATGATAGAGTATATATAGGATAAGATATTTAGTCTGTCTAGATTATATAGTCTATATCATTAGACTATATAGTATACCTATATAATATTATTATAATATAATATAGTCTATATTATAGCATATTATATTATATATAATATACCTATATATTATATATATATAGGTATAAATATATATTATATATGTATATACTTACCATTATATCTTATAAGGATATACCTTATATATAATATATAGGGATATTATAATATATATGGTAATATATTATAATATATTATACATATATATCCATATATTATAATATATAAGGATATATATAGGTATATCCTTATATATTTATATATATTGTAATATCCTATATTATAATATTCTTATATATTATATGGTAATATAGGATATATATATATGGTAATATATTATAATATCCTTATATATCCCTATAAATGGGGCATATCTTATATATAGGGTTCTATTATATAGGCTATATAGGGTATGTTTATATAGCCTATATAAGAGGATACCCCGAAGTGGATCTACATCGTAGATCTTGGGAGAAGAACTCAACCGTTAAATCAACCAATGTCGAAATGTCAAACGCTCCGGGCAAAAGTGAGCGTAGAGGAGTTGAAACTCCCGAAGTCTGAAGCTATGAAGCCTGAAGAGCCAAAGTGGTGAGTCATAATGATGTCACCTGGAGGTGATGTGAACACATGGGATGTGTTCCATGTGTCAGTGGATTCCGAACCCGTGGAAGTTTGAAATGCCATATGGAACGTGACGTGTGACACCCATCGGATTGGGCCATGAGTCAACCACTAGTATTTTTCCACGTGGCACTCTGTATGAGCATGGTTAGTGGGACTCGAGGTTACATAACATAGTTAAAGGTCGGAGGACCCACAGTGGCGTTGATCATGATACATCAAGATCGACAGCTAGGAGGCATTGCGGGGACCCGAGTTGCACGGGAGTTAATTCTCCAAGGCAGTTCCGCAATCCAAACCACGGTTTCACTGAGGGGTTACATGTCAACGTCAGAAGAATTACGGGATGAAAGGTGGGTTACTCCAAACCACTACCGCATGGCCCGCAATTGGAAAACGTAAGTGATGTGACATAATTATGTCAACAAATGTGACATGGGAATGTTTGGAGATTAACGGTTTGGGATGCGCGGATGTGAAATCTTTCAAAGCCGAAGGCCCGAATAAGCATCTAGTGATCTAGCGTTTGGTCATGGCTGTGATCACATGGATTGGGAACTGAGAGAAAGGGGATAGTGCCCGAAAATTATTATAGAGCAGAGAAGAGCTCAGAAAGAAAATGAAATATGAAAATTTTCTTAAATCAGATTAGTTTGAATGCGTAAACTGGTGAAGCATTGAATAAGTTTCAATTGTTTCTCTTCTTTGAGTTTTTGAGTGCAAGCAGTGCACATTGTCCACAAGGAGTGCGTTGACAGAGGTAAGTTAACCTCAGAGAAGCTCAGGAGAGATATCATTTAACCTTCATCAATAGAAGTGCAAGGAGTGCACAGGAAGAACTCTGTGTTGAGTTCAGAGAGAGATAGAGTCACTGAGAACTCTATAGGGCTCTACCAGGTGGACATAGAGCGAGTGCAAGTGTGCACAGAGAGAACTCTTTGTCGAGTTCAGGGAGAAGAGTATCAGAGGAAGATACTCACAGAGTTGTTGAACACTTTGTAGAAAACGCTCAGCAAGGTGTGCTTTGAGCAGAAGTTTGTCAGGAGGGCACGAAGTTTTCCTTGAAAGGAAACAGAAGGGCCAAGACCCTTAGGAGACTGAGTAAATCGAAAATATCATAAGAGATAATGCAAGGAGTGCATGGGAGATGAACTCATTCTAAGTCCTAAAGCACAGAAGAGATAATGCTTACGAGAGTGAAGACGAGATCCAAGAGGCAGGCTCACAGGAGAAAGGTCAAAGGCCGAAGCCTTTGAACACTGACAAAATATTCCAAGGCAGAAGAAGTCAAAATCTCAGGAGTAGGAGTGACAACAACCGTCAGATCAGTTGTGGGGAGGATCCTGGACTGTTAGATCAATGTCTAGCAGAACAAAGGAAGCATAGAGGAGAGGAAAAAATCCCATCCATTAGGTCTAAGGGCGAAGGACCAACAACCATTGGATCTGGAGGTAACCGCATAAGAATTAACCCTTGTGTGCGCAGGAGAAGTGGACTTGTCAAAGTCCCGAAGTCCCAAAGTGTTTTGGGACCATCCATCATCAAGGAGGACAGGTGGCGTAATATCCACAACTTCGGAAGTTTGTGGACAGGGAGGAGAAACAACCAAAGTAAATCTTTGTCGTTGATCTGAAAGGAGACGTGTGGCACCAGATATGGAACTCTGGGTATGGATCACTCTGGAGGAAAGAAGAGGGTGAAAGTGTCGAAGTCTCAAAGGATATCTCTATCATTGATCGAGGAGGAGGTCAAAGGACCTTTGATCTGATCTTGGTCGAAAAGAGCCAAAGTCCCGAAGAGAATCAGGGTCATTGATTTGGAGAGGATGTGTGGCAAAAGATCTTTCACTCCAGGGAAATTCACTCTAGATATTTGTGTGTGTGGAGACGTGAGAAATCTCAAAGGCTAGAGAGCAGGATTTCATCAGAACCGTTCAATTGTTGAGGACAGGTGTCAATAGATCTTCCACTCCGGAAGATTATCATACGGGAAAAGTAGATAGTTGAGAGTTGAAAGTCTCGAGGGCCGGAGAGTCAAAATCAACTGTAACCATTGATTTGGAAGGGATCTATGTGTCAACAGATCGTGTAGATCTAGGATCTCTTGTGGAAGGAGGATATATAGTGGTCGTTGATCATGGATCATCACCGAAAGAAAGAGATAGACGCTCGAGAAGAATTGTGGGGCCAAAACATACTTGGATCTTAATTTTCCTTGAGCGGGATGCAATTTATACCACAGTTTTAACAAAGTGATACGTGGCAGTTGGAGGTGAATTGCAAGGAGAAAAGTTAGTTGGCCTAAAACCACTCTTGTCCACACGCGCAATCACAATTTTCCATGAGGTCATAGCCCACAGTCTTATGAAGGAAAGGGCTAATGAAAAAGGAACTAGCGCCTAAAACTTGGAGTTTTGGAAGCGCTCAAGAATAGCCTGCGGGTCTGTCAGGACCTATGCCTAAAGGAGAAAAGGGGGCCTATGTCAGATTAATAAAGGTCTAGAAAAGGCCCGAAGATTCAATTCGACTCAGAATTTTGAAGATCCATTGACCGGGAGGTCAGCAGACCCCACTGAGGTAGGGGAACTGCATCGAAAGTGCTCAGGGAAGAAATATTCATGTACAGTGACTACAATGAGAGCACAAGAACATTTAGGAATCCAAGAAAAATTGAAGACTTCTAGATTCAGCAAGGAAAATTTGCACACAAGAAAGAAGTTGCTGCAATTTATATGGCAGCAAGTATGATATCACTTGTTGGGTCAGCCAGAGGAAAGAATGCTTGCATGTTTGCAAGTGTTGTTGGTGATGTTGTTGCATAAGTAGGGAAACAACAGAGAGATGAAGTGTTGGTTATAAGTTTGATAAAAGAAGCATGAAAGCTTCTACTATCATCAGACTTTCAGGTAGTATAAAATTTATTAATGGAAGTCATCCAGGTATGAGTTTTTATTACTCTTTTTACATAATTGTTGAAAGAAAATTTAGGTAAGAATTTCCTCAGGCAGAGTTATTATATAAAATCACATGATTATATTATTGAATGCATACCACTGGATGTGGTAAAGGCTGGAGGCCTGTATTAATTCAGATCTTTTTAGCTTCTGAATGCACACACTGACACAATAGAATGTCATGTTAATTTGGTTATGGGGTAATAACCAAATAATTAAAGATACGAATTGGTTATAGGAATGAATGCCAGTAAGCTAGTCATGTATGAGACCAAGACCTGGTTGGATATGGCAAGGTATGGATATGGAAAGGTTATAAGCCGCACAGGTACTAAAAGCATCCTACCTTTAAATAAAACTTGGACTGCAACCTTTTTGCTAACACTAATAAACACCACAAAATTATATTATTGGTGTAGTGTTCAGGTCGAAAAGAAAGGCATCCAATTAATTGGGAAGACAATAGGAAGTGTGTGGAGAATGTGTCAACACATTGGCTAGAATTCCAACTTATGGATGGTGAGATACATGACTGAGATAAAGATAATTATGTAATCCAATGCAAGGTGCATTGATTAATTATGCATTGAGAATTTCACTCATGCATAATAAGTGACAGAATTGTATACTAAATGCAATGATTGAATGTGTTTTGTAATTACATGCATATATATTATTGCATGGAAATAATTGTTACTAATAGATGAAATGTTGTTAACTCATGAAGTTGAGGACATTTCAGAGAGGTGTTAGACATTGCAACAGGGAATTTGCAAGTCAATTATTCACATGAGCATTGACTACATGAAATTTTCTTGTTTAGGAAATAAGTAATGAACTTACAGATATTACTATGAACATGCATATGCATAGAATGACGAGTCATTATAGTTTATTAAATTGTTGGGTAATTATGATTGAATTACTAGATACGGAAAATTATAAGATCACTGCATATGGTTCTGTACATATTGCAATTGAATTATGATGTACAGGAAATACTGACAATTTTTTGCAGTATGCAAGATGAATCCTTGCAGGAAAATAGTATGCAGTTTGGTGCTTGTGAAAAACCACGAGGAAGGTTGCAATCCTAATTTGACAGCAACCAAGGAGAATTATGAAATGGAATTTTTTGTTTTGGGGAAAAAGTTGAATTCCTTTTTGAACTAAGTTGGAGTTCTTAAATGAATTCTTTTATGTTTTCTCATGATAACTGCATGTGGGTGATGCAGATGAGATGATGTTGATTAAAGCTAAAATGTTGATTACAAAGAGTAGCTCGAGAAGATGTTGATTGGAGACCTCTGAGGGCAGTTGGAACTCCTCAAGCGATGGTTCTCTGAGATTTTTGGTCCGTCCTGTTGCTGAGGCCCAAGGAAAGGGAGGTGTAGCATCTAATGGACTATGTGACAATGAAGGTGTACACTCCTGGGGTGGGACAGACATGTGGGGAATGAGAGACCGTTGGTTGGAATGTTGATGAGGTTTGGTTGGTTGGAGTGCTACTGAGGTTTAGTATCTTGGCCTATCCCATGTGGATATGGATTGTGGACCGTGGCTATATTGGGAAGCCATTGCCCCGATGGAGTCATAGCCCTGCTCAGGGGTGGAAGGTCTTCTCAAATAAAAAGATAAGTACAATTATCTATTTATTGTATGGTGTGTATCTTGTATACAGGTTATAATGTTATTAGAATTGCCTGTATATACATATATATACACATTGCATATATGCTTGCATTACCTACATCCATGACTGTACATAATGTGTTTCATATTTCATTGCTTAGGAAATATATATATATATGATGCTAATCATGTAACAGATTGGAATGTGATTCGGATGGAGAAAGAAGGCGTCTTGCAAGTGCATCATGTGCGCATATTGGATCCGAAAGAGAAAAAAACTCCGGAATCAAGCCATAGGACTTGTAAATGTCCAGTGGACCTAGTATGGTATTGAGGACATGACATGGGAGAATGAAGATGTTATGCGGGCAAAATACCCACATCTTTTTGAAGATTTTAGAAATCTTGTTGATGTTGTATAAAGAGTTGCATTGAGGACAATGCAAAAATAAGGGGAGGGGATTGTAATATCCCCAAGGACGATCCCATGTTGTATTTAAGAATTGTAAAAATGTTTTGTAGGCTTGTGAGCTGAGTGTTGATAATCTGGTGGGCTTATGTGTTTATTGGGTCGGAGAGCCTAAGTGTTAAAAGCCAGGAGCCTGATTTTGTATATGTAATTATGCAGATCATTAATAAAATATAAACATTGCTACGTGCAGACCGACCATGAAGAAAGAGTGATGGGGGACTAAGCTTCCACAAATGTCGACCTCGGTGCATGCAGTTAAAACTGATGAGTCGACCGTGTTGGGTTCGCTCTCTCATTCTGCCATCCTCCGCCTGAGTTCGAATGGATCTGGGGCGTCTAAACCCGTTCTGCCTCTGCGTCTGCATCCACATTATTTCCTTGTCACATACCTTGAAACCCGTGGGAAAATTGACGAACTGATCCATGTCTTCGGGGAAATCCGAGTATCTTGTATTTGTCTGAGCCGTGTGGTGTCGTAATTGTGGGTTGTTTTGGCCACGTAGTTCATCCGTGAGTCGTTCTATGTCTTCTGAGGAACTCAACACCTGGGTAATTGCCTTATATGTGCCATGTTTTAGCGTGGGTTGTTTTCACCTTAGTCGTGTCATGTTTTAGCGTGGGTTTTTTTCACCTGCGGTGCCATGCCCATCTGTTGTTGTTGTTTTCATCCCTGTGTGAATGAATATTGAACCATTGTTGTTGTCTTCCTTGTGCTGGAACGGAGTTGAAGAAGCAAGTTGTCAGGCCTGTGTGCAACACTCTCTCCAGGTGAGAGAGGTGGTTGTGGTTGAAGAGGCATGTTGTCAAGCATGTGAGCATCTCTTTCCAGGTGAGAGAGTTTGTTGGGAAGTGGTTTTCTCCTAGAGAGAGTCCAACACCAGCTATGGAGCTCTAAGAATTTCGGTCCGTCCTATTGTTGAAGACCAAGGCAAGGGAGGTGAAACATCTGATGGACTTTGTGACATTGAAGGTGTATACTCCTGGGGTGGGGCAGGCATGTGAGGAATGAGAGTCCGTAAGTAGTGGGAGTAAAAAGGCTCTTAGAGAGAATCCTTCTAGTTGCATTGTGCAGTTTCCTGTGACCTCGGCCTAGTCTAGGATTCCCTTTCCCTGGGTGGAGATTAGTCCCATCTTGGGGGTGACCCATTGTTGAGCGTGATAAGAAGCGTGGTCTATGGATGGGAGGTTCGTGGAAGTTCTTCACGTAGTTGGTGGATTTACTCCAGCTAAAAGATAAGTACCAGTCTGTGATTAATTTATATGTTATGCATGTTTGTGCTATTGATGCTTGAATGTTATCATATGTTTTGTTGCATGTGAATTTACTGTTAATCTTGTTTGAATCCTAATGGTAACAGTAACTCTGCATCATGTTTTTTATTTCGATTAAAATGCATGTTATATATTTATATGTGAATGTTCTAAAGTGGTAGCATTACCCGGTCTCTGTGGAGGGTCAGGGATGCTACAGTTTGGTATCACAGCTAATTCAGAGCTGAGTAGTGGCATTGTCCAGGCTGGTTGATGGTTGGGGATGTTACAAATTGGTATTAGAGATTTAAAGGCTAAGTTAAGGTTGTGTTGGTAGCATTAACCACCCTATGATGGTCGGGGATGCTAAAAAATGGTATCAGAGCATGGTTTCAACACTAAGCCTGGATGGGATATGTTAATGGTAGTTGAAGAAAAAATTTTGAAAAATAATTGTTGTCGGAATGGACAAAATTCAAGTTCAGAGCCAAGGTTTCAAACATTGATCCTGAATGGGTTGGATAAGTGGTCATTGGACCCAAGGTTTCTACAGGAAATTGTGTCTGGAGGACCAATTTCGAACCTCAGAACATTCATGAGTGCCAAGAGGTTACCTTGGCCATGTTATGAGGGTCAGGAGGAGTAACGGTGTCGTAAAACCATGACAGAAGTAGTGATGGGCCACAGAGTAATGTGGACCTTAGGATATGTTTAAGACAAGGAGAATCCTTCATGATCGTTAGATCTGGTAATGTTGCGAGGCAGTTAGTCATGAATTCCTTTGGAAATCTGTAGAGTAACAGAGTATGTTCTGTGTCGTAGGATATGTTCAGAAGGAACGGAAATCCCTTACGACCATCAAATCTGGGGAAGGTGAAAAAGAATTAACCTGGAAGCCCTTACGACCGTTAGATTTGGGGAAGGTGCAGAAGGATTAACCTAGAAGCCCTTTCGACTTTGCAACTTCAGTGAAGTTGATGCAAAATAAGATAAATCCCAAAGCTCGAAGCTCTGAATCCCCGAAGTGGATCTACACCGTATATATGGGGAGAAGAACTCGATCGTTGGATCAACCAATGTCGAAAGGTCAAACACAGTGGTGAAGGGCGAAAGCTTCCGAAGCTCTGAATTCCGGAGTTAATCTAGACAGTCCATCAAGAGGGACATGTGTCAACAGATCTAATACTTCGGGGAAAGTCACTTCGGAGGATTTCAAGTGTGGAGTGTGAAAAACTCCTGAAGTCCCGAAGGACAAAGTAGATCGCAACCATCCGTTGTGAAGGACACTCGTCAAGAGATCATGTGCTTCAGGTGGAAGTACTTCATGAGGAGGCAAGTTCTGTGAGTTTGAAACTCCCAAAGACTGAAGTGTCAAAGTCACTCTTAGTCATTGATCGTGAAGGAGGACATGCGTCGGTAGATCATGAACTCCGAGAAAAAATGTTCTGGGAAAAAACGAGCGTAGAGGCCTTGAAACTCCCGAAGTCCGAAGCTCCGAAGCCCGAAGAGCCAAAGTGGTGAGTCATGATGACGTCACCTGGAGGTGACATGGACACATGGGATGTGTGCCACGTGTCAGACGATTCTTAACCCGTGGAATTTTGAAATACCATATGGAACGTGACGTGTGACACCCATTTGATTGGGCCACGAGTCAGTCGTTAGTATTCTTCCACGTGGCACTCCATATGAGCATGGTTAGTTGGACCCGATGTTACATGAAGTAGTTAAAGTTCGGAGGACTCACAGTGGCATTGATCACAATACATCAAGATCGACGGTCAGGAGGCATTGCGGGGACCCAAGTTGCACGGGAGTTAATTCTTCAAGGCAGTTCTGTAATCCAAACCACGGTTTCACCGAGGAGTTACGTGTCAACATTAGAAGAATTGTGGGATGAAAGGCGGGTTACTCCAAACCTCTACCGCATGCCCCCGCAATTGGAAAACATAAGTGATGTGACATAATGATGTCAACAAAGGTGACATGGGATTGTTTGGAGATTAACGGTTTGGGATGCGCAGATGTGAAATTTTTCGAAGCCGAAGGCCCAAGTAAGCATCTAGTGATCTAGCACTTGGTCATGGTCGTGATCACATGGATTTGGAACTGAGAGAAAGGGGCTAGTGCCCGAAAATTATTACAGAGCAGAGAAGAGCTCGGAAAGAAAATGAAATCTGAACGTTTTCTTAAATTAGATCGGTTTGAATGCATACCACTGGATGTGGTAAAGGCTGGAGGCCTGTATTAATTCAAATATTTTTAGCTTCTAAATGCACACACTGACATAGTAGAATGTCATGTTAATTTAGTTATGGGGTAATAACCAAAGAATTAAAAGATAAGAACTTGTTATAAGAATGAATGTGAGTAAGCTAGTCATGTATGAGACCAGGACATGGTTGGATATGTCAAGGTACGGATATGGAAAGGTTATGAGCCACACAGGTACTAAAAACTTCCTACCTTTAAATAAAACTTGGACTGCAACCTTTTTTCTAACACTATTGAACACCACAGGTGTAGTGTTTGGGTCGAAAAGGAAGGCATCCAATTAATTGGGAAGACAATAGGAAGTGTGTGGAGAATGTGTCAACACTTTGGCAAAAATTCCAACTTATGGATGGTGAGATACATGACTGAGATAAAGAGCATTATGTAAATCAAAACAAGGGTGCACTGAATAAGTAGGCATTGAGAGTTGTACTCATGTTTAGTAAGGGGAAAAGTTGCACTCATACATGATGGAATTGTATACTTAAATTCACTTTGTTGAATGCATTTTGTGAGTGCATGTATATATGTTTTTGGCATGCACATAATTATACTAATGGCTGAAATGTTGCTAACTCATGAAGTTGAGAACATTTCAGGAACTGTTAAACATTGCAACAGGAAATTTGCAAGCCATGTAGTCACAGGAATAAAGACTACAGAAAATTTTATGTTTAGAAAATTGAAATAATAAACTTATTGTTATTAATTATAAACATGCATATGCATAGAATGATGAGTTGTTCTATTTGGTTAAGTTGTTTGGTAATTGTGATTGAATTGCTAGGTGCATGCATGTCTAAGATCATTGCATAAGGTGTTGTACATGTTGAATTATGATGTACATGAAATAATGACAATTGTTGGTAGTATGCAAGATGAAGCCTTGCAAGAAAATAGCATGCAGTTTGGTGCCTATGGAAAACCACAAGGATGGTTGCATTCATAATTTGGCAACAACCAAGAAGAACTCTGAAATGGAATTTCTTGTTTTGGGGAAAATTTTGAATTCCTTTTGAACTAATTGGAGTTCCTAAATGAATTCTTTTATGTTTTCTCATGATAACTGCATGTTGGTGATGCAGATGAGATGATGTTTATTAAAGTTAGAATGTTGACTACAAAGAGTAGCTCGGAGAAGATGTTGATTGGAAATCTCTGAGGGCAGTTGGAACTCCGGGAGCCACGGTGCTCTGAGACTTTCAACCCGGCCTATTGTTAAAGCCCAAGGAAAGGGAGGTGTAGCAGTTGATGGATTGTGTGGAAGTGAAGGTGTACACTCATGGGGTGGGACGGGCATGTGGGGAATGAGAGACCATTGGTTGGAGTGTTGTTGAGGTTTGAATGGTTGGAGTATTGCTGAGGTTTAGTACCTTGGCCTAGACCATGTGGATATGGATTGTGGACCGTGGCTATCTTGGGAAGCCATTTCCCTGATGGATTCATAGCCCTGCTCAGGGGTGGAAGGTCTTCTCAAATCAAAAGATAAGTACAATTCTCTATTTACTGTATGTTGTGTATCTTATATACAGGTTATAATGTTATTAGAATTGTCTGTATATATATATATATATATATATATATATATATATATATATATATATATATATATATTTCATATATGCTTACATTACCTACATCCATGACTATACATAATGTGTTTCATATTTTATTGCTTAATAAATATATATATACCTGATGTTAATCATGTAATCAATTGGAATGTGATTCAGGTGGAGAAAGAAGGCGTCTTGCAAGTGCATCCGGTGCACATATTGGAACGGAAAAGAAAACATCCCTGGAATCAAGCCATAGGGCTTGTAAAGGTCCAGTGGACCTGATACAGTCCTGAGGACGCGACATGGAAGCATGAGGATACTATGCGGGCAGAATACCGCATCTTTTTGAAGATTTTGAAAATATTGTTGATGTTGTTTAAAGAAGTTGCATTGAGGACAGTACAAAAATAAGAGGAGGGGATTGTAATACCCCAAGGACGTGCCCGAGTTATATTATGAATTGTAATTAATTTTATAGGTTGGTGAGCCAAGTGTATATAAGCTAGTGGGCTTATGTGTTTAATAGGCCGAAGAGCCTAGGTGTTAAAGGCCAGGAGCCTGATTTTGTATATGTAATTATGCAGATCATTAACAAAATATAAACATCGTTGTGTGCAAACCGACCATGAAGAAAAAGTGATGGGGGACTAAGCTTCCACAAGGTTGGGTAAGGGAGGAGGCTAACTGTGTGGGCCTAAGGGCTAAGCTAGGGGGCTTACCTCTAAAGGGGATAATAATTTATTATTATTTCCTGAAGGCTAAGGTGGACATGTTGAGTGTTTTCCTAAGTTCATGTAAAGGGAACATGTGCTAAGTGGAACTCATGTGGCTCCAGGAAGACAAGTGTCAACCTGGGCGCATGCAGTTAAAGTCGATGAGTCAAACTGTGTTGGGGGGTTCGTTGGTCATTCTGTCATCCTCCCCCTAAGTTCATAGGGATCTGGGGTGTCTGAACCCATTTTGCCTCTACGTCTGCATCCGCATTGTTTCCTGGTCACGTACCCTGAAACCCATGGGAAAATCGATGGAATAATTCATGTCTCCGAGGAAGTCCAAGTATCTCGTATTTGTCTGAGCCATGTGGTGTCGTAACTATGAGTTTTTGTGGCTATGCAGTTCATCCATGAGTCGTTATGTGTCTTCTGAGGAACCCGACACCTGGGTAATCACCTTAGCCATGTCATGTTTTAGCATGGGTTGTTGTCGTATGTAGTGCCATTCCCATATGTTGTTGTTGTTGTCATCCCTGTGTGAATGAATGTTGAACCGTTGTTGTTGTCCTTCTTATGCTGGAACAAAGTTGAATAAGTAGGTTGTCAGGCCTGTGTACAACACTCTCTATAGGTGAGAGAGGTGGTTGTGGTTGAAGAGGCAAGTTGTCAAGTCTGTCAGCAGCTCTCTCCAGGTGAGAGAGTTTGTTAGGAAGTGGTTTTCTTCTAGATAGAGTCCAGCACCAGCTACGGAGTTTTGAGAATTCCGGTCCAGCCTGTTGTTGAAGCCCAAGGCAAGGGAGGTGAAGCATCTGATGGACTGTGTGACAGTGAAGGTGTATACTCCTGGGGTGGGACAAGAATGTGGGGAATGAGAGTCTGTGAGTAGTGGGCGTAAGAAGGCTCTTGGAGAGAATCCTTCCAGTTGCACTCTGCAGTTTCTTGTGACTTCGGCCTAGTCTAGGATTCCCTTGCCCTGGGTGGAGCTTAGTCCCAACTCGGGGGTGACCCACTGTTGAGTGTGATGAATAGCGTGGTCTATGGTTGGGAGGTTCGTGGAAGGTATGCACATAGTTGGTGGATTTACTCCAGCTAAAAGATAAGTATCAATCTGTGCTTAATATATATGTTATGCATGTTTGTGCTATTGATCCTTGAATGTTATCATGTGTTCTGTTGCATGTGAATTTACTGTTAATCTTGTTTGAATCTGAATGGTAACAATAGCTCTGCATCATGTGTTTTATTTCGATTAAAATCCATGTTATATATTTATATGTGAATGTTTTGTAGTGGTAACATTACCCGGTCTCTGTGGAGGGTCGGGGATGATACATCTTGGTATCCCAGCTAAGTCAAAGCTGAGTAGTGGCATTGTCCAGGATAGTTGATGGATGGGGATATTACAAATTGGTATCAGAGATTTAAAGGCTAAGTTAAGGTTTTGTTGGTAGAATTACGACACCACACAGCTCAGACAAATACGAGATACTTAGAATTCCCCGGAGACACAGATCAGTGCATCGATTTTCCCACAGGTTTCAGGGTACGTGACCGAGAAACAATGCAGATGCAAACGCAGAGGAAAAACGGGTTCAGATGCCCCAGATCCCAACGAAATCTGGCGGAGGATGAAAGAATAACCAGTGAACCCCCCAACACGATTTGACTCTTGGGTTTTAACTACATGAGCCCAGGTCGACACATGTCTCCTTGGAGTTCCATGCGCTCCATTTAGCATATGTTCCCTTTACAAGAACTTAGGACAACACTCAACATGTCCACCTTAGCCTTCTAGAAATAATAATAAATTTTTATCCCCTTTAGAGGTAAGCCCCCTAGCTTAGCCCCTAGGCCCACACACTTAGCCTCCTCCCTTACCCAACCTTGAGGAAGCTTAGTCCCCCATCACTCTTTTTTCATGGTTGGTCTGCACGTAGCGATGCTTATATTTTATTAATAATCTGCATAATTACATCTACAAAAACAAGTTCCTAGCCTTTAACACTTAGGCTCTCTGGCCTAATAAACACATAAGCCCACCATCTTATCAACACTCAGCTCACCAGCCTACAAAACATGTGTACAATTCATAAATACAATTGGGGCTCGTCCTTGGGGATATTACAATCCCCTCCCCTTATTTTTGCATTGTCCTCAATGCAACTCTTTACACAACATCAACAAGATTTCCAAAATCTTCAAAAAGATGTGGGTATTCTGCCTGCATAGCATCCTCATGCTCCCATGTTGCGTCCTCAGGACCGTACCAGGTCCACTGAACCTTTACAATCCCTATGGCTTGATTCCAAAGATATTTGTTTTTCCAGTCCAATATGCGCACTGGATGCACTTACAAGACGCCTTCTTGCTCCACCTGAATCACATTCCAATCGATTACATGATTAACATCAGGTATATATATATTTCTTAAGCAATGAAATATGAAACACATTATGTACAGTCATGGATGCAGATAATGCAAACATATATACAATAGATATATATATGTATATACAGGCAATTCTAATAACGTTATAACCAGTATACAACATACACAACATACAATAAATAGAGAATTGTACTTATCTTTTGATTTGCAATGTCTAACACCTCCCTGAAATGTCCTCAACTTCATGAGTTAACAACATTTCAGATGTTAGTAATAATTATTTCCATGCAAAAATATATATGCATGTACTTACAAAACACATTCAATCATTGCATTTAGTATACAATTTTGTCATTTATTATGCATGAGTGCAATTCTCAATGCATAATTAATTAGTGCACCTTGCATTGGATTACATAATGCTCTTTATCTCAGTCATGTATCTCACCATCCATAAGTTGGAATTTTGGCCAATGTGTTGACACATTCTTCACACACTTCCTATTATCTTCCCAATTAATTGGATGCCTTCATTTTCGACCCAAACACTACACCAAGAATATAATTATGTGATGTTCATTCTTATCAGAGCATGTTTGGTATTTAAAAGTCTTGAAAGTAATATACCATGGTATTTATGCATCATATATATAATGTTATATAGCATAATATTATGTTATATAAGATATCATAATACCATATATATAGCTTATAATATATCAG
>ML795790.1:283357-311895 GCA_009831015.1 Picea engelmannii
TATATATATATATATATATATATATATATATATATATATTGTAACATCCCCGGCCACCCACAAGTCAGGCAATGCCACTACTGCGGAATATACACTTATATATAATATGCATTAAATCAAATTAACACATTTAACATAGACTTATTGTTACCATTCAGACTTTAATAGAATTAACAACAATTCAAACTTGCAACGGAATACATGATAACATACAAGCATTATGTGTAACATAAAATTAAGCACATAAATTATACTTATCTTTTAATTGGACTAACACCATCAACTGCATGCAGACCTTCCACGAACCTCCCAGCCTTAGACCACGTTGCTCATCACTCTCAGCAGTAGGTCACCCCCGAGCTGGGACTAAGCTCCATCGGGCAAAGGAATCCTAGGCTAGGCAAGGTCAACATGAAGACACATAGCTTATGCAAAAGGATTCTATCCCAGGAGCCTCTTATGTCCACTGCTCACAGACTCTCATTCCCCACATGCCTATCCCACCCCAGGAGTATACACCTTCACTGTCACACAGGATAGTCCTTTGACTGCTAAACCTCCCTTGCCTTGGGATTCAGCAACAGGCTGGGCCAGAATTCTCCGAGCTCTGTGGTAGCTATAGGACCCCTTTCAGGATTTCTCACTTCCTCCACGCACTCTCTCACCTAGAGAGAGTTGCTCATAGGCCTGAAAAACTACTTCTTCAACCACAACCACCTCTCTCACTTGGAGAGAGTGTTTCACACAGGTCTGACAACCTACTTCTTCAGCTCTGTTCTAGCATGAGGACAATAGTAAGGCTCAACAAGGAACAAATGACAGTAGCAAATCACACTCATCCAAGGGACTGCGTGGCCACAACAACCCACAGTTATAACACACACGGCATAGACAATTACAGTATGCTCAGGTTTCACATAAGACACAGGTCAACTTCATGGATTTTGGGTCTCAGATGCATGCGTGAATATTGCAAAGGTCGAATACAGGGGCCACAGGATTCACGGGAATACACCGGTCGACTTCACAGTTATGGTTTTCAGGAATGAGTGAAGGTTTGCAGAGTCCACTTGCAGAGACTCTACCCAATTCACGGAGGATGGAAAATAGTAAGTGAACCCCCAACACAGTTGATGCTTCAGCTTTTAACTACATGCACCCAGGTCGACACTTGTCTTCATGGAGATGCATGTTCTATAATTGCATTCGTTCCCCTTTCCCAGGAACTTAGGACAACATTCATCAATTTTCCACCTTAGCCTTTAGGAAATAATAATAAATTGTTATCCCCCTTTAGAGGCAAGCCCCATAGCTCAACCCCTGGGCCCAAACACTTAGCCCCCCTCCCTTGCCCAGCCTTGTGGAAACTTAATCCCCCATCACTCTTTCTTCGTGTTCGATCGGCACGCAGTGATGTTTATATTTTATTAATGATATGTATAAGTACATATACAAAAATCAGGCTCCTAGCCTTTAACACCTAGGCTCTCCGGCCTAAATAACACATAATCCCACTAGCTTATATACACTTGGATCACCAGCCTATAAACATGATTACAATACATAATATAACTAGGGCACATTCTTGGGGTATTACAATCCCCTCCCCTTATTTTTGCACTGTCCTCGGTGCAACGTTTAGAGAGCATCAACACCATTTTCAAAATCTTAAAAAATATGCAGGTATTCTGCCCACATAGCATCCTCATGCTCCCATGTCGCATCCTCGGGACTGTACCAGGTCCACTGGACCTTTACAAGCCCTATGGCTCGATTCTGGAGCTATTTTCTTTTCTGGTCCAATATGTACACATGATGCACTTGCAAGACACCTTCTTGCTCCACTTAAATCACATTCCAATCGATAATATGATTAGCATCAGGTATATATTTCTTAAGCAATGAAACATGAAATACATTATGTACAGTCATGGATGAAGGTAATGTGAGTATATATGCAACTGGTCCAATCCTTTCTAGGATTTCAAATGGCCCACAAAATATAACTACCAACTTGGAGCAGTTTCCCAGCTTTAGGGAACTTCTATTGGATTTTACTTTCAAGAAAACATGGTCACCCACTTTAAACTCTCGATGGGTTCTTTTTTTATCAGCATAACTCTTCTGCCTATCTTGGGCAACCTTCAAATTCTTCTTAATTTTTAGCATTTTCTCTTCCATTTCCTTGAGCAACTTTGGCCCAACCACTGCTCTATCAACTGGATTATCCCAGCTTACTGGAGTGTTGCACTTTCTGCCATAAAGTGCTTCAAATGGGTTCATCTTCAATGATGATTGATACCCATTGTTGTAGGCGAATTATACCAAGTGTAGGTATTCTTTCCATTTAGATGGTTTGTCCATCACATACATCCTTAGCATGTCTTCTATTACTCTGTTCACCCTCTTTGTCTGTCCATCAGACTCAAGATGATAAGTAGTGTTGAAGTTCATATTTTTTCTAAATCCTTTGAAAAACCCCTTCCAGAAATTTGAGGTAAACTTTGGGTCGTTGTCAGACACAATTGTCTTGGGAATACCATGCAATCATGATATTTCCCTCATAAAAATATCAGCAACGTTAGTTTCCTTGTGAGTAATCTTTAGTGGAATAAAATGGGCAACTTCCGTAAGCTTGTCTACCACCACCATGATTGAATCATGTTGCTTGTCGGTTCTAACAAATCCTGTGATGAAATCAATTGTCACTACCTCCCACTTCCACTCAGGAATGGGTAAAGGCTGCAGCAACCATGTTGGGTGCCTATGCTCAGCTTTAACCTTATGACACTCCATACATCTAGCGATGTATTCTGCAATTTTTTTTTTCATACTTGGCCAAAATTAATGGCTATTGACTGCTTCCACAGCTTTTTGATATCCAGGGTGCCCTACATAAGGCACATTATTCATTTCATTCAAAATCATAAGTTTCAAGTCCTAGACATTAGGTACATAAAAAAAAATCTTGTACATAAGTGTTCCATCGGCTTCCAATTTATAATTTTCCACTTTCTGTGGCATCTCACCTTGTTGTAGCTTTGTTACCAAATCCCTGTACTGCAAATATACATGTGTAGCCTCCGAAATTATGTCTTTAATATCAATTTGGTACATGCTAATGGTTGTAGCATGTAATTCATGCACTCTCTTGTTGAGTGCATCAACCACTTTGTTCTTTTTTCCTTTGATATGCTTGATATCAAAGTCGTATTCACAAAGGAATTCCAACCATCTACTATGCCTAGCAGATAAGGTTGGTTGATCAAAAAAATACTTCAGACCGGTATGGTCTGTCCTCAGTTCAAACCTCCTTCCCATGAGGTAATGTCTCCATTTCTTCAGAGCGTGAACGATGGCCACCAACTCCAAATCATGAGTTGCATAGTTCCTTTCGTGTTCTTTCAACTTTCTAGATTCATAACAAATTACGAACCCATTCTGACTAAGGACTCCTCCCATTCCTTCTTTGCATGCGTCCGTACACACTACAAAGTTTTCATTTGGATCTGCAATCCTCAAGATTGGAGCACTGGTTAACAGTTGCTTCAATTGCTGAAATATTTTCTCACATTCTTATGTCCACTGAAATTTTTTCTCCTTCCTTTGCAAGGAAGTGATAGGGTGAGCTATCCTTGAGAACCCTGCAATTAACTTTCTGTAATAGCTAGCTAGACCCATAAAGGATCCTACTTCTGTCACATTCTTTTGTGCTAACCATTCTATGATGGCTTCAATCTTCTCAGGATCTACAGCTATCCCATCCTTTGAGATGATGTGCCCGGAGTAATGGATCTGCTTTTGATAAAACGAGTATTTGCTCAACTTGGCATACAGTTGGTGCTCTCTTATCACTTGCAGCACCATCTTTAGATGTTGTTCATGCTCTTTCTCCGACTTGGAATACACCAGGATGTCATCCAAGAAGACTATGACAAACTTGTCCAGATATTCCCTGAATACCCCTTTCATTAAACACATGAAAACAACGGGTGCATTTGACAACCCAAATGGCACCACTGTGAATTCATAATGATCATACCTTGTTCTGAAGGCGGTCTTGTTGATGTCTTCATTCTTTATTCTTACCTGGTGATATCCTGCTCTAAGATCTATTTTTGAAAATATCTTAGCATCCTTCAACTGATCAAAGAGATCATCGATCATCGATAGAGGATACTTGTTCTTAACAGTCACTTTATTCAACTATCTGAAATCAATGCACAATCTCAATGTCCCATCCTTATTCTTCATGAACAGGACTGGGGCACCCCAAGGTGACACACTTGGGCATATATACCCCTTCTTCAAAATATCTTCAAGATGCAATTGTTGGTCTTTCATCTCTAGTGTACTCATTCTGTAAGGAGTTTTTGACACTGGAGTTGCTCTAGGCATCACGTTTAAAGAGAATTCAATATCTCTCTTTGAGGGTAATCTGGGTACCTCCTGGAATACATCTTAAAATTCTTCTATTACCGCATGATCTTCTATATTTGATACTTTATCCTTAGGTGCTTCCTCCATGTGGGCTGCAAATAATTGACGGCCTTTCCTGTAGCACTTTTTCAGTTGTATTGCTGAGATTTCCCTGATAGCAACAACTCTGGGAATTCCTTGGACTGTTTTCCAATTCCTCTCCTCATCTAGACAAGTGAATGCCTTGTTACGACAGTCTAAGATGGTGTGGTGTTGGTCCTACCAGTCCATACCAATTAGGCAATCATAAGAACCTAAAGGTAAGATATTCATGTATGCCTTAGTAATTAGTCCATTCATGTCCACTGAACATGACTTAACCAACTCCGTAACCTTTCTCTTCGTTCCTGTAGCCAGCTGCACTAACCAATATTTTTCATGTTTTATTCTCGACAATTGCAAACTTTCCACCACCCTAGGGTCTATATAACTATGACTAGCCCCTGAATCAATTAAAATAGTAAAGGCATGGTTGTTGATCATACCTTCCACTTCAATCATGTGTTATTGAAATTCATCTTGTTTGTTTTCCAAGGTTGCATAGATCTTGGGTATTCTACTGCCCATGTCCTCCATTGTTTCATCTTGTTGAACATTATGGAAAGCTCTCATTTTTCCATTTTTATGGGGACAATCTTTTTACTTGTGGTTTCCCTGACAGCCTCAATACTGAATGGGCATATTCCTTGGCCTTTTCCCCCCTACGTCAGTCATTCTTATCTCTCTAAACGATGGATTTCCTTGAGGATTGTTTCTGAAAAAGGGAGGTGTGTTTCCCTTCTGCCTCTGCTCTTTATTAAACTTCTTCTGGTCATCCCAAGCCTTCTGAAAAGTAGGCTTTTATCTTTGTTGCTCATATAATCATTTTGCTTTCTTTATCATTTCTTCCTTAGTCTTAGGGTCATCATACAAAATATTTTCCCCAATGGAAGGTGGTAGTCCACTCAGATACCTTTGAATTTTGACAGTCTCTTCTTTGATGAACGGAACATACTTCAGCAATTATAAAAACCTATGTTCATATTCATCAATGGTCATGCTGCCCAGCTTGAGTTCAAAGAACTCTTTCATCTTTCTGTCATAGTATCTCTTAGTTAAGTATTTCTTCTCAAAATACTTCTTGAATTCTTTCCAAGTGGTATATTTCTCTCTAATGTGCTACACCTGCACAAGTTGATGCCACCACATGGATGTCTTTCCTTTCAGTTGATACATTGCAATTCCTCCTTCTGCATGAGAGGAATAATTATGTGGTTGGAAATATTTCATCATGCCAAGAAACCATGTTTCGACATCTTCCTCCTTCTTGTGTTCTCCATCAAACGTAGGAGGCTTAATCTTGTTCATTTCTCCCTTCAGTTCATCCACTCCAGATCTCCTATGCTTCTGTTAAATTATGAGCTTGATTTCTTATGCAAATTAATTCTTTTATTTTCTTCAATAATTTGATTCCATCTTAATACATTTCAAAAATTTCAAATCATAATCGAATAGCAATAACTATGTACATAAGTAAACATGCACATCAACAACACATATACCCTGGAAAAACCATGTACAAGTGATGCAGGAGCATCGTCCACGTCAAGCGATCCAGCGCGAGAGCAGAGGACAGCTGGATAAGCCAGCACCAATTTTGATAACACTTTGGGAATTATTGTGTGATCTTAAATGAGCCATTTAAGAGACGGCGCACTTGTATTGTAATGGACCTTGAGCCTTTAAGCTCTCGTCCTTAGGTAGATGAGGCATTTAATAGATTTAATGTAAAGTAGATAGAATATTTAAGTCTAGATTTGATAGTTTAGAGTTCGAGAGGGAAATGGGATATAGACACCCTCACTTGTACATTGTATTATGATTCAGAATTATCAAACAGGAGCAAGAAGAGAAGAGCAACAGAGAAGTGTATGTAGAACCTCCATGTACAGATATTGAATTAATAGAAAAGCTTTGATTCAATTCCAGGGTTGTGTTATTCTCTGTGTATTGTTGATATTATGCTCATGAATGTTTGCTTCTTGTGATACATTTGCTTTTATACGCTGTGTATGTGATTTCATGGTTAATTTGAAGTCTGTGAGAACGAGGAGTTAGTTTCAATTGTTTCTCTATCTTGAGCCAGAGAATTCCTGCAAGGAGGGCAGTTGAAATTGTCCGCAAGGAGTGCGTGACTGCAGGGTTCAAGTAGGGATAACTTTTGTTCTAAATTCCAAGAAGTGCATATTTGGGCACCAGAGCCACGCAAGGCGTGCACAGGCTAAACGAAGACTCAGAGTTGCGATTCTGAGCCAAGGGATTGAAGGATTTTTGCTGCAGGAGTGCGCAGGATCGAAGACTTCAACACTTAGCGTGTTTGAAGACTTGCCGCAAGGAGTGCGTGCAAGAGATTATTTCTGAGGGAATCGAAGTCGTGAAGCTCAGGAGGGGTAGGCCTTCAAGGTTGTTGAAGGGCAGCGGAGAGAAGTTGTGTGAGCAGGTTCAACAGACACTTCTCGCGGAGAGACACTTCTTGTTCGAGGATTACGCAAGGAGAAAAGTGGACGGTCAGTATTCTTCGGGGGGAATCCGCGAGTTACTGTGGATCGTTGGATCTCTCGGAGTAGCAGGAAGTTTACAGCGCAAGCGTGGAAAGGTTCGAAGCTCAGGGGAGCAGGAGCCGTCGATTGGGATCACGAGGAGCATGGATTTTACTCATGCATCGGCATATCGGGAATTCGTGAGGTAAGAATCCAACTCTTTGAAGAGGAAGTCGCGATATAGAGAGACGCGAGGTCCTGACGTTTGTTTGGATTGTGTGGGCCACAGGGGGTAGTGGAAGACAGGTGGCGAAACTATCGGAGGTTCGACGTCTCGGGCATCGGGAGTCGACGAGGAAAGTAATTGACCTCGCGAGTGGCGAAGTCGCAAGGAAGCGAGGTCGCCAGATCAGCATTTCGGCGCATCGGGTATCGGAGGTTGGAATCCCGAGTGATTGGTGTTGCGATTTGCGAAGACGCGATAAGACCTAAGTCCCGATAGCGGAGGGAGGAAGTTAGCGTTGACTGGCATCTCGGATCTCGGAGGTTCGAGAGCCCAGGGATAGACCGTGAGCTTGCGAAGTTGCGAGTTCCAATTTCTCCGACAAATAAATGAAGGGGAGATCGCGCGAAGGAACTGTGGGTGCAGATATTTTGATAGGGAGATAGAAGAGCTTTTGACGCTCTTCAGACCGAGGTCAAAGAAGGTCCTGGAGGAGGCGATCGTGCTCCGGTGAGGGTAAGGTTGTCGTTAGAGTGGTATCAGAGCGGGATTATCTTTTTCTTTCTATAGTAGAAGAGAAGAAGAATTCATCATGCCGCCAAGAAGAGAAAGACAGTCACCAGATCCCGAAGACAGGGAGGTGCGGAGAAGAGGTAGGCCAGCAGGAAATCCAGAAATGGAGCGGCAGATGAGAGATCTCCGAGCAAGACTCGAGGAGATGGAGACAACACAAAGACGCGGAGTTGGTGCTGGGGATCTTAGAGATTCCAAAGTTGAAGAAGAAGATGGACATGAAGAAGAGGTCACAGTAGAGGATGCATCAACCGAGCGGTTGATTAAAGCTATTGCCAGGATGGGTGCGAAGGCAAAAATGGACATTCCAGTATATGAGGGAAATCTGGATGCAGAGGAATTATTGGACTGGATCCGAGCTCTTGACACATACTTCGATTATGAAGATGCGGAAGAAGATAAGAAAGTCAAGCACGCTATTACGCGCTTGAAAGGACATGCAGCATTGTGGTGGGACGAGCTACAAGATGATAGGCGCTGCAAAGGCAAGCAAAAGATCAAAAGTTGGGATCGGATGATCGCGAAGATGAAGGCGAAATTCATCCCAAGGGATTATCAAATCACTCTGTTCAGGAGAATGTAGAACCTAAAACAGAAACTGATGACAGTCAAGGAATATATTGAGGAGTTCTACCGACTGAACATCAGAGTAGGTCATCGGGAGAGCGATGATGAGAAGGTTACGAGATATATGAATGGTCTGAGATACGACATTCAGGATGAGTTAAGCATGGTTACCATCAGGATGGTGGAGGATGCTTACCAGATGGCTCTGAAAGCCAAAGAGAAGCTGAGCCGTAAGCAAGGTCAGCGAGGGAGAGGCAGGAGTCAGCCCAGAGGCAAGGCAGTTTCCCAGGAGAAATATCAAAATCCCAAGGAGGAATGGAAGAAACCTCAGTGTAAGGTTGAAAGAGGTGGAACCTCGCAGAGGCAGCCACATGTTGAGCTGAGAGGACAGCAAAATGATCAGCGAGGAGATTATGCTGATGCAAACACTCTTCCTCGTACTAGAGGTCGAGGAAGAGGAAGAGGAGGAGTAATCACATGTTTTACATGTGGGAAGAATGGGCACAAGTCATTCGAGTGTCCAGAGAAGAAGAAGGATATTGGAGAAGCTCACATCATTGAAGCGCAGAGGTGTGATGCTAAGAATGAAGACGCCGGAAGTGGAAGGTCACTGACGATGCACAAAGTTCTCTTAACACCCGAGAAGGAGGTGGAGGACACAGCTCAGAGGACCAGACTTTTCAGAACCACATGCAAGACCAAGGATAGAAAATGCAAGGTTATTGTGGACAGCGGAAGCACTGATAATCTCGTTTCAACCGAGATGGTGGAAAAGCTAGAGCTGGAAATGACTGATCACCCGAGTCCATATAAAGTTTCATGGCTATAGAAGGGACATCAGGTGAGTGTCACTAAACAGTGTTTAGTTGAATTCAAGATGGGAGAATATAAGGATAAGATTCTGTGTGATGTTATTCCCATGGATGTATGTCATTTATTGTTGGGTAGACCATGGAAATATGACAGAAATGTGATTCATGATGGGAGAATGAACACATATACCCTGGAGAAGGATGGGAGGTCACATACGTTGCTTCCGATAAAATATAAGGAGGTGAAACCGGAAGTGAAAAATACAATACTTCTCATGAGTGGGAAGGAGATTCTTACAGAGGTTGAGAAGAATGAAGATCCACAATTCTTTGTTGTCGGGAAGACGAGGATTGTTCTGACCAGCACAAGAGTGGACGATTTACCAGATGAGATTCAGGAACTGTTGGGAGATTTCGCTGATATCATAGTGGACGAATTACCCCATTCATTGCCACCGATGAGAAGTGTGAGTCATCATATTGATCTCATACCGGGAGCAAGTTTTCCAAACAAAGCTGTGTACAGATTGACACCACAAGAAAATGAGGAGGTCAAGAAGCAGGTCCAGGAGTTGTTGGACAAGGGATTAGTCAGAGAGAGCTTGAGTCTGTGTGTTGTTCTGATCGTGCTTAGTCCAAAGAAGGATGGAGGTTGGATAATGTGCATCGACTCAAGAACGATCAACAAAATTACCATCAGGTACAGGTTTCCACTGCCGAGAATGGATGATCTGATGGATTGCCTGAGTGGGGCAAATTATTTTTCAAAGATTGATCTAAAGAGCGGATATCACCAGATTCGCATGAGGGAAGGTGATGAATGGAAGAAAGCATTCAAAACAAATGAAGGTTTGTACGAATGGTTGGTCATGTCGTTTGTCTTGACGAACGCACCGAGCACATTCATGAGGCTGATGAATGAAGTCCTGAGGGAATTCATCGGAAAGTTTGTCGTTGTATATCTGGATGATATATTGATTTTCAGCAAGACGAAGGCTGAACATCTGAGGCATTTGGCCATTGTGATGAGGAAGCTACAGCAAGAGAAGTTGTTGATAAATATGAAGAAGTCCTCATTTATGAAGACAGAGCTCATTTACTTGGGGTTCGTCATTTCGGCGAATGAATTGAAAATGGATCCAAGTAAGGTGGAAGTGATTAAAAATTGGCCATCACCGTGAAATATTTTCTAGGTGATAAGTTTCCATGGTTTGGCTAGTTTCTACCGAAAGTTCATCAGGAATTTCAGTGGGATTAGCGCAGCGATGATGGACACCGTGAAGAAGCGACATAAGACTTTTCATTGGACAGTTGAGGCTGAGAAGAGATTCAATCTGTTGAAGCGAAAGATTACAGAGAAACCAGTGTTGGTGTTGCCATATTTTCGGAAGACATTTCAGGTGAAATGTGATGCAAGCGGGTACACCATAGGAGCAGTCCTGAGTCAGGAGGACAGGCCAATCGCATATTACAGCGAAAAACTGGATGAAGTAAAGTTGAAATACTCCACATATGATAAGGAATTTTATGCTATCATACAGGCGTTGAAGAAGTGGAGGCATTACTTGATCCCAAAAGAGTTTGTATTGTATAGTGATAATCATGCATTGCAGTTTGTGAGTCAACAGGAAAAGTTGAATCAGAAACATGCAAAATGGGTAGAGTATATGCAGAATTTTACATTCGTAATTAAACACATTTCGGGAACTGCTAACAAAGTGGTTGATGCTTTGAGCAGGAAATGTTTGTTTCTGCAGGAGTTTCGAGTCAAGACATTGGGTTTTGAAAATCTCAGGGACATGTACGCAGGAGATGCAGATTTCAGGGAAGCGTATGAAGCAGCTGAGAATCCAGTTCTCAGAAATCGGAGTCCGTGGATAGATTATATGATCCAGGAAGGATTGTTGTTTAGAGGCAATCAGCTGTGTATTCCGAATTGCTCCATGAGGGAGAATCTGTTGAAAGAGAAGCACAGTGGTGGATTGGCATGACATTTTGGCCACGACAAGACATTCGCAAAGCTGAGCGAGTCATATTTTTGGTCGGGCATGCGAGAATATGTTAAAATATTTGTTGAAAGATGCAGGATTTGTCAGCATTCAAAAGGAAGGAAACAGAATGCAGGGTTTTATCAGCCATTACCCATACCAGAGAGACCATGGGAAGCGATAAGCATGGATTTTCTATTGGGTTTGCCGAGGACGCATAGAGGAGTTGATTCCATCTTTGTGGTGGTGGACAGGTTTTCAAAGATGGCACACTTCATTCCATGCCAGAATACCAGCGATGCGACTCACATTGCGAACTTGTTTTTCAAGGAAATCATTCGACTCCATGGACTGTCGAAAAGTATAGTTTCGGACAGGGACACAAAATTCATCGGACATTTTTGGAGGACGTTGTGGAAGAAGCTGGGAACTAATTTAGCATTTAGTTCAGCTTATCATCCACAGACAGATGGACAGATGGAAGTCGTCAACAGAAGTCTGGGAGATTTATTGAGAATCTTGGTGACAGAGCACCATAGCAGCTGGGACAATGTGTTGCCTCGGGCAGAGTTTGCGTACAACGATTCAGTGAATCGGAGCACAGGGAAGAGTCCATTTCAGATTGTGTATGGGACACAACTGAGGGGAGTTTCTGAACTTAGGGAGTCAGAACAGACTGCGACTAGCAGCGCTAGTGCAGAAGAGTTTGTTGAGGCAATGAAAGAACTTCACAGCAGGGTGAAGCAGGGAATGATCGATTCAAATCAGGAGTATAAGTGCAGAGAAGATCAGCATCGAAGACAACTTCAGTTTGAGGTTGATGATCTAGTTCTGGCACATCTGAGAAAGGAAATTTTCCCAAGGGGAACATACAATAAATTAAAGATGAAGAAAATCGGACCATGCAGAGTCCTGAAGAAATTCGGAGAGAATGCATATGAGATTGAGTTGTCGGATGGCATCGGGATATCTCCGATATTCAATGTTTCGGATTTATACCCATACAGGACTGGAGAAGCAGAGATTGGAACTGAGGAGTCAGAAGTCCAGTGGAAGAAACAGATGTCGATTGAAGAAAAGCCACAGATGGAATGCATACTAGACAAGCGAGTAGGCAAAAGGACCAGAAGAAAAGAATACTTCGAGTATCTGGTCAAATGGAAGAATCACCTAGTGGAGGATGCCAGCTGGGAAAGTGAAGTAGTGATACAGAAGCATGGACAGACCGTGCAGGAGCTCATGGATAGGAGCCCATGAAATTTTTCAAGCCGAGGAGTATGATGCAGGAGCATCGCCCACGTCAAGCGAGCCAGCGCGAGAGCAGAGGACAGCTGGATAAGCCAGCACCAATTTTGATAACACTTTGGGAATTATTGCATGATCTTAAATGAGCCATTTAAGAGACGGTGCACTTGTATTGTAATGGACCTTGAGCCTTTAAGCTCTCGTCCTTAGGTAGATGAGGCATTTAATAGATTTAATGTAAAGTAGATAGAATATTTAAGTCTAGATTTGATAGTTTAGAGTTCGAGAGGGAAACGGGATATAGACACCCTCACTTGTACATTGTATTGTGATTCAGAATTATCAAACAGGAGAAAGAAGAGAAGAGCAGCAGAGAAGTGTATGTAGAACCTCCATGTACAGATATTGAATTAATAGAAAAGCTTTGATTCAATTCCATGGTTGTGTTATTCTCTGTGTATTGTTGATATTATGCTCATGAATGTTTGCTTCTTGTCATACATTTTCTTTTATACGTTGTGTATGTGATTTCATGGTTAATTTGAAGTCTGTGAGAATGAGGAGTTAGTTTCAATTGTTTCTCTATCTTGACTGCGTGACTGCAAGGTTCAAGTAGGGATAACTTTTGTTCTAAGTTCCAAGAAGTGCATATTTGGGCACCAGAGCCGTGCAAGGCGTGCGCAGGCTAAACGAAGACTCAGAGTTGTGATTCTAAGCCAAGGGATTGAAGGATTTCTGCTGCAGGAGTGCGCAGGATCGAAGACTTCAACACTTAGCGTGTTTGAAGACTTGCCGCAAGGAGTGCGTGCAAGATCTTCTTTCTGAGGGAATCGAAGTCGTGAAGCTCAGGAGGGGTAGGCCTTCAAGGTTGTTGAAGGGAAGCGGAGAGAAGTTGCGTGAGAAGGTTTAACAGACGAGTCGTAGGTTGGTGAACAAGTCTCGTGGAGAGACACTTCTTGTTCGAGGATTGCGCAAGGATAAAAGTGGACAGCCAGTATTCTTCGGGGGGAATCTGCGAGTTACCATGGATCGTTGGATCTCTTGGAGTAGCAGGAAGTTTACAGTGCAAGCGTGGAAAGGTTCGAAGCTCAGGGGAGTAGGAGTCGTCGATCGGGATCACGAGGAGCATGGATTTTACTCGTGCATCAGCATATCGGGAATTCGTGAGGTAAGACTCCAACTCTTTGAAGAGGAAGTCGCGATATAGTGAGACGCGAGGTCCCGACGTTTGTTTGGATTGTGTGGGCCACAGGGGGTAGTGGAAGACAGGTGGCGCAACTATCGGAGGTTCGGCGTCTCGGGCATCGGGAGTCGATGAGGAAAGTAATTGACCTCGCGAGTGGCGAAGTCGCGAGGAAGCGAGGTCGCGAGATCGGCATTTCGGCGCATCGGGTATCGGAGGTTGGAATCCCAATTGATTGGTATCGTGAGTTGCGAAGACACGATAAGACCGAAGTTTCGATAGCAGAGGGAGGAAGTCAGCGTTGACTGGCATCTCGGATCTCGGAGGTTCGAGAGCCCAGAGATAGATCATGAGCTTGCGAAGCTACGAGTTCTGATTTCTCCGACAAATAAACGAAGGGGAGATCACGCGAAGGAACTGTGGGTGCAGATCTTCCGATAGGGAGATAGAAGAGCTTTTGACGCTCTTCGAGCCGAGGTCAGAGAAGGTCCTGGAGGAGGCGATCGTGCTCTGGTGAGGGTAAGGTTGTCGTCAACAAGGAGAAAAAACCCAAAAAACAATATTCCTTTATTGCATTAATAATGTAATATCTCTTACAAATATCCACCATAATGTTCTTCTCTCAAAGATCTTGCCAAGATGACTCTAACCTGACAAAGACTTAAAAGACCTTGCTGAAATACACCTCTGATATGATGCCTCTTTATCACTGATGTGCTCCTTTATTACTTCACCCTCAACCTGCATATGAAAACTGTGTTTCAAAACTGTGTTGAAGAGAGGATTCGACCTCTTCTTATATAGGCTTAAGATGGGTAGAGGAGAGGCTCGAAATAGTAACCTGAATGCATGCTTTAGTCATAAATCAGCTTCATACTTTAGTTTGAACTTAGAACTAGACTTGAGATTGTTTACAATTTAGCATTACACTTTAGTTTGAACTTAGAACTAGACTTGAGATTGGTTACAACTTAGCATTACACTTTAGTTCGAACATAGAACTAGACTTGAGACTGACATGCTTTAGTTCGAACTTAGAACTAGACTTAAGACTTTAGTTGCAACTCAACATTACACTTTGGTTCTAAAATAGAACTAGACTCAAGACTTTAGTTGCAACTCAACATTACACTTTAGTTCTAAAATAGAACTAGACTCAAGACTTTAGTTACAACTCTTGACAAGGCAATTCGAAATTCTCTTCATGGTAGATAATGTTTACACGTGCCAACGCACTAGGTCAATACAATTATATCATTTGCAATATTAGGAATATCATTTATTTCCAGCTCATAGGAATTTTATATTCAACCTAACTTTTGCTAGATGCCTTGACTTTTTCTCATGGCTCACAAGGTTTGACTAGTCTCACAAAGGTTGTATGTTCCCCTGGCTTTTTCACTAGTCTGTCTATGCTCACAGAGGTTGTACGTTCCCTCTGACTTTTGCACTAGACTGTCTATGCTCATAGAGGTTGTACATTCCCCCTGACTTTTGCAATAGACTCACATAACATCTCGTTCGTCCTGACTTTTGGTTTGACTCATAGAGGTTGTACGTTCCCCCTGGCTTTTGTCAATACCTCACAAGACTAGTTGATTCTCCAAATCTCCCTGGCTAGCCTCAGGGTGGCCCGTATGGCCTCTCATTAGAGAATGTTTGTCGATGCTGCCAAATTTAACACTTTCTGGTAGGAGATGGGCTTGAACTACTGTGTTCCCTCCTCTTAGAGAAACATTGGGAGTGGTGATGGTGTCTACCAACACTCCTTGATCTTCTTCCCTCAGAAGTTTGGTGACTCCCTATTTTTCTCAAGTCTCTCTCCTTGTCCAACTTCTTTTCTATTCTCTCCAGACTCTTCATCAACTTTAAGTTGAATTCTCCCTGTTGTTCCTTAGTTTTCATGAGCTTTTTGTTATCTGCTTGGTGAATCTAGGCATCTCTCTGCAATCTTTCAATGATTTTCATCATATGCCCTTCCTTATCTATCTATTCTCCATGCCCATTGGAGTTCGATCCTTCAACTCCCAAATGGACATCCATTCATTTTGCTTCATTCTCTCACATTGAAGCATTCTATGTCTCCTCCATTTCTTTGCACTCAGTGGAAACTCTATTCGGTTCTGGCACTCATTAAACTTCTGCAAACATAATGTGCAGACAACCGAAATTTGTCAAGTCATCATTCCTTAACAAATCCCACATCATTCATAAACAAATCTGATTCAAGAAAACTTTCTAACTCCATTTTCTTTCGGGGCTCTTCTCTGTGAAGTTTTCAGGCACTAGCCCCTTTCTCTCAGTCCCCAACCCACACGACCATGGGTTGTGACCAAGCGCTAGATCAATACGCTCTTACTCGAGCGTTTGGCCTTTGGCTTCGGAAGAGTTATATATATATATATATATATATATATATATATAGGATATCTATAAATATATATAAGGTATATATATGATTCATATATATAGGGTACCCTATATATATGAATAATCCCTATATATATAGGGATACCCATATATATATATATATATATATGGTATCGTAGGTATGTATGATATATACCTATGGAATATGTAGATATCTTATATATATATATATATATATATAGCAGATACCCGAAGTTTTGAAGTCTCGAAGCGAGTTAGGGACCGTTCATCGTCAAGGAGGACAGGTGGCGTAGGCCTGTAGACTCCGGGTAAAGAACCGAAGTAGGTCATGGCCGTTGATCCTCAAGATGAGTATGTGTCGATAGATCGAAATCTCCGGGTGAATTGCACTGGGGTCTCAGTTGAGAATTGAGACTGTCGAACCCCGAAGTCCCGAAGCGAATGAGAGTCGTCGATGTGAAGGTGGACACCCGGTGCTAGATCTAGAACTCTAGAGGAAAATAGAGCAAGAAAAGTCCAAAGACCAAAAGAAGATTTTGATCGTTGATCAAGGAGGGAGCTGAAGGAACATTGATTTGGTTGAGGAGACTAAAGCCCTGAAGCAGGAGCAGAGCCGTCGATTTAGAAGGACGTGTGGTAGACGATCTGCCATTTCAGAGAAATCTCTCCAGAAGAAATGAGAGGTTGAAAACTGAAACTCCCGAAGGCCGGATTCGCAGAGGAAATCATAGTCACACATCTGTAGTGACAGGTGTTAACAGATCTTCCACTTCGGAAGATAGCTACTGAGGAGGGAGCGAGATTTGAGAGTTGAAACTCCCGAAGACCGGAAATCCATAATCAATTGTAGTTGTTGATTTGGAAGAGAGCTACGTATCGACAGATCATGGAGGTCTGGGAAGGCACGTGAAAGACAGGAAAGGAGGATAGATAGTAGTCGTTGATCACAGATCATCACCAAAAGTGAGAGATCAACGGTTGGGAAGAATTGTGGGGCTAGAACATACATGGATCTTAATTTTCCTTGAGCGGGCCACAATTGAAACCGCGGTATCGTCGAAGGCATACATGGCGCTTTGTAGTGAATTGTGGGGTGAAAAGAAGGTTGGCCTAAAACCACGCTTGAACGTGCCCGCAATCGCATATTTCCACAAACTTGGGTAAGGGAGGAGGCTAAGTGTGTGGGCCTAGGGGCTTACCTCTAAAGGGGATAATAATTTATTAATATTTCCTGAAGGTTAAGGTCGATATGTTGAGTATTGTCCTAAGTTCATGTAAAGGGAACGTATGCTAAATGGAGCGCATGCAGCTCCAGGGAGACAGGTGTCTACTTGGGCTCATGTAGTTAAAACCCAAGAGTCAAACCGTGTTGGGGGGTTCACTAGTCATTATGTCATCCTCCGCCTAAGTTCATTGGGATCTAGGGCATCTGAACCTGTTTTGCCTCTGCGTCTGCATCAGCATTGTTTCCTAGTCACGTACCCTAAAACCCATGGGAAAATGGACGGACTGATCCATGTCTCCGGGGAAGTCCGAGTATCCCGTATTTTTCTGAGCCGTGTGGTGTTGTAACTGTGGGATGTTGTGGCCACGTAGTTCATCCATGAGTCGTTATGTGTCTTCTGAGGAACCCGACACCTGAGTAATCGCCTTATCTGTGTTGTGCTTTAGCATGGGTTGTTTCCGCCTGTGGTGCCATGCCCATCTGTTGTTGAAAACTAAAAGAAGAAAAACAATTGAAACTTATTCAATACTTCACCAGATTACGCATTCAAACCAATCCAATTTAAGAAAACGTTCAGATTTCATTTTCTTTCCGAGCTCTTCTCTGCTCTGTAATAATTTTCGGGCACTAGCCCATTTCTCTCAGTTCCCAATCCATGTGATCACGGCCATATCCAAGTGCTAGATCACTAGATGCTTACTCGGGCCTTCGGCTTCGGAAGATTTCACATCCGCGTATCCCAAACCGTTAATCTTTGAACATTCTCATGTCACCTTTGTTGGCATCATTACGTCACATCACTTACATTTTCCAATTGTGGGGGCATGCGGTAGCGGTTTGGAGTAACCCGCCTTTTGTCCTGCAATTCTTTTGACATTGACACGTAACCCCTCGGTGAAACCGTGGTTTGGATTGCGGAAACGCCTTGGAGAATTAACTCCCGTGCAACTTGGGTACCTGCAATGCCTCATGGCCATCGATCTTGATGTATTGTGATCAACACCGTTGTGGGTCCTCCGACCTTTAACTACGTTACGTAACCTTGAGTCACACTAACCATGCTCATACGGAGTGCCACGTGGCGGAATACTAGCGACTGACTCGTGGCCCAATCAGATGGGTGTCACACGTCACGTTCCATATGGAATTTCAAACTTCCATGGGTTCAGAATCCACTAACACGTGGAACACATCCCATGTGTCCAAGTCACCTCCAGGTGACATCATCATGACTCACCACTTCAGATCTTCAGGCTTCAGAGCTTCAAACTTCGGGATTTTCAACTCCTTTACGCTCGATTTTGCCTGGAGCTTTTTTCCCCGGAGTTCACGATCTACTGACGTGTGTCCTCCTTCATGATCAACGGCTAAGAGTGACTTCAAAACTTCGGGCTTCGGGAGTTTCAAACTCACAGTACTTGCCTCCTCACGAAGTACTTCCGCCTAAAGTACACGATCTCTTAATGCGTCTCCTTCGCAACGGACGGTTGCGATCTACTTCGGCCTTCGGGACTTCGAGAGTTTGTCACACTCCACACTTGAAATCCTCTAAAGTGACTTTCCCCAAAGTCTCAGATATGCTGACAATCATCTCTCTTGACGGACTGTCTATATTAACTCCAGACTTCAAAGCTTCAGAAGCTTTCACCCTTCACCACTGCGTTTGACCTTTCGACATTGGTTGATCCAACGGTCGATTTCTTGTCCCCAGATCTACGGTGTAGATCCACTTCGGGGCTTCGGAGCTTAGAGCTTCATGATTTCTCTTATTTTGCATCAACTTCACCGAAGTCGCGAAGTCCGAAGGGCTTCCAGGTTAACCCTTCTGCACCTTCCCCAAATCTGACGGTCATAAGGGATTTTTCTTCCTTCTGAACAGATCCTACGGCGCATAACAGACTCTGTTACTCAATGGATTTCCAAAGGAATTCACGGCTAACTACCTCACAACATTACCAGATCTGACAGTCGTGAAGGATTCTCCTTCTCCCGAACAGATTTCCAAAGGATTATCATTCGTTGCGAAGGACACGCGTCAAGAGATCGTGTACTTCAAGTGGAAGTACTTCGTGAAGAGGCAAGTGTTGTGAGTTTGAAAATATCGAAGCCCGGAGTGTCAAAGTCATGCATAGTCGTTGATCGTAAAGGAGGACATGCGTCGGTGGATCGTGAACTCGGGGAGAAAGCGCTCCGGGAAAAAATGAGCGTAGAGGAGTTGAAATTCTCGAAGTCTGAAGCTCTGAAGCCCGAAGAGTTGAAGTGGTGAGTCATGATGACGTTGAGTCATGATGACGTCACCTGGAGGTGATGTGGACACATGGGTTGTGTGTCAAGTGTAAGTGGATTCTGAACCGTGGAATATTGAGATGGAATTTGGAACATGACAAGTGTCACCCATCTGATTGGGCCATGTATCAGTCCCTAGTATTCCGCAGTAGTGGCATTTCCTGGCATGTGGGTGGTAGGGGATGTTACAATTTGGTATCAGAGCCATTGTTGTGGCCACGCAGTCCCTTGGTTGAGTGTGATTTTTTGTCGTCATATGTTCCTTGTTGAGCCTTACTATTGTCCTCCTTGTGCTGGAACGGAGCTGAAGAAGAAGGTTTACAGGTCTGTGTGCAACACTCTCTCTAGGTGAGGGAGGTGGTTGTGGTTGAAGAGGCAGGTTGTCAGGCATGTGAGTGACTCTCTCCAGGTGAAAGAGTGCACGAAGGAAGTGAGAACTCCTAGAAGGGGTCCTGTAGTTGCCACAAATCTCAGAGAATTCCGGTCCAACCTATTATTGAAGCCCAAGGCAAGGGAGGTTTAGGGTATAACCTATATATATATATAGGAACTTAATGTCTATATATATGTATATGTTTCCGTAGCTTATAATATATTAATTCTATATATATGGTATCCTTTATATACTGGTATCAGAGATATATATATCTTATTTATATGTAAGATCATATGGTATGTTATAGTATCAGAATTTTTGGAAGCGCGCAAGAATAGCCTGCGGGTCTGTCAGGACCTATGCCTAAAGGAAAAAAGTGTGGATGTGTATAATCATTTTGGGTTCAATTGATGCAGGAGCATCATTGGCAAGCACACAGAGGCGGGACCACTTAACACGTGAGAGTTATTTCAGAACTTCAACGTGGGTAGTTACAACCGATTTCGGAATCTGCCTCCACTCAGCGCTGGAATTCAACTTTGGAGGCACGCTTGAACTGGTGCCAAATTTTACCCTTTGAGGCAAAGTTTTGAAATCATAAACAGATCAGGAGTTTCCACTTCGGCTCTGGAATGCGACTGAACTAAGATAGCATAGGATGATTTTAAGAGTAGGCTAGTAGCCAGGATAAACCCTAGAAACATTTTTGAGTTATGTAGAAGTTTGTACAACTAGTGAGAGAGGGCGACAATACAAAAAAAAATTAGTTGTAAGAGAGAACTGTGAGTTAGCAGGAGATCTCAGTGTTTTTGAGTTACTATAATTTTAAATGTATTTTGTAGCCATTGGGCACTTGTGAATATAACAGAATGGAAAATTGATCCAAATGTATGGTGTGTGAATTGTGTGCATTTTCTTTTTATTTCTGTTTACATGAACAAGTGGATGGAACTGTGAGTTTTTTTTCTAGTTTCAATTGTTTATCTTCATTGAAGCTCTGCAAGGTGTGCATCGAGCGAGGAGAGAACACCAGAAAATCATGAGGAATATCTTTGTGAGAAAACCCTTGGATCCGAGTTATCGAAATCCATTAGACGCAAGGAGTGCACAGGAATTCAAGGCCTACACAAGGCGAAGCTCGGGAGGTATAACGCTTCTGACAGTGTTATCAAGATCCAAGAATTCATTCCCTGGAAGGAACGAAGACCGAGTCTTCGAAGACTTAGAAAATCTTCTAAGTTTGAACTGAGTAAAAGATTGGGAGGAAGAACGTCGTTGAGCGTTGGATCGCGGTGGAGCATCTCATGGACCGTCTGATTTGAGGTAGGAGCACAGACTTTAACACTGTGTAGATCCAAGAGAGAAGATCTCGAAGATCGGAATGGACGGTGGAGAACTCTCAAGGAGAGTCGTGAAATACAGTGAGTCATTGGATCAAGTGGAGTTGCAAGGTGGTCAGTGGCGGGGAAGAGATCTGACCATAGAGCTAGAGGGTGTTGTGAGCCATTGATCAAGTGCCTCAAGTTTTCAACGTTTCGGCATTTCGGTATTTCGGCAACTGGGAACCCGAAAGACAGAGGAGCGGGACCCTTGCATCGCGATTCCCTGAATCGTGAAACATCGAAAGAACGAACGCCCAGACATTTCGGTATTTCGGTAACCGAGGATTCCAAGGAGTAAATATATACCTTGCACCCAGGTTTCGCTAAACATGAAAACCCGAAAGAATAGGCCCCGGGACATTTCGGCAACCGGGAATCCCAAAGAGCAGAGAAATCCCTTGTATTCTGATTTCGCGAAATGCGAAAACCTGAAGGAACAGGTGCTGGAACATTTCGGCAATTCGGAAACCAGGGGTTCAAAGAATGAAGGGACGGGACGCTTGACTTGTGAGGTCCCGGCCCACGATATTTCGGCATTTCGGCCACCGAGGGTTCGAAGAGCGAAGGGATGGGACGCTTGAATTGTGAAGTCCCGGTCCATGATATTTCGTCATTTCGATGACCGGGGATTCAAGGGGCAAAGGGACAGGATGCTTGATTTGTGAAGTTCCAATGCACGATAAGCACTTTTTTTGGCTTATCGCAAGGTCACGGCTCTTGGTCGTTTGTTGTGGGATCTCATGCTTGGCGCTTGGAAAAGACAACTAAGCATTTGTGGGGGACTTGTGTGGTCGTTCGAAGGGTTCCAGTTTGGAACTAGAAGATCCTGACCGGGAGGTCGCGCAGCCCTGAGGAAGGATAGGGGGTTTGCATCAGGTGGTATCAAAGCATTAGTTTTTCATCTGTAGACTTCAGGCAAAGGAGGAAAATAAGGAGACAGAGAACTCAGAGCCGTACTCTGTGTGTGACAGATAGTTAACATAATGCCGCCAAGAAGACGAGAACCGTCTTTAGCCAACCATGTTGTAGAGAGGGAGATGCGAGAGCTTCACGCCCGATTGGAAACAATGGAAGCAGCACAGAGAATAGCATCTGACGTTGGTGATGTCAATGATGCAGAAAGTGAAGAAGTTGAGGTTGAAGAAGCTGCAAGAGAGGATGCTATAGAAGAACGTTTTTTGAGAGCAGTTTTCAGATTGGGAGGCAGAGTTAAGATAGAGGTCCCCATGTATGAGGGAAATCTAGATGTTGAAGAACTTTTGGACTGGATAAGGTCCATGAAAAAACACTTCGACTATGAATATGTCGATGAGGAGAAGAAGGTGAAGCAGGCAGTCACCGGGCTAAAAGGGCATGCAGCACTGTGGTGGGACAAACTGTAGGCTGAGAGGAGAAGTAAAGGAAAACAGAGAATAAAGAGTTGGGACAAGATGATAGCCAAACTAAAGGCTAAGTTCATACCCAAAGACTACCAGATCAATCTGTTCAGGAAGCTACAGAACCTGAGACAAAAAGGGATGACAGTCAAGGAGTACACCGAGGAGTTCTATCGACTGAACATCAAAACTGGACAATGGGAGAGAGATGAAGATAAAGTCGCCAGATATATAAATGGATTGAGATATGAAATCCAAGACAAGCTTAGCATGATTTCAGTGCGGACTGTGGAAGATGCTTATCTATTTGCGCTGAAGGAATAGGAGAAGCTAGCCAGAAAACAGAACCAGCGAGGAAGAGGTAAAAGCTCGGTCCCAAGAAAAAGTAAGGGATTTAACCATGACAAAGCACATCAATCTAAGGATGAGGCTGAAAAACCACACAATCACTCAGAACGAGGAGGAAGTTCATGAGAAAGATAGAGTGGTGGAAGAAACTCTTCTAGAGGAAGAGGCAGAGGAGGAGTAAGGTGTTATAACTGTGGAAAGATAGGGAACATGTCTTGGGAATGTCCCGAGAATAAGAAGGAAGGAGAAGAAGCTCACATTTCAGAAGCACAACGAAGAGATGTTGAAGTAGAAGGAGTAGAGGATGGAGCATCCCTAATGTTGAGAAAATTTCTCCTAAAACCAGAGGTAGAAATTGAAAATCCAGTGCAGAGAAACAGTCTCTTCAGGACAACTTGCAAGACTAAGGATAAAGTATGCAAGGTGATCATTTAAAGTGCAAGTACTAACAACCTAATATCCACAGAGATGGTGGAGAAATTGGAGTTGAAGACAACTACACATCCAAGGCCATACAAAATCTCATGGCTGCAAAAAGGACACCACGTAACGATCGCTAAACAATGTCTGGTTGAGATTAAAATAAGAGGATATAAAGATGAAATCCTATGTGATGTAATTCCCATGGACGTATGACACATTTTGTTGGGAATACCATGGAAGTTTGAAAGAAATGTCATTCATGATGGAAGGAAAAACACATATACATTAGAAAAGAATGGTAGGACGCATATGTTGCTTCCAATGGAGGAGAAGAGAGCGAAAGAGGGAGCCAGCACAAACATAATTCTCATGAGTGGGAAGGAAATCCTTAAAGAAGTCAAGGAAGAACAAGAGATGTAGTTCGTTGTGGTGAGGAAGCCCAGAGTCATCCTTACAAATACATCAATGGATTATTTTCCTGAAGAAGTTCAGGAGCTACTGGATAATTTTGCTGATATAGTGGTGGATGAGCTACCAAACTCATTGCCACCCATCAGGAGTATTAGTCATCATATCGACTTGATACCAGGAGAAAACCTGTTGAACAAGGAAGAGTACGGATTAACACCTCGAGAAAATGAGGAGGTGAAGAACCAAGTCCAAGAATTGCTGGATAAGGGTTTGGTTAGAGAAAGTTTGAGCCCATGCGCAGTATCGACTGTGTTAAGCCCAAAGAAAGATGGAGGATGGAGAATGTGCACAGACTCGAGAGCCATCAACAAGATCACCATCAGGTACAGATTTCATTTAACGAGAATGGATGACTTAATGGATTGCTTAAGTGGAGCAAATTTATTTTCCAAGATAGATCTGAAAAGTGGATATCACCAGATCAGGATGAGAGAAGGTGATGAATGGAAAACAGCCTTTAAGATGAATGAAGGTCTGTATGAGTGGTTGGTTATGCCATTTGGCTTAAAAAATGCCCCAAGTACTTTTATGAGGTTGATGAATGAAATTCTAAAAGATTTCATTGGCAAGTTCGTAGTTGTATATCTGAATGATATATTGATCTTTAGCAGGACTAAGGAGGAGCATTTGAGGCACCTAACGCTAGTAATGAGGAGGCTACAACAGGAGAAGTTGTTGATCAATTTGAAGAAGTCCTCTTTTATGAAGACAGAACTCATTTATTTGGGTTTCGTGATCTCTTTGAATGAACTGAAGATGGATCCAGAGAAGGTGAAAGTGATCACTGAGTGGTCGTCACCAAGGAGCATGTTCGAGGTAAGGAGCTTTCATGGTTTAGCAAGTTTCTATAAGAAGTTCATTAGAGACTTCAGTGGAATTTGTGCACCAATGATGGATACAGTGAATAAGCGACACAAGTCTTTTAAATGGACAGAGGAGGCTGAAAGGAGCTTCAATATACTGAAGGAGAAGATAACAGGACAACCAATTCTGGTCTTGCAAAATTTTGGGAATACATTTCAGGTAAGATGTGACGCAAGTGGAGTTGCAATAGGAGAATTTCTGAGTCAGGACAATCGACCTGTTGCCTATTCCAACGAGAAGCTAAATGAGACTAAGAGGAAATACTCCACATATGATAAGGAGTTTTATGCCATAATTCAAGCTTTAAAGAAATGGAGGCATTATCTTGTCCTGCAAGAGTTTGTCTTGTATAGCGATAACCAAGCCTTACAATTCATAACCCGGCAAGAAAAACCGAATCAGAGGCATGCAAAATGGGTTGAATTTATGAAAAATTTTACTTTTGTCATAAAACATATTGCTAGGAATACTAACAAGGTTGTTGATGCGTTAAGCAGGAGATGTTTAATTCTGCAGGAATTCCAGGTGAAGACCTTGGGGTTTGAACACCTTAAGGATATGTATTGTGATAATACAGATTTCAAGGAGGCCTATGAAGCATGCACAAGCCCTGTGCTGAGAGATAGAAGTCAGTGGACAGAGTATATGGTTCAGGAAGGATTGTTATTCAGAGGAAATCAATTGTGCATACCAAGATGCTCAATGAGGGACAATCTTCTGAAGGAGAAGCATAGTGGAGGATTGGCTGGACATTTTGGCCATGATAAAACATTTGCACAGTTGAGCAGTTCATACTATTGGCCAGGTATGGGAACAGAGGTGATAAAGTTTGTAAACAAATGTAGGATCTGCCAACATGCAAAAGGGAAAAGACAGAACACTGGATTGTATCAACCATTGCCAATACCAGAAAGGCCTTGGGATGCAATAAGCATGGATTTCGTGTTGGGATTTCCAAGAACACAAAGGGGATTCGATTCCATATTTGTGGTGGTGGATAGGTTTTTAAATATGGCACATTTCATCCCATGCGAGAAGACCAGTGATGCAACACATGTTGCAAATCTATTTTTTAGAGAAGTTGTGAGACTTTACGGTCTACCCATGAGCATTGTCTCAGACAGAGACACAAAATTTGTTGGTCACTTTTGGAGGATGCTATGGAAGAAGATGGGGACGAATTTTTCCTTCAGCTCAGCTTATCACCCTCAGACAAATGGGCAGACTGAGGTGGTAAATAGAAATTTGGGAAACTTATTGAGAAGCCTAGTTACTGAACACCATAACCAGTGGGATCAGATTCTGCCACAAGAAGAATTTGCATACAATGACTCACCAAACAAAAGCACTCGAAGGAGCCCATTCCAAATACTCTATGGAATGCAGCCCAGGGGAGTGTCTAAGATAAGGGACTTGGAACAGGGTGAGATCAGGAGCGCTGGAGCAAAGGATTTTGCTGCGGAAATGCAACGACTCCATAGCCAGATCAAAGGACAGTTGGAGAGTTCTAATCAGAAATACAAGCATAGAGTTGATGAGCATCGCAAGGAACTTCAATTTGAAGTAGGGGATCATGTTTTAGCACATCTCATGAAGGAAAGGTTCTCTAGGGGAACATACAACAAGTTGAAGATGAAAAAGATAGGACCCTGTAAGATCTTGAGGAAGTTTGAGGCAAACGCCTATGAGATCGAGTTGCCAGATGGTGTGGGAATTTCACCCATATTCAATGTTTCAGACCTGTATCCTTACAGGAAATATGACACAGAAGGGTCAAAAGATCAAGGAAAGATTCAGTCGGAGAAACAGATGCATGTGGCAGAAAAGCCGCAGATGGAGAAAATTGTTGATCAAAGGATTGGCAAGAAGACCAGAAGGAAGACTTATTTTGAATATCTAGTCAAATGGAAAGGACACCCAATCAAAGATGCCAGTTGGGAAAATGAAGCTACTATCAAGAAGAAGAGAAAGTCAGTAGAGGAGCTCATGGACAGGAGTCCATGAATTTTTGTCAAGGGGAGTATGATGTAGGAGCATCGTTGGCAAGCACACAAAGGCAGGACCACTCAACACGTGAGAGTTCTTTCAGAACTTCAACGTGGGCAGTTACAACCAATTTCGGAATACGTCTCCACTCAGCTTCGGAATTCACCTTTGGAGGCACGCTTGAACCGGTGTCGAATTTTACCCTTTGAGGCAAAGTTTTGAAATCGTAAACAGAGTAGGAGTTTCCACTTTATCTCTGGAATACGACTGAACTAAGATAGCATAGAATGAGTTTTAGAGTAGACAAATAGCCAGGAGAAACCCTAGAAACATTTTTGAGTTATGTAGAAGTTTGTACAACTAGTGAGAGAGGGCGGAAATACAAAAAAAAATTAGCTATAAGAGAGAACTGCGAGTTAGTAGGAGATCTCAGTGTTTTTGAGTTACTGTAATTTTGAATGTATTATATAGCCATTGGGCACTTGTGAATATAACATAATGGAAAATTGATCCAAATGTATGGTGTGTGGATTGTGTGCATTTTCCTGTCATTTATGTTTACATGAACAAGTGGATGGAACTATAAGTTTTTTTTCCAGTTTCAATTGTTTCTCTTCATTGAATCTCTGCAAGGTGTGCATCGAGCGAGGAAAGAACACCAAGAGATCAGGAAGAATCTCTCTGTGAGAAACCCCTTGGATCCAAGTTATCGAAAACCCTTAGACGCAAGGAGTGCGCGGGAATTCGAGGCCTACACAAGGCGAAGCTCAGGAGGTATAACGCTTCTGACAGTGTTATCGAGATCCAGGAATTCATTCCCTGAAAGGAACGAAGACCGAGTCTTAGAAGACTTAGAAAATCTTCTAAGTCTGAACTGAGTAAAAGCTCGGGAGGAAGAACGCCATCGAGCGTTGGATCGCAGTGGAGAATCCCGCGGACCGTCCGATTTGAGGTAGGAACACAGACTTTAACATTGTGTAGATCCAGGGGAGAAGATCTTGAAGATCTAAACGGACGGTGGAGAAATCTCGAGGAGAGTGGAAAAATACTATGAGTCATTGGATCAAGTGGAGTTGCGAGGAGGTCAGTGGCAGGGAAGAGATCTGACCGTAGAGTTGGAGGGCGTTGTGAGCCATTGATCAAGCGCCTCGAGTTTTCGACGTTTCGGAATTTCAATATTTCGACAATCGGGAACCCGAAAGACAGAGGAGAAGGACCCTTGCATCGTGATTCCCCGAATCGCGAAACCCCAAAAAAATGAACACCCAGAGATTTCGGTATTTCGGTAACCGGGAATTCCAAGGAGTAGAGATATCCCTTGCACCCAAGTTTCGCTAAATGCGAAAACCCGAAAAAATAGGCACCGGGACATTTTTGTATTTCGGCAACCGGGAGTCCCAAAGAGCAGAGAAATCCCTTGCATTTTGATTTCACAAAACACGAAAACCTGAAGGAACAGGTGCTGGGACATTTCGTCATTTCGGCAACCGGGGATTCGAAGGACGAAGGGACGGGACGCTTGACCTGTGAGGTCCCGACCCACGATATTTTGGCATTTCGGCCACCGGGGGTTCGAAGAGCGAAGGGACGGGACGCTTGACTTGTGAAGTCCCGGTCCATAATATTTCAGCATTTCAGTGACCGGGGATTCGAGGGGCAAAGGGACGGGACGCTTGACTTGTGAAGTTCTGGTCCACGATAAGCACCCTTTTTGGCTTAGCGCATTTGAAGACCCTAGATATCTCTAGGGCCCCTGGACTGCAGCCAGGGTAACCATGCCTGGGGCATGGGAGTCTTGGTCTGGGACCAAGCATTTGAAGA
>ML795790.1:335662-353978 GCA_009831015.1 Picea engelmannii
GGACCGTACCAGATCCACTAGACCTTTACAAGCCCTATGGCTCGATTCTGGGGTTGTTTGTTTTTCCAGTCCAATATGTGCACAAGATGCACTTGCAAGACACCTTCTTGCTCCACCTGAATCACATTTCAATCGATAACATGATTAGCATCAGGTATATATTTCTTAAGCAATGAAACATGAAATACATTATGTACGGTCATGGATGCAGGTAATGCAAGCAGATATGAAACTAGTCCAATCCTTTCTAGGATTTCAAATGGCCCACAGAATCTGGCTGCCAACATGGAACATTTTTCTAGCTTCAGGGAACTTATATTGGCTTTTACTTTCAGGAAAACATGGTCACCCACTTTAAACTCTTGGTGGGTTATGTTCTTATCAGCATAACTCTTCTACCTATCTTGGGCAGCCTTCAAATTATTCTTAATTTTTAGCATTTGTTCTTCCAATTCCTTAAGCAACTTTGGCCCAACCACTGCTCTATCAGCTGGATTATCCCAGCTTACTGGAGTGTTGCCCAACCACTTCCTTGTATTGATTTACATAATGTTTTTTATCTCAGTCATGTATCTCACCATCCATAAGTTGGAATTTTGACCAATGTGTTGACACATTCTCCACACACTTCCTATTGTCTAACCAATTAATTGGATGTCTTCCTTTTCGACCCGAACACTACACCAAGAATATAATTTTGTGGTGTACATTAGTGTTAGCAAAAAGGCTGCATTCCAAGTTTTATTTAAAGGTAGGAAGCTTTTAGTACCGGTGTGGCTCATAACCTTTCCATATCCATACCTTGCCATATCCAACCATGTCCTAGTCTCATACATGACTACCTTACTGGCATTCATTCTTATAACAAGTTCTTATCTTTTAATTCTTTGGTTATTACCCCATAACCAAATTAACATGACATTCTACTGTGTCAGTGTGTGCATTCAGAAAATAAAAATCTTTGAATTAATACAGGCCTCTAGCCTTTACCACATCCAGTGGTATGCATTCAATAATATAATCATGTGATTTTATATAATAACTATGGCTGAGGAAATTCTTACCTAAATTTCATTTCAGCAATTATGCAAACGAGTAATAAAAACTCATACATGCATGATTTCCATTAATAAATTTTATACTACCTGAAATTCTGATGACAGTAGAAGCTTTCATGCTTCTTTTATCAAACTTATAACCAACACTTTAGCTCTATGTTGCTTCTCTCCTTATGCAACAACATCACCAACAACACTTGCAAACATGCAAGCATTCTTTCCTCTGGCTGACCCAACAAGCCATATCATACTTGCTGCCACAGAAATTGCAACAACTTCTTTCCCCTGTGCAACTTTTCCTTGATGAATCCAGAAGTCTTCAATTTTTCCCAAATTCCTTAATCTTCTTGTGCTCTCATTGTAGTCACTGTACATGACTATTTCTACCCTGAGCACTTTTGACGCAGTGCCCCTACCTCAGCGGGGTCTGCTGACCTTCCAGTCAATCGATTTTCAAACTTCTGAGTCGAATTGACTCTTCGGGCCTTTGCTAGACCTTTATTAATCTTGCACATGCCACATTTTCTCCTTTAGGCACAGGTCTTGACAGACACGCGGGCTTATTCCTTCACGCTTCCAAAACTCCAAGTTTCAGGCGCTAGCCCCTTTTTCATTAGCCCTCTCCTTCATATAACCATGGGCTATGACCTTACGGAAAAATGCGATTGCAGGCGTAGGCAAGAGTGGTTTTAGGCCAACCCGCTTTTCGCCTCGCAATTCACTACAAAGCGCCATGTATGCCTTCGACGATACCGTGGTTTCAATTACGGCTCGCTCAAGGAAAATTAAGATCCAAGTATGTTTTGGCCCCGCAATTCTTCCCGACCGACGATCTCTCGCTTAAGACGATGATCTGTGATCAACGACCGCTATATATCCTCCTTCCAGACGTGATCCCAGATCTACACGATCTGTGACACGTAGCTCCCTTCCAAATCAACAGCTACGGTTGATTCCGACTCTCCGGCCCTGGGGAGTTTCAACTCTCAACTATCTGTTTTTCCCGTATGGCAATCTTTCGGAGTGGAAGATCTATTGACACTTGTCCTCAACAATCGGACGGTTCTGATGAACTCCGACTCTCCGGCCTTCGAGAGTTCTCACGTCTCCACACACACAAATCTCCGGAGTGAATTTCCCCAAAGTGACAGATCTTGTGCCACGCGTCCTCTCCAAATCAACGACCCTGATTCTCTTCGGGACTTCGGCTCTTTCCGACCAAGATCAAATCAATAGTCCTTCGACCTCCTCCTCGATCAACAATCGAGATCTCCTTCGAGACTTCGGCACTTTCACCCTCTGCTTTCCTTCAGAGTGCTCCATACCCGGAGTTCCACATCTAGCGTTGCGCGTCCCCTTTCAGATCAACGACCAAGATTTACTTCAGTTGTTTCTCCTCCTCCTTGTCCACAAACTTCTGAAGTTGTGGATCTTACGCCATCTGTCCTCCTTGACGATGGACAGTCCCAAATCACTCCAGGACTTCGGGACTTTGACAAGTCCACTTCTCCTGCGCACACAAGGGTTAAATCTCATGTGCTTACCTCCGGATCCAACAGTTGTTGATCCTTCGCGTTCAGACCTAACAGATGGGATGTGTTCCTCTCCTCTGCGCTTCCTTTGCTCCTCCCCACAATCGATCTTACGGTTGTTGTCGCTCCTCCTCTTGAGCTTTTGACTTCTTCCGCCTTGGAAGATTTTGTCAGTGTACACCACAGAATTATGAGCACATGGTCTAAGAAAAAGGTAAAATTGTCTCAAATTGTCAAATGCATGTATCACGTTTCATCCTTATCAAGGACTCTTTCGATCATTGATTTGTACACGAGATCTCCTTTGGATCTCCTATTTGAGGTTCTATCTAGACAATATCCACATAACTCCCATTTGGATTTCATGCTTTGGTTTTCTAATTAGGGCTTAAAACTATGTTGTTTCAATACCAAGTAGTACCATGGGAAATTTGTTCTNAGATCTCCTTTGGATCTCCTATTTGAGGTTCTATCTAGACAATATCCACATAACTCCCATTTGGATTTCATGCTTTGGTTTTCTAATTAGGGCTTAAAACTATGTTGTTTCAATACCAAGTAGTACCATGGGAAATTTGTTCTGTTTGAGCAAATCTCTACAATATGATCAATAACTTTCAACAAATATGTACATAATGAAAAATAAAATTTATTTGTTCTTCGATTGAGTGGAACATAGAGAAGCTCATAATATGACAAACATTATTAAGTACAAATTATGTCCTCACATGACTCAAATATTATTAAGTACAAATTATGTCCTCACGTGACTAGAATGGATATAAACAATCACATTTTAACACATTTTAAAGTTGACCATTACCTTTGTTATTAAAGACCTTAAATTTTGTCAATTAATTTACATATTAACAATACATGTTTTTGGTATTTATTATCAAGTTAATTAAAGACCTTAAAATTTGTCAATTAATTTACATATTAACAATACATGTTTTTGGTATTTATTATCAATGACTCAAATATTATTACGTACAAATTATATCCTCACATGACTAGAATGGATATAAACAATCACATTTTAACACATTTTAAAGTTGACCATTAACTTTGTTTTAACTTTGTTATTAAAGACATTAAAATTTGTCAATTAATTTACATATTAACAATACATGTTTTTGGTATTTATTATCGAGTTAATTAAAGACCTTAAAATTTGTCAATTAATTTACATATTAACAATATATGTTTTTATCTATTAATGCCCCCCATATGAGGGTGGGAGGGGGCCATTAATAGATAAAATGTATTATAAGGGAGGGGGGCCATTACTAGATAAAATGTATTATAAGGGAGGGGGGGTCATTAATACATAAAATGTATTATTATTATACATTTTATCTATTAATGCCCCTCATATAAAGGTGGGAGGGGGCATTAATAGATGGGTGGGAGGGCGGCATTAATAGATAAAATGTATTATTAATTTACATATTAACAATACATGTTTTTGGTATTTATTATCAAGTTAATTAAAGACCTTAAAATTTGTCAATTAATTTAAATATTAACCATACATGTTTTTGGTATTTATTATCAAATTGGTTTGACAAAGATTAGTCTCTTTAAAAAGCATTTATATAAACAAGAGAGTAATTTGTTTGTTATATATAAACAAGAGAGTAATTTGTTTGATATATAATTACGGTATGGTTTGACTTGTTAATATGGTAAGTTATCTCATAATTTTGATAAGTTAAAATTAAAGCATTAGAAAGAATGTGTGGGAGGGAAATGCATGGATGATACTAAAGGCATCCACCTAATATAATTAAAAAAAAAAAATTAAAATATAATCCTTAGACTAGTGCAAACATCGAGGTGGAACCTCTATCCCAATGGGCATCTACCCTTCTAGCTTTATCACAACAGGTCAACGTGTCCACTTTGTGAGAATTGAACCCAAATGGGGAGGATAACAAACATGCTACCCAACCACCTGAACTACGAACCCGGGACCAAGGTAAAAGGAAAAAGGCAAAGGGAAGAAGTTATGTATAGGGTACAAATGAGATATTAAAATCCCACCCAAAGAGTCCTAAATTGATGTCCATTGAAAACATATAAATAATAATAATAATAGGTAAAGTCTTTGACAAAACTTTCATTTATATTTGTCAACAATAAGGCACTCTTTTCTTGTTATTGATTTTTGCTACCTTTTGATGACAATTTTTGAACTTTCAAATATAAATATTTCAAAATAGGTCTTCAAATAGCTCAATTCATTCAGAGTTGTGGATTGCAGTCTTTTTCTTTCATTTTGTTCAAGTGGTTTTTTTAATGCCTTACTTTCCATGACAATTTTTGAACTTTTAAATATAAATATTTTGTTGAGCACTCTTTTCTTGTTATTAATTTTTGCTACCTTTCCATGACAATTTTTGAACTTTTAAATATAAATATTTCATAACAGGTCTTCAAATAGACCAATTCATTCATAGTTGTGGATTGCAGTCTTTTTCTTTTTCTTTCATTTTGTTCAAGTGGTTTTTTTAATGCCTCACCATTTATATTAGTCCCTCTTTGTTCAAGTCCTCATACACATGCTTTTCCTTTAACTGGAAAATACAGTTTAAAATTTTCTCTTTTATATCAAAAATACAAATACACATTAAAATTATCGTGCCTTACTTAACTGGAAAATACGGTTTAAAATTTTCTCTTTTATATCAAATAAGAATACACATTAAAATTATCGTGTCTTACTTAATGATGACATCATTAGATGTAACTTTGATCCTAATCTTATTTTGGCTAGCTAGATATCACTACTAGAAAATTGATTTTCTAAGAATATGCGCTAATGCTTGACTTAATAATTGATATTTATTTGCATTCCTCCATTAAAGAATTATAATTGACTATTTATTCTGCATTAATAATGTTTTTATCTCCAACTTTGATCCTCCAACCCAAGCCCCTCCATTCATATTAGTGTCTCNCGCTAATGCTTGACTTAATAATTGATATTTATTTGCATTCCTCCATTAAAGAATTATAATTGACTATTTATTCTGCATTAATAATGTTTTTATCTCCAACTTTGATCCTCCAACCCAAGCCCCTCCATTCATATTAGTGTCTCTTTATTCAAATCCTCGGTCACATGCTTTTCCTTCAATTGGAAACAGTGGTTTTGATATTTTCTCTTTTACATCAAATATAATTACACAAAAAATATTATGACTTGCCTCTAATGATAATTTAGGTGTAATGTTCGATGCTATTCTTATTTTGGCTAGCTAGCTAATCACTACTAGAACATTGATTTTCTGAGAATATCTGGTAATGCTCGGCTTAATAACTGATACTTCCTTCCATTCCTCCATTAAATAACTATAATTGACTATTTATTCTGTATTACTTCACCATCTTTGATCTTCTGACTCAAACCCCTCATGTTTGTCATTTTTACTTGCATTATATCATTCCTTATCTTCTTTTCATTTTTCAGTTTTACTAACTACTTTCTCGCTTCTTTGTTCATGCCTGTTTACAAATCTTCTTGAATATTTTAACAAATACTTGAAATTTTCAAAATGTAGAATACCAAATAATTGAAATCGACGTGATTTAAGGTAGAGAATCTTACCATGAAAGTGCCACCCCAAAAGAGAGATGAAACAACGAGAGTATGGGTTTTATGGGCTATTTAAAATAAATATTCCCTTTAAGCTACAATAAAAAAAGAGATGAAATACCATGAAAGTGCCACCCCAAAAGAGAGATGAAACAACGAGAGTATGGGTTTTATGGGCTATTTAAAATAAATATTCCCTTTAAGCTACAATAAAAAAAGAGATGAAACAATAACAGAACGGGCTTTATGGGTTAATTTAAAATAAAAACATTATTTTGAGAACCACTGTGGGTTTTATGGGCTATATAAAATAAAACAAAACAGAACGGGCTTTATGGGTTAATTTAAAATAAAAGCATTATTTTGTGAACCACGGTGTTAATTTAAAATAACAGTATGGGCTTTATCGGCTAATTTAAAATAAAAACATTATTTTGAGCTAACATTCCTATAAAGAGAAAACCCTGATCAATCACTGACATAACATGATATAAATAACAAAAGAGTAACCACGCATAAATATATCAGGTCGCACTAGCCTAAGTTCCCTCTAATGACCAAGGGGGCCAACCAGAGATACAAGTTAGAGTTCCAAATAGCTAGAAATAAATATGGACAAAGAAAAATGGTCCTCCTATATCAAGAGTCGCCGTACCAAACAGCCTTGAGATTGCAATGCAAAGCCTTGCAGTGAGAGGATAAAGCATGCAACAAAGAGATTAAGCAATGTTGCATACAAAATAAACTGACCAAGGGAGGGAGACATCACTGTCAGTAAAGACGGGCATCTTTACACTGGGAAGAGGCAAAAGATAAAATTGTCAAAATTGTCAATGTGGATCAAATCACGAATGTCTATTGTTGATCAATGAAAGCCCATTGCAGCATATGCTCTAGCCCATGCTGCACAATTTTCTGGAATGCGGGTATGGGTGTTGAGTACGGCTAAAAGCTTTGCCCAAATCAGCATGAACGGTACGTTGGGAGAGGCAACGTTATATATACTAATAATTTATTTAAATAATAACCCCAAAAACAACCAAACCAAAAAAACGAGGGGATTTTTTAAAAATTGAAATAGAACATAATTTCATAACTTGAAACACAATGATAATTCTAACTAATCATGACCCCATTATTCACTGATAATATTTTATTGTGAGAAGACAGAATTGGGTTGCCAAATATTCCTGAATAATTTGCTGAACTTTGAATTAATAAATGGATTCATCAGAAGAAAATGCATGTGACCAAATGACGAAAGGAATTAGGACATATTTGGTTGTATTTTTCAAGGGAAAACATAGAGAAATAATAGCATGTTTAAATGCATGGGTGCAAGTGAAGGGTTGTTGATAATAGATATATCACTGAGAACTTAAGAACAGACTTCTAAAACAAAGTGACAATGCTGCAAAAGCAAAACAAAAGCAAGGATGTTTGGGCCTGCAACAATTTCTGCTATATATCAGGGGCTGCTCATGTAGAACATTGGAAAGAGAACATGGAATGTGTGAACAACCAATGGAAAAGAAACATGGAATGAACAGCCCAATAAATCGCCTTCAACCTGAGAAGAAATTAGACCAAATGGTAAAACCGTTGCTTTGAGAAAAGGATCCAGTTCGCTGTGGGCGGCATGAGGACAAATGAGAAGTAATTTTTCTGGTAGAACATGTTAAATCATAAATGCCATGTACCCAACTATTATGGATCTTAAGAGACTCACTAACAAGAAAAAAAAAGTGAACAATCTAAACATAGTTATAAATTGTAACAGTTGATTAAGGAACAAGAGTTTGACAGTCAACAGGACTAATCTAGATAAACTCATATTTTCTGGCAGATGCTAAAACTGCTGGCACAAACACAATAAACTTCAACCGCTGAATAGATATGCAAAGAAAACATATTGAAAAGTTAAAAACATTAGCCAGCAATTTAAAAGCAAACTGCAAACTCAGAACTGCAATGGAACATACCTGGAAAAGATGATGATGATGCTCTGTAGATGAACAATGCCACTCCGCAAGTCCAATGTGATGGTGCAACTTCACACACAGATCCAAACTTCCAACCCAGAGGCTTCAAGATTCCAACTATAAAGTATAAACCCTAACAGCTGGTCCAACAGTGAAACTGAACACTACAGTGAATGCTAACAGGGGGCTCAAGAGAGGTGTATTTTTCATCAGGGGTTTATAGGTTTAAAATAGGAATTTTTTGCTTCGTTTGATACTAAACTAGTAAACTGAGCTGGGTTTTTGAAATTTGATTGTTCATTGGCACCAATTTTTCGCAGTTTTTTAAAGGATTTTGGTCCCCAAGTGGCCGGAGCTCACAAGAGCTCCCTGCCTGTCAAGGAGCTTCTGTGCATTCCTGGCCATGAGGTATGCCATGAAATGGTATTTGGAGCAGCCAACCCCTGATGGAAAACTCCTGTGATGTTCCTGGAGCTCAGAGTACTGCTCCCTGCAGATTTGGAGCTTTTTACACCCACTTTGAAGCCCTCAGGATGGGAAATGGTGGGTACGGGTTTCCCAACTCCCCAGAGAGGGGAAATGGTGGGTACAGGTTCCCCAACTCCCAGGAGCGATACCCATGCAATAAAGGCTTTAACCATATTAGTAACCATTTTCTTGTCATCAACCAGAAATTCTCGCAATGGGTATGATGAAAAGCACTAATAAGAACAAAAAACGTTCACTATTATTTTTCTTCAATATGAGCAGACATTGTCTTAATGGTTGAAACACCATATTTTAACCAGAAATGCAAATTCCGGCCATGGTCTACAATCTAGCAAGGCCCAAATCTTAGAGCTTCCAGAAGAGAAATTTCTGAAAATTTATAATACTGCACTTGAGAACTAATATAGTCAACAGTAAATAATTACCCTGATTTAAACAGGGATGAAAACATAGAATTTTTATAAATATACTATTTTGGTTACAGTTGACCAATAAATACACCTGATATCGTTGTACAATTTTTTCCTAAATTTACACCCTGCTAACTCAAAAGACTTGAGCCACATCATGGTGTAAGAGAGAGATTTACAGTATTGCAAAAGCATACAAGAGAGAATTCCAAGAAATGGATCAGCAAGATTGAAATGTCTTTATGATATTTGTACCATTTTATTAGGATCTACAAGTTAGAAAATTCAATGCCAAATATCAGCTCATATTCTTCGTCGTAGATACAGATAGGAAGAGGATAAAATATTATAAAAAACATAACTTTCCATAAGTACAATGACCTTGAACTCCCCACCAATACTGCTTTCAGTGTTCCACAAAGTCCTGCACAAGGAACTTCCCTGGTGTACAAGTCATCTTCTGCAATACTTTTCAATGCAACAGAGAATGTCTACTATTGCAGAGCTGTTCCAAACTTTTAATAGAACCATTCCCTTAATAATACAAAATGATAGGAATAGATACAAGATGAGGTGGTAGGCTGCCATAGAACCCTTTTACTAAGTGAATTCTTGTCCTGGTCCCTGCAAAAGCGTTGACTTTATATGAATTCAAAATCTTATGACATGACTGCCGTGCTGGTTCAAGTTTATATTCAGTAACTGGAAGTCTTTGAGGACATAGAGGAAATTTAAATCAGAAAATATGAAAAGATTGTTGGTTCAGAAGCCAAATCAAACTTAACAGTTTGGGGCCAATTTGAATGCTATATTGAGGAAACTTGAAGAAATAACACAAAATTGTTTACACTGAAAACAAATGTGATATTAATATTAATAGACTAGGTAGTTATATATAATGAAAAATTGAAGACTTTATAAGATACAGGCAAATTTCAACCTCTAGAAAATACCATTTTTAAGGGAGTAGAAAGATGATGGCATTTCCTGGAAAAGTACAGACAGGGAGGGGAAGGAGAGATATACATCAAGCTGTCATAACAAAAACCAAGTGAAATATAGAGAGTAGAGTAGCAAATAAAGATGCCATGCTATAATGATAGTAGAAGTCATTTCTCCACACAAGAAGTGAAAAAGTGATATAATATAATACGCATCAAAGTAAAAAGATGATAATTGGAAAAGTAGAGAGAGGAAAGAAACCATTATACCTCATATCATACTAATACATCTGACAATTACTATGTACTCTGTTCTGGAATAGTGTACTCAGCCCTCTTCAGAAACATAGACTCACCCTCCTCTGGAGGCATATATTCACCCTTGATAAATGTAGCTAGCTCTGTTGGAGCAACAACCAGCTTCAACCATTCTCGTAACACCTCACCGTCAAGTTTCTCATTCGCTGCCAGTTAAACAAGGCCTACCAATGAAAGCTGCAAATTCTTGCTAGGTACAGAAATATAAGATGCCAAAATAATGTACATCACATTTCACAAACACCAGTACATGTATCTAGCAAGATGTTTCATTAAATATCATCATTAGATTATTACAATGCTTAAAGAAAGAAAAGCTTGAACTTGTATTTAGTATTTACCTTCTAATTGTGCACCAAGACCCTCAAGTACAGTGGGATTAGAGCGTATAACAAGGAGTGCCATTGCCAAAGCCGATTGTAGCAAAATTTTCACCTCTCTTTGAACTAGATCTACCATATGTCCCTGCTACATGCTACATCAATTACCATATAGCTTACACGACATAAATATAAAGTTTATCAAAACAAAGATAACCAAAAAGAAACAATAACTGTGTTCTTACCTGATCCTTGGCCCACGGAACTGTTCCTCCAGACTCATCAAGACCACCACCAGACAACGTTGCCAATGAAATTGGGCCTATGGACTGGTTGAGACCATACTCAGCAACAGCTTTGTATGCCATATCTGTTGCACGCTTTATATCATCAAGTGCACCAGTGGAAACACGACCTGAGTATACCACTTCCTCTGCTGCACGTCCCCCTAGAAGAGTCACTAAGCGACCACGTAACTCATCAACAAAGAGCAAGTGACGATCTTCATTTCCAGGTGGTGTGTAAGTAAATCCTAGAGCTCCTCCTGATCTAGGCAATATGCTCAGTTTCTGGCAGCAAATGGCAAGGGACAGATATTAGCATCAGATCTTCAGTTTTCCGTCATGAAACTGTCAACCATAGCTTAATCCAGCCAAACTATGGAAAAACCAGTGTTACAAATGGCTTTAGTAATTGCACCTCTACTTGAGGCTGTCCAGGAAGAAGATTGGCAACAGCTGTACCTACAACAGCATGGCCAGCTTCATGTCGAGCCACAACTGCTTTCTCATTGGGTTGCAATGTTGAACGTTTTTTTTCTATACCCTACAACAATACAGAATGAACATTAACAATCATCTAGTAGATTATATACAAGCTTCTAGTAATCTTACAGTATCTTTGTATAAACATTTACCATAAGAAAACTGCAGTTAGTGATACTATTAAATGAATAAACAAAAAATTCTTCATTAACAAAAAATGAAAAAGAAAATAGCATTCAGGTAAAATTCACAGGTTGTGTTAAAATGTTACATAATACATAGCATTTACTAGCAGCTCCAATGCTAAATGGTAATCAACATTGAATTCCTAAACAAAATAGTAGGCTTTAGCAGAATAGCATTCCTCGGTCAAAAACCTTTTCAAAACAGCACAAAAATACACCAAGACTGCCTTACAAGCAAGGATAAAATGATATGAACCCATTTCCAGTTACTGTTGTAAACAGAGTTAACAACATAAGGTGGACTGGCAAAAGCAAGTTCAAATATTATATTTGAATAAGTATCAAGATAAGTATGCAATTGTATTTTGAGGATCCTTCAAGTAGGAGATATTTTTCTTTAAATGAAAATAGCCCATTGGACCGAAAACCCAGGAAAACTTCATCCTTACCTAAAGAAATTAAATTTAATAGTGAAGATGAGGGTGCCAGTACCAAGCCAGCGCAATTTCAATAATTTTGGCCAACACTGCTCAACAAGGATATGAACGAGTATGCAAACCAAAGTAACCAACCCCTTTAACTAGTGAGGACTGCAACCTAGAGAAGCCACATTTGGAAATCAGTGCTGGAAGGCTACACCAACAATTGCCACAAGGCACTGTAGAAAATTTCTGAACTTAACAACAATTAATGCAACTCAGAAAATTTCAGCTCTTTTCTAGAGGTTTCCTGGATCTTAACACCCTGTGAATTTTCAGCCTTAGGGCTGCTAAGAAATATAAATAAAACAACAGCAACAGCAGACAATATTTCACCTCTTAATTAACCCAATCCACAAGGCAATTCAAAAGAAAAGATACTAAAGTGTGTGCCAAAAAGTTTCATCCCTCTAGGGTGTTACACTCATGTTGCCTGAGGCTTGCACTCGTGATTCTCATCATAACACTTGTGATTTTTTGTCACAAGGATCAAGCTTGCAGGATCACATTGCTAGATGTTCTGATGGACAGGGGGTGCATCTGTGTTTTGGCTTATAGATGATGCTATCTTGGGGTGGATTTGGTGCTATGATGTTTGCCAGTAAGTATGGTATTGTTGAGTTTTGTACCTTGGGAGGTGTTCCCCATGTGTTTGTGATCTCCTTAGCACATGTGGGATGGACTATACACTTTGTACCTTGTACCTTTGTCTAATTTCACTTTGACTTAGGAGTTTTAAGTCAAAAGTGAAATTTAATCATTTATGCCTAAAATGACTATTAATTCACAAAGTGGGTGAATTAGAGACAAAGTAGACTAAGGAAACTTAACCCAAAGTGTGTTATTGACTTAGATATTTTTGGGGAGATCTCAACCATTGATTAGATGGGAGATGAGATGATTTCCACCATTCATATCTTAGGTTTCCTTTTGGATGTCTAAGAAGGGCGCAAAGGGTGAAGGAGAGGATCATTCTTCATTTGTTCAAGAAGGAGGCTACCAGCATCTAGCCTTGTTTATTTAGTGGAGAGGTGTCACATCTGTGGAGGGCGCATTGCCAAATTGAGGCGCATCAGTTGTGAGAGGACTTCTAGCCATCAGATTGCAGTGAGATCAGTTGCAGAGGGAGGCCATCCAACAGAGCTTCATTCCTGTGGAGGGGTTTTCAGTTCTGAGCTCACAGTTTGCATCTGGAGCAGTTTCAGTGGTTTTGTCAGCTTGTATGTGGGGCGCACTTGGAGGTTTTGGACTTGTGTTTCAGCTCAGAACGAGCTACTATTGTATCAAGTTCCATTATATTTTGTACTTGTTGTATTCCACCTTCAGCTTTTCTCATATATACATATATATTCCAAACTGGTTTTCCCCGGGGGAAGGGGGGGGGGTTTCCAGGGTCATGTTGACCAAAAATACATGTGTACAAAAATGCATGTGTTAGTCTCTTAGATCTATTTATTTTCAGTTGTAAAGATCTTTAGGTGTGTTGTATTTATTTTGGAATGCATGTACTAATTTATGGTTACTAAAACTACATGCAAGAGCACCCAAAATCGCAAATATAACCATAACAAATCAGCAAGAAGTTCTTGGACTGTTGGCTGTTATAAAACAGCAGCATATACTTTACTTGACAGTTGAAACTTAGAGCCTAACTGTGGTCAAAGACAGACCCAGTAGACAAGCTTGATAGGACCTGAAAATCTTCATGGTATCAAAGCTGAGGTGGCTGAAATTTTGAGCAGTTGGGACAGCATTTTGTTGGCTGTTATATACATCTTCTTGGCAGAATTTTTGTGGACAGCCATTGACTCATTCAGTGGTTGTCAGAGGGCAGACTTTTGCAGAGGACAATTGGGCAGTTTTGGCACTTGTCATCAGTCTCTTTTCACACCTACGCAATAGGAGTAAGGCTGATTTGACTTGACCTCTTTTCACACCTATTTTGTTAGGTGTGAGGTCAGATTACACTTGTCTCTTTTCACACTTGTGTTGACAGGAGTGAGACAGTGTTTTCCTTGGCAGTGTGAGCATCAGTTGGGGATTGCAGTTTGGCAGACATGTCAGCATCTCAGATGCGAGTTGAGGACAGGCTAGCAGGGGCTAGCAATTGGTCGCCTTGGAAGGCAAGGATGATCTTCGTCTCAGAGGACCTCAAGCTATGGGACACAGTGGAGGCAGTTGTTCCCCCCATTCCTGTCATTGCTCCCGTCTTGGTGGCAGAGTTCAGGAAAAGGAACAACAAGGCGAAGACGACTATTTGTGACGCAGTTTGTGAACATATCATACCCCATTTGACGGGGAAGGCTTGTGCATACGAGATGTGGGCATCTCTATGCAAGTTGTATGAGAGCTCCAATGARAACCGGAAGATGGTTCTTCATGACCGACTCAGGGGCATTCGCATGCTCAAGGATGAGTCRGTAACTTCATTCCTTGGTCATTACACTCAGATCAGAGACGAGATTGGAGTCATCGGAGAGGTTGTTGATACTAACTCTTTGGTGAGGCAAGCTATGAATAGTTTCACCAAACCGTGGGGTCCATTTGTATGTGGCATAGTTGTCAGGGTGGTCATACCTACATGGGAGAGGATGTGGGATGACTTCGTCCAGGAGGAGATTAGGCTTGCAGTCGAGGCTTCTGGACAGCGGCGGCAGCAGCAGCAGCAGATTGGTCAGGGTGAGGAGGATCTTTCTCTTTGGACAAAGGGTAAGAAGAAGGCCGACCGAGGGGGTCGGCAGGGTCCCAAGTTTGGGGGCCAACCACAAGAGAGTGGAGGAGAGAGCAGCAGTGGTCAGGGAAGTGGTCAGAGGAGAGATATGAGCAAAGTGAAGTGCTTTGTTTCTAAGAAGTTCGGGCACTATGCTGGACAGTGTCCGAACAGGAAGAAGAAGAAGGGTGGTATCGTAGCTACAACAGAGGAGGCAGATTTTCAGACACAGTTTCAGAGAGAGTGTGATTTTCTCATATGTTGCACTTCAGTTGAGACGGCACCCAATATCTGGTATATTGACAGCGAGGCTTCGAGCAATATGACTGGAGTTCGAGAGCATTTTTCTGATCTCAAAGACACTGAGGTCAGGATAGAGATTTCTCTTGGAGATGATAGATTGGTCAGAGTTGTTGGGATTGGCACAGTTACCTTTTGGAGAGATGGCTTGCCACCTATATCGTTCATGGACGTTCTTTATGTCCCTGGGATGAAGAAGAATTTGATTTCAATTTCCACCCTCCAGGATAGAGGTCTGGAGGTGAGACATCCAGAGGCACCGAGGTACTGATTCATCCTCGGGGATCTTCACTTGCCTCAGGACGGGTGATTGGAGTGAGGGATGGGAAACTGTTCAGATTGCTTTTTCAGCCACTTCATGCATTGGCAGCGAGTAGCGACAGCAGCAAACAATTATGTGAGTTATGGCATCGCAGGATGGCCCACCTACATCATGGGGCTCTTGAAGGACTGAGAGAGGTTGTGACCAGAGTGCCACAGATCAGCATAGAGCATCAGGATGTTTGCTGAGGGTGTGCGCTTGGTAAGTTTACCAAGGCATCGTTCCCCAACAGTGACACCAGGTCAGCTGGGATACTAGATTTAGTACACACGAACGTGTGTGAGCCCATGACTCGGAGGTCCTTGAGTGGTTGTGAGTACTATCTCACATTTATTGATGACTACTCAAGGAAGACTTGGATCTATTTCCTAAAAGCCAAGAGTGAGGTCTTCACACGGTTCCAAGAGTTCAAAGCTCTTGTGGAGAACCAGTCGGGAAAGAGGATCAAAGTCTTGCGGTCGGATAACGGGGGAGAGTATTCCTCGACACAGTTTGTAGACTTTTGTGCCCAGCATGGCATTAGAAGACAGATGACCGTACCATACAACCCCCAGCAGAACGGGGTTGTCGAGAGGAAGAACCGAGCCATTATTGGTGCAACGAGATCCATGTTGCATGATCAGAGTTTTCCTTTGTACTTATGGGCAGAGGCATGTGCTACTGTAGTTTACCTGCAGAACAAGAGCCCCCACAGGATATTGGGGAAGATGACTCCTGAGGAGGCCTTCACTGGTAGGAGGCACGATGTCGAGCATATCAGGATCTTTGGGTGCTTGACTTTCTCTCATGTCCCCTCGAAGAGAAGGACAAAGCTGGACCCCACAGCCCAGCAGGGGATTCTAGTTGGATACTCAGAGGTGTAGAAAGCCTATCGCATCTACATTCCGCCACTTAGGAGAGTGGTGGTCAGCAGAGATGTCAGAATTGAGGAGGATAGGGCTTTTGCGAGATCTCTTGAGTCGAGAGTTGGAGTTGAGGATGATGCAGAGTCGCCGATTGCAGTCTCAAAGGGAGCACAGCCTCAGATTTTGAGTACACCAATATCAGGGGTGACACGGTCACCATGCACAGCTTCAGGGTCACAGTCAGAGCATGTTCAGTCAGATGGGGCACAGACTTCAGAGGGAGCACAGACTTCAAGATCTCAGAGTGTTGAGACGAGTCCTGAGGCAGTCACTCTTGGGCAGAGAGACCTTACTTCTCCGTTGACCACTTCAGGGAAGAGGAGACCTAATGGTTTCAGAAGACCCTAAAGGAGGCCAAGGAGAATGTAGGGGTGCCCAAGAGCCAGATCAGAGAGAGCAAGCCACCAGTCAGATTTGGAGCATACTTAGCACTTGTGACGAGTATCAGGGATACTGAGCCACAGATTTTTGCGCAGGCAGTGGACCATCAGGTCTGGAGAGAGGCCATGGTAGAGGAGTATGACTCCATTGCGCGCAATGATGTCTGGGATGTGGTTCTGAGGCCAGTGGGGAAGTCAATTGTGACTTCCAGGTGGATGTACAAGACCAAGATGGCTGCAGATGGCAGCATTGAGAAACACAAGGCCAGTTTTGTGGCGCGAGGCTTCTCACAGATTGAGGGAGTCGATTATGACGAGACTTTCGCACCAATTGCGAGATACACTTCTATCAGGACTATCATTACCATAGCAGCAAAGATGGGTTGGAGCATTCACCAGATGGATGTGAAGACCGCATTTCTGAATGGCTTTATTGAGGAGGAGGTGTACATAGAGCAGCCACAGGGGTTTGAGGTGGGTAACAGGGAGACTCACGTGTGTCTTCTAAGGAAGGCACTATATGGTCTGAAGCAAGCTCCCCGAGCTTGGTATTCACGCATTGATACTTATTTGCTTCAGATGGGCTTCAAGAAGAGCGATGTTGATCCGAACCTCTATTTCATCATTAGGGGTGAGGACATGCTCATTCTCATTTTGTATGTGGATGATTTATTCATCACTGGAGTCGAGGATCTCATAGCTGAGTGCAAGTTGGGACTTACATCAGAGTTTGAGATGAGTGATATCGGATTGATGCACTATTTTCTGAGTATGGAGGTATGGCAGGAGGAGGGTCACATATTTCTCGGGCAGAGGAAGTATGCAGCAGATATTTTGAGCAGGTTTCAGATGGAGGACTGCAGACCCATGTCTACACCTATGATCATCAACTGAAAGAAGCTTAATGCTTCAAATAGCCAGTTGGTGGATGCCACAGTATACAGGCAGTTGATCGGTTCACTCATGTATCTGGTTAACACCAGACCAGATATATGTTTTGTCGTGAACACTCTCAGTCAGTACATGGTTGAGTCGAGGAGTGTTCACATGATTGGGGCAAAACACGTCTTGAGATATATTGTTGGGACAGTGGACTATGGCCTAGACTATGTCAGGGGAGATGGAGTCAGTTTGGTTGGCTACACAGATTCAGACTAGGCAGGATGTGCTGCTGACAAGAAAAGCACCTCAGGGTGTTGCTTCAGTTTGCGGTCGGGAATTGTTTCTTGGTTCAGCCGGAAGCAGAAGTCAGTTGCTTTAAGTTCGGCCGAGGCAAAGTATATGGCGGCCAGTCAAGCCAGTTGCGAAGCCATTTGGCTTCGTAAGATGTTGGTTGGTTTATTTCGTCAAGAGATGCCACCGACTAACATTCACTGTGATAATCAGAGTTGTATCAAACTCTCTGAGAATCCAATGTTTCATGACCGGTCAAAGCATATTGAGATCAGGTACCACTTCATTCGTGATTGGGTTCAACGAGGGGCAGTTCAGTTGCAGTATGTATCGACAGATGACCAGGTTGCAGATATTCTCACCAAGGCCCTGCCACGGGGCAAACATGTCTACTTCAGAGACAAGATGGGCTTGGTGAGGAACACCTTCCTCGGTAAGAGGGAGTGT
>ML795791.1:29513-49077 GCA_009831015.1 Picea engelmannii
TGTTCAAAAGAGGTTTTTGGGCCCATATAAAGAGTTTGAGAGTATCTCGAGCTTGGAGTTGCAGTAGAGTTGAAATTATAACTATGCACATGTGTGAAACCGACCTACTGGGTCGTTATCATCTTTCATCTCTTTATTCCTCTCCACATTGTCTTTTCTAAGCTTTGGTTAAAGAAGTAGTGATACTAGTAGCCAGTTTTTGATATGTCATTGTTTATTTCAACATTGTGCACAAGAAACATCTGTTGTGCAGGGATCTCTACCTCATTTTCTTTCCGCAAAACCTAACATGCACACAATTTAAATTGTTTCCCACATATCTTAGCCTCTGCACACTTTACATTTCTTCTGGCCATCCTAACCTCCGCACAATTTACATTACTTCCCATGAATCTTCACCTCTACATACTTATTTTTACTAAGTTTTACGCTAGATGTTTTTACTTTTTTATATATAGTTCTATTCTAAATGTGATCTCTTGTTCGAAGAACTTCACCCCTATTGCTTCTCGCACATCCTAATATCCACACATTTATTTTTACTAGATTTTGTGTGAGAACCTTCGACGACTTCACGATTTTCTTATTTCTCTGCACACATTCACTTCCACACAATACAAAGACTTAATCAAAACATTTAGTTATTCTATCATTTATTTTCCAAAGTTTTATTCCTCTTTCCCTGCGTTGGCATGTTGTGATGAAGATGCTACGATCTTAATTTGATTTTTCAAATGCATAGTCAACCACTTAAATACAAATCAACAGAACATTTCCTTCTTGGTAATTCAAACATCCATTACATCTTATTTTCCTCTTCTTTCCTTTTGTTGACTTAGTAATTCCTCAGTCTTGTTTGTTTTATGATCTGTGAAAACCTAAGACCCATTTCTAAATWTCTTTCTTTCTTTCTTCCAATTTTTTCTTCTATTTAATGGTCCATAGGAGCCCCAATCCCAATCCGTTTGGACATATTCCTTTACTTTTTATAGAAATTATTTAAAAGACAATTGTATATTTTTTGAGGTTGTCGAAGACCTATTTTGGCATACATCGCTAGTAWTTTTCTATACTTTCAGCCTCAAACTAAATTTTCAAGTCTGTGTTCACTCTTTATGATTTTTCAATGAAATATCATGGTACGTTTTATGCATATGTGGTCATTTACTTTCATTCTACCAAATTATATTTTGACCTTTATGCTATGATTTGTAAATTTTGTATCATATTGTGAATACTAAATAGAATAGAGCCTCGCCCTTTCTTAAACCTTTCTTTCCTTATGAATGCTTGCTTAACAAAACTACTCCATTCTTGAGTTTTGTTTTAATTATATGCAAGATTAAAATATATCTTGTTCCATTTAATTTCTTTAAAAAAATGCAGTAGGATTTATCCTACTCAACTTGTTTTCAAGACTAAAACATCCTTAGAGATCAACAATATTGATTGAACATTGCCTAGTACACCAGCACATCCTTGCACATTGTCTTATTTTCCATTCTTCTCGTCTAAAAAATATTTTTTCCTATTAAATTGAAAGTTTGTGAATTCCTTTTCTTTTGCATCGTCTTTCATCTCTTCATTCCTTTTCACATTATCTTTTTTGAGATTTTGTTAAAGAATTAGTGATACCAGTATGTAACGGCCCCTTCGTTATGACTACGAGTGAAGAAGAAGTGAAAAACATTTTTTTTAAGGCAAGAAGGCTACGATGACAACAGTTTAACCACATCAATGATGACAAATGCAAGCACGCAGTCCAGGCAACAAGAAACTATGACTCCACGCACTGGCACAAGGGAAACTGGGTGAAACATGTGCAGATCAACAAGGAGGAATGACTACCCACCCGACACAATGACCTTGACAAAAAATACTAGAACCTCAAGGTGCACGTACCAAACGCATGAAGGAATTCCGCCCACGTGCCAAAAGAAACTTACAACGCTCGAAAACACTCACACAGAACGCACCGACTAAGGCCAAGTTCTCATTCTCCACTATCCAATAGGGCACGCCATGATCCCCTCATCAGGAATCATGTCATCCCCAGGTGATAGACACGTCAATAACCTTGGCACCACACCTCCTATCTAGATCGAGGACTCTAGATAAATCCGATGCACTAGAATACGAATACCGATAAGAAAACCACACCCAAACCCCAACAACAGGTCTACGAGACACCAGAGGATGACTACCAGGGAAGGCACATGCCAATACATGACTTTTTCAACCACCCAAACCTTTTATCATGTCTAACCAGTCAATAATTACCATCTAATTAGCGTTTAATACAGATCTAATTTTATCATTACTTATAATCTAAAAGGGCAATTCTAAATTAATTCCAAATTGTAATCTAACTAGCAAATGACATCATAAAAAAAAATTTACCATATCAATGCAAAAATCTATAATGAAATACTTATTAACACATTACATTACAACATGCGGTCTATCTACACTAACCGTACCAAAATGACAGTCGGCTATTAACCTTAAAAGAATCTGCTAAGAAGTGACAATGTCGTTAAAGCCATATACATTCAATGGGAAATTACAGCCATAAACATTCAATGAGAAATTAGAGCCATATACATTCAATGAGATTTGTTGCCATATGCCTTTAATGAGATTTAATGCCAAATGCCTAGTCATAGTTAATGTCCTTCAGAGCCATTTAATGCAGTCAATGCCATTGTTAACAATATCCTACCACAAATTATTACTGCTAATAAAAATAGATGGAAGTTGTCCCAACCAATACTACCGATCAGAAACGTTGTCAGGTAAAAGTAAAACTCAGGGGTAAGAACGTTGAAGCATTTAGTTAGTCGTCTAGCAATTACTAATTCGATTTTCGTCAATGCAAAATCCAACATCTGGTTTTCTAAAAAGGTAAGAAGATGTTGTGTAAGCTAAATGTAAATTACCATTGTTGTATAACTACCGTGTAATTACACATTGGCTGTCAAAATTAAATCGGATGCATGTAGATTGATAAGTCACCTGGTAATCTAAATAAATTACAGCTAAATATATAATGCGTCTTTAATCAAAATTAGGCACTGACTATCAACTAAAAATGGAATGGGCAAAGTTGCAGAGAAGGTACCTCGAGAAAGATTAAAGTACCCCTAGCGTTGGCTGGGAAGATTGCAAAGATCCCCATCGGGTTTTGGTGGCCAAAAAAAACGCAGAGGTAAAGGTGTCACAGCAAAGTCATGGTTACAAAGCGCAGTGGTATGGTGTCACAGCAATTACAAATCCCAGAGGTAATGTATTACAGCAAAATCATGGTTACAAATCATAGTGGTATGGTGTCAAAGCAAAGTTGTGGTTACAAATTGCAGTGGTATGGTGTCACAGCAAAGTCATGGTTACAAATCACAGTGGTATGGTGTCACGGCAGTTACAAATCGCAGAGGTAATGTATTAAAGAAAAATCATGGTTACATAACGCAGAGGTAAGGTGTTACAGCAAATTCATGGGTACATATAGCAGAGGTAATGTATTACAGCAAAATATTGTTTACATGTCACAGAGGAAGGGGGTTACAGCAAAATCGTTGAGTTTAAACCATCAAAAATTCACAGAGGTTATAACATGCATATAATTTAATTCATTGAGTTTATAAACTTAAAAAAAACGCACAGAAGTATAACTCATCTTAAACAATTATACATTGGTCGTCTAAACGTAAAGCGTGTAGTTGATAGATCTCTGGGCAATCTAAACAAGCTGATCAGAATTAAAAATTTCACTGGGTAAAAATTTCGCCCCCAAATCAAATGAAATGAAGTCGAAGAAGTGGAAATCGCCAGGCAAACAAAACGAATAGCAGTCTTAATCAAGCGACGAATGCGGTCTGGCAACGGCAAAAGCGCATTCTTAACTAGTGGTGAAAAATGCAGTCTTAATCGTCTTCAAAGAAGAGTGCAGAGGTAAAAAAAAATGCAGGGAATGTCCAACAAGATATAAAAACGTGGAGTTAAAGAAAACTTCGCCATCAATCAAAAATTGCAGGGTTAATTAACCGCATCAAGGCGCAAGACTACACATTACCTGGAACAATCAACAGGGGTAGACGACTAGAAAGAACATCCTTTGCTCATCATCCACGCACAGAAAAGAAAGGCATTTGGATCCATAGGTCTATTAACACCGAAGTTACGACCGTAGATCCAGCTCCTGGCCAACTGCTCAGGCGTGGACTGATAAGCTAGGGATGAAGGCAAAAATAAAACGCAATCATAACAAATCAATAAACCATAGGGTGGTCAAGACAGGCAAGGATCGAAGGCCATGGGAATCAATCAACATCGAGTTAAAGGCTCTGAGGGGGATTTCATTCATCAACTAGAATGTTAAGGCAATCATTTTCCTTACCCAATTAAACATTCAGAACTAAAAACATAAATCATACTAACAATCTACCATGCAGAAATAAAGGAAGCGTACCGTAGCCCAAGTCGCCCGCTCTGAGTTGATGCCCCGTGCGCTCCATGCAACTCCCACTTGCCGACCGATGAGACTTCACCGGTACCTCCCAGCCAACGCTAGGGGTAATTTTTTCCCCCTTATCCCCCCGAGCCACAAAGGGGCCACGCACACTAACTAGAGAATTAGCTAGCTCCCATCTCTCCTCGAAAGGCCGAGCTACCGCTCCTCTTCGAGCTGGGTATCCCAACTCCCACAAGCTAAGTCAGTCAAGTATAAATTTATGCAGTGTAACTTTACGCATAACATAAGAGATCCATCATCCTTCTCCTCCCTCCATTATATAGAGTTTCGAAGTCCTTTACTTTCCCAAAATCCCATTTAATTTAGTGTTTAATAATTTAATTCATAAAAATCCTCCCCGTACATGTGTCACCCATCCCCTTCATTCCTCCATAAATTAATTTCATTAATTAATTAATTACCCCTATTTCCCTCACCCACTTGAAATCATTCCTAGAATCGCTCCTAGGTGTCCCCATATTCCCTTACAAGTTTTAATGACTTTCCCCCTTATTATTTTACTAGTTGAGTTTAATTTAGAAAGTTCTTAAATGTTAGATACCTTATTAAGTTAGACTTTCTGCTTTTTCATTGGGTTTCCCCTTTCTTTTTATGTTTCCCGCTTTTTCCTGGTTTCCTAATTATTTTAGATTTCCCTCTTTCCCTTTTTATTTAAAACTCAATTTGGCAGGTGTAGAAAATTAACTTTTTGCCTTTTGCCTTTTTAATTAATAAATGTTAATTAGTATAAGTGACAAAACAATTATTTCCCCTTTTTAAATTTTATCCCCCAAAAGATTTTTATAAATTAAAAGATTTACTCACCCCCTTCTCGACACATGGTTAATGATGATTATAATTTTTATTTATTTATTTTATTTTTATTTTTACAAACATATTTTTCTTTTACCACAAGTTTCACCTAGACCTAGATTTTAATTTTCGAGGCTAGGCGACATTTTATTAGGGAAATTGTTTTAAATTTTTATTATCACTTTATTCGTCCTAAGGCCATCTAGATTTATTTGTTTATTAATTAACAATGTGACGTTCCCTTCAGGACGCACTACGTGCTCCAAGGGTGCCACTTGCCTCTTTCCATTTTTCTTGCGCAATGTGCCCTTCAGGACGCACCACGTGCTCCAAGGGTGCCACTCGCCTCTTGACTGACTTGGTAGACATCAAAAACCCCTAGAGTCAATACTCCGCCAGGTGATCTTGTGGGAGAATAAGGGCCTCTAAGGAATAAGTCCCTTACCTTATTGTGTGCCCTCGAAGCCATCTCTACGAAGCTAAACTCATCATGTTCGACTACCTTTACCTTAATCCTTTTTAGCGATGCACCAAAAATGAAACTCTCAGTAGCACCGGGATCTATCAAAATACTAAGGGTCTAGTCAGCGACAGTACCTGACGTCTCGAGCACAGTCGACTGGTGCTCTGCCTGGCGATTATTCACTGCTGCATGAATCTGATGGGCCTTGCCCATATCTCCCATGGTAGTGGGTCCGGCTGATCTAGATGTTCTAGTCCTCTCCACTTGGCAATCGCGTTGGTAGTGTGGCTCCCCACACGTCCAACATCCCTTCTTCGATCCAGTACTCATGGTACCCGGAGTAGAAGATGACGGCCCACCGGCCTGGAATCCTAGTTTGTTTTGTTGAACAGGCCTAAACTGTTGCTGCTGCGGTCGACGTTGTTGTTGATGTTGTTGTCCCCTATAAGGTTTCCATTGTTGAGGCGTCGGTCGTCGAGGTGTAGTGAAAGTGGATCCCCTCTAGAAGCCATGATATCCTGGCTTATTTCTGGTTGGTGTCTGATGCTGCTACGCACCAAATGACACCTGCCCTCCTGGTCTCGCTGGAGTCCTACTCTGACCCCTGCTGATAAGATCCTCCTCTGCTATGAGGGATTTCTGGCTGGCATCATGCAAGGTTTGAGGCATCAGAATCCTAACCTTTGCACGTATTCTACCATTAAGGTTGAACACAAACCTGTTGACCTTAAGCTTCTTAGTATTAGGATGCGGCACATACCGAAGCAACTCCATAAAATAGGCCTCGTACTTGGGCACCGTATGGTCGCCCTATCGTAAGGCGTTGAACTCATTGAAATGATGCTCAATGAATTCCTCTGATAGGTACCTCTCTCGGAACCATTCCTCGAATAGTTCCCATGACACGTCTTCGACGGCCATGTTCAGTTGTGGCAGGAGTGTCTTCCACCAAAGAAGAGTGCTTCCCTTCACTTGAAATACCGCCATGCGGACCTTCCTGTTGGAGGTATAGTCGCAAAGCACAAAGCACATTGCCATATTCTCCAACCATACCTCAGCAGCTGCGTTGTCCGGGGCACCAAAGAACTCAGGAAATTTGACTTTCTCGAGTTCACGATGAATGCTACCAGTACCAACCAGAGCGCACGGTGGACCCTCAGGGGGTGTCGGCACCCTGGCCTCATCTCTGTCCAAACGGCTGATCAGTGCCTCAGACATCCGCTGAAAATACCTCATCATTCCAACCACATCACCCACTGCTATCTGCTCCTCTCGGCAACATATTCGTCTCCTTGGGGGGTAGACCCCTCAGGCGTGGATGCTACTGGAGGTGTCGTGCCTCCTCCCCTAGCACCCCATCGTCTGCCTCTGCGACATCCTCTAACCATGGTTACCTGCACAAATAAAAGTCAACTAACTTAGCAACATTATAATCAAAATCATATCAACGAAAGTCATAGTGATCCCAAGTCATGGGTTGAACCTGCTCTAATACCACATGTAACGGCCCCTTCGTTACGACTATGAGCGAAGCATAAGTGAATTTTTTTTTTTCTTTTTTAAGGCAAGAAGGCAACGACGACAACAGTTTAACCACCTCACTGACGACGAACGCAAGCACACAGTCCAGGCAACAGGAAACTATGACTCCACGCACTGGCACAAGGGAAACTGGGAGAAACATGCATAGATCAACAAGGAGGAACGACTACCCGCTCGATGCAAACAACACACACCTACAAGATAAGAGTCAACATCCCCCTCTCGACACAATGACCTTGACGAACAATACTAGAACCTCAAGGCGTGCGTACCAAACGCATGAATGTGTTCCACCCATGTGCCAAAAGCAACTTACAACTCTTGACAACACTCACACAGAACGCACCAACTCCAGTCAAGTTCTCATTCGCCGCTATCCAATAGGGAGTGCCATGATCCCCTCATCAAGAACCATGCCGTCCCCAGGTGATAGACACGTCAATAACCTTGGCAGCACACCTCTTATCTGGACCGAGGACTCTAGATAAATCCAATGCGCTAGGAGTCGAATACCGATAAGAAAACCACACCCAAACCCCAAAAATAGGTCGAAGAGACACCAGAGGACGACTACCAGGGAAGGCACATGCCAATACACAACTTCCTCAACCACCCAACCCTTTTATCAAGTCTAACCAGTCAATAATTACTATCTAATTAACGTTGAATACAAATCTAATTTTATCATTACTTACGATCTAAAAGGGAAATTCTAAATTAATTCCAAATTGTAATATAACTAGAAAATGACATCATAAAACAACATTTACCATATCAATGCAAAAAGCTATAATGAAATACTTATTAACACATTACATTACAACATGTGTTCTATCCACACTAACCGTACCAAAATGACAGTCGTTTATTAACCTTAAAAGAATCTGCTAAGAAGTGACAATGTCGTTAAAGCCATATAAATTCAATGGGAAATTAGAGCCATAAACATTCAATGAGAAATTAGAGCCATTTACATTCAATGAGATTTGTTGCCATATTCCTTTAATGAGATTTAATGCCAAATGCCTAGTCATAGTTAATGTCCTTCAGAGCCATTTAATGCATTCAATTCCATTGTTAACGATATCCTACCACAAATTATTATTGCTAATAAAAATAGAGGGAAGTTGTCCCAACCAATACTACCAATCAGAAACGATGTCAGGTAAAAGTAAAACTCAGGGGTAAGAACGCCGAAGCATTTAGTTAGTCGTCTAGCAATTGTTAATTCGATTACCGTCAATGCAGAATCCAATAGTTGGCTGTCTAAAAAAGGTAAGAAGTTGTTGTGTAAGGTAAATGTAAATTACCATTGTTGTGTAACTACGGTGTAATTACACATTGGCTGTCAAAAATAAATGGGATGCGTGTAGATTGATAAGTCACCAGGTAATCTAAATAAAGTACAGCTAAATATATAATGTGTCTTTAATCAAAATTAGGCACTAACTGTAAACTAAAAATGGAATGGGAAAAGTCACAGAGCAGGTAACGCATCTTTCAAAGGGAAGATTGTAGAGATCCCCACCGGGTTTTGGTGGCCAAAAAAAACGCAGGGGTAAAGGTGTCACAGCAAAGTCGTGGTTACAAAACGCAGTGGTATGGTGTCACAGCAGTTAAAAATCAAAGAGGTAATGTATTACAGCAAAATCATGGTTACAAATCGCAGTGGTATGGTGTCGCAGCAAAGTCATGGTTACAAATCACAGTGGTATGGTGTCACAGCAAAGTCGTGGTTACAAATTGCAATGGTATGGTGTCACAGCAGTTACAAATCGTAGAGGTAGTGTATTACAGCAAAATCATGGTTACATAACGCAGAGGTAAGGTGTTACAGCAAATTCGTGGGTACATATAGAAGAGGTAATGTATTACAGCAAAATCTTGTTTACATATCGCAGAGGAAGGGGGTTACAGCAAAATCACTGAGTTTAAACCATCAAAAATTCATATAGATTATAACATCCATATAATTTAATTCATTGAGTTTATAACCTTAAAAAAAATGGCCCAGAAGTATAACTCGTCTTAAAAAATTATACACTGGTCATCTAAACGTAAAGCGTGTAGCCGATCAAGCTCCTGGAAATCTAAACAAGCCGATCAGAATTAAAATTTTGTTGGGTAAATATTTCGCCCCCAAATCAAATGAAATGCAGCCGAAGAAGTGGCAATCGTCAGGCAAACAAAACGAATAACAGTCTTAATCAAGCGACGAATGTGGTCTGGCAAGAGAAAAAGCGTAGTCTTAACTAGTGGTGAAAAACGGAGTCTCAATCGTCTTCAAAGAAGAGTGCAGAGGTAAAAAAAAATGCAAGGAATGTCCAGCAAGATATAAAAACGCAAAGTTAAAGAAAAAATTTCCATCAATAAAAAATAATAGGGTTAATTAAACGCATCAAGGTGCAAGACTACACACTACCTGGAACAATCAACAGGGGTAGACGACTGGCAGGAACATCCTTCGCTCATCATCCACTCACAGAAAAGAAGGGCATTTTGATCCATAGGTCTCCTAACACCGAAGTGACGACCATAGATCTGGCTCCTGGTCGACTGCTCAGGCGTGGACTGATGAGCTAGGGACGAAGGCAAAAATAAATCGCAATCATCAAAAATCAATAGACCATAGGACGGTCAAGACAGGCAGGGATCGAAGGCCATGGGAATCAATCAACATCAAGCTAAATGCTATGGGGTAAATTTCAGTCATCATCTAGAATGCTAAGACAATCATTTTCCTTATCCAGTTAAACATACAGAACTAAAAGCATAAATCATACTAACAATCTACCAGGCAGAAATAAAGGAAGTGTATCGTAACCCAAGTCACCCTCTCTGAGTTGATGTCCCGCGCGCTCCGTGCAACTCCCACTTGCCGACTGATGAGACTTCACCGGTACCTCCCAGCCAACGCTAGGGGTACTCTTCTTCCCCCTTATCCCCTTGAGACGCAAAGGGGCCACACACACTAACCAGAGAATCAACTAGCTCCCAGATTGCCTCACAAGGCCGAGCTACCACTCCTTACCGAGTTGGGTATCCCAACTCCCACAAGCTAAGTTAGTCAAGTATAAATTTCTGCAGCATAATGTTATGCATAACAAAAGAGATCCATCATCATTCTCCTTCCTCCATTATATAGAGTTTCCAAGTCCTTTACTTTCCCAAAATCCCATTTAATTTAATGTTTAATAATTTAATTCATAAAAATCCTCCTCGTACATGTGTCACCCATCCCCTTCATTCCTCCATAAATTAATTTCATTAATTAATTAATTACCCCTATTTCCTTCACCCACCTAAAATCATTCCTAGAATCGCTCCTAGGTGTCCCCATATTCCCTTACAAGTTTTAATGACTTTCCCCCTTATTAATTTACTATTTGAGTTTAATTTAGAAAGTTCTTAAATGTTAGATACCTTACTAAGTTAGACTTTCTGTTTCTTCCTTCGGTTTCCCCTTTCTTTTTATGTTTCCCTCTTTTTCCTAGTTTCATAATTATTTTAGATTTCCCTCTTTCCCTTTTTATTTAAAACTCAATTTGGTAGGTGTAGAAAATTAACTTTTTCCCTTTTCCCTTTTTAATTAATAAATTTTAATTAGTATAAGTGACAAAACAATTATTTCCCCTTTTTTAAAATTTTATCCCCCAAAAGATTTTTATAAATTAAAAGAATTACTCACCCCCTTCTCGACACATGATTAATGATGATTATCATTTTTATTTATTTATTTTATTTTTATTTCTATAAACATATTTTTCTTTTACCGCGAGTTTCACCTAGACCTAGATTTTAATTTTCGAGGTTGGGCGACATTTTATTAGGGAAATTGTTTTAAATTTTTCTTATCACGTTATTCGTCCTAAGGCCATATAGGTTTATTCGTTTATCAATTAACAACATGGCGTGCCCTTCAGGACACGCTACGTGCTCCAAGGGTACCACTCACCTCTTTTCATTTTTCTTGTGCGATGTGCCCTTCAGGAAGCACCACATGCTCCAAGGGTGCCACTCGCCTCTTGACTGACTTGGTAGACATCAAAAACCCCTAGAGTCAATACTTCGCCAAGTGATCTTGTGGGAGAACAAGGGCCTCTAAGGAATAAGGCCCCTGCCTTATTGTGCACCCCTTAGAATCATCATGAGCGTCTGTCGCAATCTTCCCTCACGGCATCGTGGGTCCTCTCAAACTAGGTAATCATTAACCTACAGTTCGAGCCACGGCGGGAGAGCTAGTAAGTTGTGGCAGGGTTGTTGTCCACACCTCTCCCTCAACATCTCTAGTAGTCGTGCGTGACCCCTCTACTCCACATGTGAGTCTGGTCGGCAAGCTATCATCAGCCTGCATCATCAATGAATCATGTCAGAAATATATCCATAATCATATCATCTAATCATATGCACTAATATCTTATATAAAACAATCAAACCCCAATAGTTCACTCCTCGACTCGATCCGGAGTCCAAGGAGTTCCATGGTTGCCTCTGCATCCTCGAGGTCCAAAATCTTGCACACTCAGTAAAATCGAGTCAATAGCACTTGTCTATGTCAATGTAGCAAAACAACATGTCATCAACCCATAACGCCTCATAATCAAAATCAAATTCTTAATAGTATAATAATCCGGATCACTTGCGAGCAAGTGTCCTCGAAGAATAAGTTTGTTTAGTGTGCACCAGAGCGGGATGTTACATAGTAACCAAATTTTTATATGCTATTATCAATTTCAATGTTGTACATAAGGAACATCTGTTGTGCAACGAGCTTTACCCCATTTGCTTCCCAAAAAACCTAACCTAGGCACACTTTACATTGTTTTCCACACATCCTTACCTCCACACACTTTACATTGCTTCCAATTCATCCTAACCTCAACACAATTTACATTGCTTCCCATGCAGGCTCACCTTCGCATACTTATTTTTCTTAATTTGTTGCTACATAGTTCTATGACAAATGTGATCTCTTGTGTTAGGAACTTTACCCTGTTTGCTTCTCACATGTTCTAACCTCTGCACACTTCTTTTTATTGACTTTTATGTGTGAAGCTTCGACAACTTTTTGATTTTCCTATATCTCCACACACATTCACTTATGCACAAGACAAAAAATTAAACCAAAGATTTAGTTATTCTATCATTTATTTTCCAAGATCTTAATCCCCTCGCCCTACTTTGGCATCTTGCAATAAAGATTCCTTGACCTTAATATTATTTTTCAAATGCATAGTCAACCACTTAAATAGAAACCGATTGCAAACAAAAAACATCAACTCAAGCATAGACCATCACAAGGGGCATCAACTATTTTTCATATTAAACTTTGTAACCTATATTTCAGAATTATTTCTGACTTTTGTGATCGCTACTCGGTGTCCACTTCTAGGACATACAACCAAAAATTTAGAAGGTTTAATTGTAAAATTAAATATTTATATATATATATAGAAAAACAAGGGTATTATCTTGTACAATAAATTTCGAAACTTACAAATTTTAAGTATATAAAAAAAAAAAAATTTAGTAAACGATATACGTAAGATGGTTTTAGAATTTATACTTGGTCACAAAAAAAGTTGATGAACATTGACATAGATAAAATTCTATACTTACTCATCTCCCAGGTTTTGTGCAAACAACATCTCTTGTGCAGAGAACTCTACCCACTTTGCTTCCTGCAATTCTAACGTGCAGACACTTTTCATTGGTCCCCGGACATCCTAGCCTCCACACACTTTACAATGTTTCTTGCACAAGCTAAATGCCATCTCTTGTGTCGACAACTCTATCCATCTCTTGTGCCAACAACTCTATCCACAATTAATTCTAACACTTTGCATTGGTTCCCACAGTTCCCACCCATCTTGACGTCCAAGCACTGCACTTATTTACTTCCCCATTGAACATCGAACACCTTACATTTTTTCTTATTTTCTATGAAAGTATACATACCCTACCCCCTCTAGATTTGAACTTATGACCTCTTAAGAGGTAAGACATGTTCTTAACCCTTAAGCCCACTCATATTGTATATTCAAATTATCATTATCATAAATTTATTTTCGTGATTAAATTAAACATTCACATTATTATGAATTTGAATGTATATTCAAATATCACGTCATTATTATTCTATTAATAATTTGATGACATAAGTTTATTTTCCACATTACTCAAAATATTTACTATGCTATTTTGAAGTTGTACACGTCATTTAGATAGTCTACTATTATTCTATCAAATTTGTTATCTATCAATATAATATAAAAATTATATTTTAAAATATTTGAACATGGTTAATTTTGTTATCTATAAATATAATATAAAATTTATATTTTAAGATATTTAAACATAGTTAATTGATTGTAATATGAATATTCATCATTACAAATATATCAGTAAACCAAATAAATTTATTATTAATATATTTTATAATTATTTTTATAATATAAATATATATTTTTAAATATTTTAAATATAATAATAATTTAATTATAAACATATATTTTATGGAAAAAAAAATATGGATAAAAAATCTTAAATAATAATAAAAGCTACAAGACTTTTAGCTCTATACGGAGTTGCATTAAGGGATACATGCCTAACCCTCATGCAAAGTCAATTCCAAAATTATTCATATTGTTGTACTGACATGTAAAATAAAATTGACGGTTGCCATTTTTTATCCCATTTTCATTTAAGTGTTAATTTTGGCATCCAATAAAGATTAAAAAGGTTGGCTTTATAGAGACCATATGTGTTGTTAATATTAAAAAGGTTTTATAGAGACCATGCGTGATGTTTTTGACTTCAAGTCTGTATAGTTTTTTGTGTTGTTTTTCACATTAATTACTTTTATCATATTAAAAAATTATGAACTTTAAATAAGAACTCTAACCCAAAAGAAATATAAGAATTATATTTTTTCATAAAAATATCAAAATCAATTCTTAAATTGAAAAGGGGTATTATTAGTAACATTGTAAATATGGTCACAAAAAATTGTAATTTTGCTAACAAAAATTTTAGTTTTTAGGGATACAATTATAATTTGTTTGAAATCATAGAATTAACAACAAACATCATGAATCTGCATTTGCACATGTGTATTTGAACATGTAAATTTGAACATGTGTTTTCTCTTAAAAGTATGTAAATTTGAACATGTAAAGAGTATGTATACCTCTATAAACTTTACCAGTCAAATCGCTAGGCGAATAAGATCTCACTTGACCGTGACTTTAAAAATAAATTATTATTATTATATATATTAAAAAAATAATTATAAAAAAAAATAATAATAATGACAAATTATTTTTAAAAAATAAAATAAAATTGGAAGGGGCAAACATTCCTATAATCACCCCCTCCCCTCCTCTCCCCTCCCCTCCTCTCCCCTCCGAGTGTGCTTTCATAAGCCACCACTATCTCTCCCTTTAGTCATGGCTTTGGAAGGACGATGGTTGGAAGGGGAGGGGAGTTTTAAGGGAAAATACTAAATTTAATATAGGGGAGGGTTGTTTTAAGGGAAAATACTAAATTTAATATATTATTGTTAAGTTATATTTTTAATATTTTGCATTTTCATATTTTATATTAATAATAAACATTTGTATATTGTTATTGGAGGATGAATTTTTTTTAATTTTTTTACCAAGTTTTTTTTTTCTATTTAAAAAAAAATGTTTTTAACGAGTGTTAAAACAAATCACTGAATACAACCTCTAATAAGTAACTACATTTTTTACAACAATGTAAAAAGGCATTGAAAAATATAAGGGTATGTTTATAAAGTCAAGGTAAGCAATGTTTCATATAACCATGTTCTTATGACAGAGTTGGATGGTGGTTAGAGAAATAAAATGGGTGTTTTTATTTCAACGATATTTGTATCATAGCATTGTGGGTGAGTTACCTATAAACATCTATAGAAATAAGGCTCATGGAAGAATAAAATCACTACAATATTGAAATGAAAATGAAAATGTGTAACATATTTTTTTATACCTTTCCTTTGCCAATTATAATGAGTTCTTTGTTGTTGTTGTGCAAACTTATATTGACAATTACAGTAATTTACTAGTAATTTATTATATTTTTTTTAGATATGATCTTTTTATATGCATTTTAGAAAACTTTCTTTTACACCTTAGTTTTAATTTTAATATCCATTATATTTATGGATCTTTTTATAAGACATGTATTTTAGAAAACTTTCTTTACTAAAATTTTTAGATATGATCTTTTTACATGCATTTTAGAAAACTAGTAATTTATTATATTTTTTTTTGATATGATCTTTTTACATGCATTTTAGAAAACTTTCTTTTACACCTTAGTTTTAATTTTAATATCCATTATATTTATGGATCTTTTTATAAGACATGCATTTTAGAAAACTTTCTTTACTAAAATTTTTAGATATGATCTTTTTACATGCATTTTAGAAAACTAGTAATTTATTATATTTTTTTTTGATATGATATTTTTACATGCATTTTAGAAAACTTTCTTTTACACCTTAGTTTTAATTTTAATATCCATTATATTTATGGATCTTTTTATAAGACATGCATTTTAGAAAACTTTCTTTTGCGCCTTAGTTTCAATTTTAATATGCATTATATTTATGGTGTACCTTTTCATCTTCATGGGCAATTGTTAAAATCATGAAATTAATGTTATGAAATAATTAAAAGTATAGTAAAGGGGTTGAAATGTAGTTTAGGGTTTATGGGTAATAGTCAGTTTATCATTCAGGAGATTGAAAGGGACAAGTGTATCTTTCTAGTTGGAAATATTTATGCGTAGATTTGTGAAGATGGAAGAAGCTCGTATCATTAGTCTTTTAGTGAAAATGTTCATGACCAACCTAACATGCTTTTTTATTAGTGAATTGATTTCAATGATGATAAAATGCAAAAGAATCCAGTGTATTGATTTAAGAAATGATAAATGAGCAATCTAAAACTTAAAAATATCCATAAACCAGAAAGTAATAAAACATACAACTTTGATTAGTTGATGGACATGGAAAAAATAGGATAGTCATTCGAATTTGAATGATAAGAAATAGAAATTAAAAATAATATAACACATTTCTAGCATGAAAAGCATACACAACTGCATAAGTCATACCAGACAATTGAATAAAAAAGAAATAGTATCCATTGGTAATTTAAATTTATTACCAGTGTGAAGTGGCATTAATTTTTTTATGGTGTATACATGTTTGAAAACATATTGTATTTCAATCAAAAATCAAGTTAAATAATCCATAGGGTTGAGATCTAGATTAATTGAGTCAACTATCTATTTTATTGGATGCCATTTGACAACTACAAAGTCTAACTATTGGGAACATTTCTAGAGGTACATTAGTTATTGGAAACTTGAGTGTATAAGTTTAGAGATATTGTTGGAGAAACAAGAAAAATAGTGAACTGGAACTTGAGATGCAAATACATATAGAGACATTTGATTTGATACCATGTCCAAGGAAAAAGAGTCATATCCAAGAGAAACATCTATTAGATGGCCTATAAACATTAATATGATTAATGTGATGAAATCACTATAAGTATGGTAAAGGGGTTGAACAACAACTTATGGTTTCGGGGTAATATTACCTTTAGAATCAATGAGAGTGAGGAAGACAAGTGCATATTCCTAGTTGGAGAGATCTATGAGAAAACCACTGCTATGAAGATGGGAGAATCCTTGGACATTAATCCTCTAGTGAAGATGCAACTTTCCTTTCCATTACATTTCTTGGTGAATGCATTAGTTTTATTTATGATATAGTGCATCGATTTAAGAAATTATAAAATGAGCAATCTAAAAACTAGAAACATATAGCGAGGCCTATATGCTTGATGTTGAAAATATACAATGGATAAAATTTATAGTGCATTAATTTCAATGTTTGTACAATGGAAATGAACATGATTTCAGTGCTTGTACAATGGACTAAATTGTTTGTTGCAATGCTCTTAGTATAGTGCATTGATTTTTTTGTTTGTATACTAGATACAATTTATTTCAGTGAATTGGTTTGAATGCCGAACATACAATTTATTTCAGTGCATTGGCTTGAATGCTCCATACAATTGATTCGAGTGCATTGGTTTGAATGCTTCATATAATTGATTACACACATTTCATTGTTTGCAAACTCAACAATTTATTATTAAGTTGTTTGTTGCATTGCTCTTAGTACTATAGTGCATTGATTTCAATGTTTTTGCAATGGATAAAATTGATTTTAGTGCATTGATTTCACTGGTTCATGCACTCACAAGGATTAGTGTTGGAAAAGACAACTATTAATATTGAAAAGAAAAAGTGGTAGGGTACGAGATTTACTGCGATATCTCACCTAAAGGCTTGAATGGTCTTCAATTTGAACCTCTTTTCTCATATGGTTGATATGAAAAGATGGGAAAGCTAGGCTCATATGTGGCTACAAGAAAAGATGAAGAAGATAGATTGAGAAGATAAATATGTAATCTATTTCTTATTATTTATATGTGTCTTATTACTTTATTACTATTAACTTTATTCCTCATGTAACTTTTAAAGCGATACTTCTTATAGTACTCTTTAGGTTATATATGATATTTTTTATAGTACTCTCTAGGTTATAGATGACACTTGCTAAATTTCAAAGGATCAAAATCATTTAAAACATATACATATATAGAATGACGATCATATAAAGTTTTGACATGACGGCTCCTGACTAGAAACTCCCTTCATCAATGTTAACTTTGGATCTATCAAGCCACTAAAGGAATCAAATCCCTCAAGGTGCAAACCTTTTCCACTCTAATAAAGGTTTTCACTTCAAGGGATTTGATCCCTCTTAACACTTATGGATCCAAAGTTAAGATAAATTCATGCATCAATAAACATACATTTATCCTTGTACATCCACACAATAATAACATGCATCATAGTTTGAGTTTATATACTTGAATCATATCCTTCTTATATAAATTTCCACATATTACATTAATAACATATTATGTAATTACACATCAAGTGATCCTATATACAATGTGTAGATCTACATAAATTTATTTACATCACATTAATAATTACGCCGATAGGCGTCCCCCCTATCAGACTTGCACGATTAATCATGCTTTTAATTACTAAATTTAATTTGATGGTCAGGAATTCAAGATGCTGGCATATTCTTCGTCTTACATCCAAATCAATGAATAATATTGCAAGAACTAACTCCCTTGCATTTATAAAATCGTACATTTATCATGTTTACTTTTTCACTTTTACTAAACATAATTAAAAAATTACTGTAACAATATATGAGTGCCACATGTTTATTAAAATTATTTATTTTATTTATATGAGATATGCAGCAGATTACAGGTGCCACGTTTAAATATATGGAAGATTCAGGCCGCTTCATATTCATGGAGCGTTTTGGTTTCTATGCATACGAATGCACATGCGACGGGCAGGAGCGTTTTGGTTTCTATGCATACGAATGCACATGCGACTGGCAGCCAGGCCGCTTCATATTCCTGAAGCGTTTTGGTTTCTGATATTGCATGACCAGGTTCGCCAAACAAATATTGGTCGCTTCCCCAGTGACAGTGATGCTATAATCGATTGTTGGAAGAGAGATGGCTCTGGTCATAATGGTTGTGATTATGTTTCATGAACATAATACCTACGATTTTTCATAATTCCTGTGATTATGTTTCATGAACATAATGTTTGCGATTATGTTTCATGAACATTGCATTGCGATTTTTCATATCTAGATACCTGTGATTATGCCTGTGATTATGAACTCGGATTCTTCATGCCTGCGATTTTGTTTCATGAACTCATGCCTGCGATTATGTTTACATGCCCGCGATTCTGTTTCATGCCTGCGATTATCAATTCATGCCTGCGATTATGCACTCATGTTTGCGATTAATATGAGTTCACATCGCATTCGCAGCAGAAAATAAACGATGAAGTTCATATCCGCCAGGAGCTGGTTGCATGTAATCGATTGGGTTGGTTGCATGTAATCGACAGGGTTCAGTCGAGTCATTATCATTTATTCGAGGAATGAGGAATTCCTATCAAAATTTCGTGGCCCTTTTGTATATAATATATTCCCATGAGAATTTATTCAGAGGAATCAAGAAATTCGCATGAAAATTTCGTGGTGCTTTTGTATATAATATGCTCCAGAAAAGTTTTCCCGC
>ML795791.1:52623-64656 GCA_009831015.1 Picea engelmannii
AAAGTTTTTATTTTATATTTTATTAATTAAAGATATTCTTGATAGTCTTGGTTGATATGATTATATTTATATCCATAATTTTTTTAATTTGTTTGCTAAACCAATTATGAAGTTTTTTAAATTATTTGAAATTTTGTCTCTGTCGCATCAATATTATAACGACAACACTTTTACCTAAACAACACGACACAACACAATTAAGTCAAAAATATTATTCCATGTTAACATCTGATACCTGTAAATGGCGTCTTTTCGGAAGAATTCTTAATTTTTTTCACACCAGGCATCACGTGGAGGAATAATGAACAATTCTCTCTCAGTAGATTTCCACGACACCCTGTAGGGACAAAGAAAAGAGGATCTATGCTGACAATAACTCGAAGGTGGTCAATTGCGAAATAATGGCGATCAAAGGTTGATTATGACTAAAACATTTAACACTTGCCCATCATCATATCTGTGCAGTATATTGTCTAAAATCTTCAGAGAGTAAGCTAAGGAAACTGATTAGTTTTTAAGGTAAAAGAAATGTTTATGAATTCGGTCTCAGATTTCCAGGGTTGTCTGAGTTTTATTATTTATGTATTTCAGAATCTTCAGAATTTTTTTTTGGAGTTTTGTTCTATTTTAAACCAACTCAAATGATCAGAAAATCAATTAAAATTCTGGATTGACCAGAAATTTAAAATAAGACCGCCCAAAAACCTAAAAAAAAAATTAAGACCCCCAAAAACCTAAAAAAAAAAAATAACTAGAAAAAAAATTACTCCCAAGTTAACCCACTCCAAATCTTCAATACCCAACATCATATCTGTGCAATATACTGACTAAGATCTTCAATACCTACACAGAGGTACGCATTTGTCAGTAATAACTGTAGTCAAACCCCGACATAACCAATCACGATTTGCTCTACGATTGTGCTGTCTTGCGCCTGAGGGGCAGATAGCGGTTTGCAAGAGAAACTTTGGGCGCCTCCGGAGATAACTAAAACCTCAATGTGTGTCTGGTCAAAATTACAAAGCTAATCAGTTTCCAATTCCAGGTGGTGGTTCTTGAAACCCTAATGAGTTTTGACTGTGGGAGATATGGAAAACAAACCTTGCTCTCTTTCAATCTTTGGAAATATTTTTATTGTGACTAAGATGGGAAATAAATAAGATAAAGTTTGTTCGCAATTTTATAAGAAACCCACAAAGTTTTGAATTTCAGAGATATTCAAAACTATCCTTCTTCTCTTTCAATCTTTGGAAATATTTTTATCTTGACTAAAGATTGGAAATAAGTTTCGCACTTTTTGAATGGAGTTTGAATATAAATATAATAATAAACCTCACTTTCTCGTAATATCAACCATAATATATTTAAACATTTAGAGAATTTTCTATTCGGAAAAGCGAGAAGTTTTAAATTAAAGTATGCCTGGACCTTGACTATGATCTTACATTTGTCAATTCTAACTGAGATGCTGGTCGCGGTGTGACAACATTGTGGTTGCCACCTGAATACCGTAATTTCCAGGCTTATGCATTGGTGTGCCGTGTGGCGCAAGGGAATAAGAAGAAGCCAGGAAAAAACGGAAGCGGAAAACGTTGGCCTTCAAATGAGTTTTAACGGGATCTAAATTCGTTTTATCCAATTCTCTCCTTTGAGTTCAACTTCTGCCCAGAATTTTTATCCCGTTCGCATTCCAACCTTCTGTCGTCATGAATGACGCTCCAGTGTGCTCGAGAAGTTACTATAAAAGCGAACCGTTCTACACAATAAGCACGTCGAATGCTCGAACTGTTGAGTGCCTGTTTTTCATTCAACAGCAGCACAGCAGAATTAGATAGCATTTCGAGAAGAAGAGATCGATGGACAAGCCAACAATGCAACAGCAACAAGAAGCCACTCGTCGGTTGCCTGCAAGAGTAGCCCGTCTTTCATCGTTGGCAACGTCTAAAGCCCATGGGGAAGACTCTCCTTATTTTGATGGCTGGAAGGAGTATGAGGCTAATCCCTACCATCCCATAAACAACCCTTCTGGAATTATCCAAATGGGCTTGGCAGAGAATCAGGTAGATATCATAACATATTTATTCATATTTTATCATTTTACATCCCCATCTTCATATATGTGTTGAAAAACTAATAAAGCTCATAATGAGTATGTTGTTATGTTGTAATGGTTTCGAGCCTATATTCATAATGAGTATGTTGTTATGTTGTAATGGTTTCGAGCCTATATGTATTGGAAAGTTTATCCAAATTGAATAACAAAATAACCGTTTTTAAAACGGTTTAGAGTGCATAGAATTGAATGATTCTTACCATGTTTGAAATTACTTGCAGCTGTCATTCGATTTGCTTGAAAGCTGGCTACTTGCCCATCCAAAGGCATCGATATGCGCCGAGCAGGGGTTGTCAAGGTTTAAGGAAATCGCTCTTGATCAAGATTACCATGGCCTCTCTGCTTGCAGAAAGGTACAGAATTGTAACTAATCTACAAACTCGACATGTTCTCTACCCAGCTTGAATTTTCTTTACTGTTAATCACACCAAAAGATCGTGTATTTGACTTAATGTGACTGATTGAATATGGTGAATTGTTGATGCAGGCAATTGCAATGTTTATGGAAGAAATTGGAGGAAGAAAAGCAAAGTTTGAAAGAGATAGAGTTGTTCTCACTGCAGGAGCAACTGCAGCCCACGAGGTGTTGATATTCTGTCTAGCTGATCCAGGGGAAGCCTTTCTGGTGCCAACGCCATATTACCCAGGGTAAATTCATTTTTTTGATATATACTGTCGATTAAAAATGATTTTAATAGTGCCAGGTTGATGTCAGCTTATCAATAAGTATTGTTCTTCACAATGTAATAACTAATTAATAATCTGAATGAGCTAGAATTTCAAAGGCATATAGTATTAACTAGATTGTTTTAATCTTTTCTAAAGTGAAAACATAACTGATTGAATATTTTGTCACTGCAGTTTTGACAGAGATCTAAAATGGCGCACAGGAGTGGAGCTCATACCTGTCCAGTGCAGCAGTTGTAACGATTTTCAGATAACGATACCTGCCCTTGAAGCAGCCTATCAGCTGGCCAGGGATCGAAATGTACAAGTGAAAGGCCTTTTGATAACAAACCCTTCAAATCCATTAGGAACCACTATGGACGCTACGACTCTGAGAAAGTTGCTTGCTTTTGTGTCTGAGAAGAACATTCATCTTGTCTGCGACGAGATCTATTCAGGATCAGTCTTTTCGTCTCCAAAATTCACAAGCATTGCAGAGATTTTGGTCACCAATAAAATATCTCAGACCCAGTGTGTTCATATTGTTTACAGTCTGTCGAAAGACCTAGGACTACCGGGCTTTCGAGTCGGAGTCATTTACTCTTACAACGATACAGTAGTTACCGCTGCTTGTAGAATGTCCAGTTTTTCCTTGGTTTCTTCACAGACACAACATCTGATTGCTTCAATGCTATCTGACACAGAATTTGTAAGGAAATATTTAGGAGAGAATAGCAAGAGGCTACGAAATCGACACGAAATGTTCGTCTCTGGACTGCGTGTGGCTGGAATCAATTGCTTGAATAGCAACGCCGGTTTGTTCAGCTGGGTGGATCTCAGATATCTTCTACAATCTCCTAACCAAGAAGGAGAAATTAGACTGTGGAAGACAATCTTAAAAGAGATTGGGTTGAATGTTTCTCCAGGTTCTTCTTGCCACTGCAGTGAGCCTGGGTGGTTTAGGTTCTGCTTTGCTAATATGACCGATCAGACCGTGGAAGAGTCGTTGAATCGGATTCAGCTCTTTATGGAGAGCAGGAGAGTGTTTCAGAGATATGATAAGGGAGGGGCATATCAGAAAATGCGACTGCATGCAGATGGCGCTAACGAAAAATTCGATTTCACTGAAAAATCAGTCGTTGAAGTTGATGGTTTGTTCATGAGATCGATGGACGTGCATTCAAGCCGATGTTTGCGGGTCGAGGAAGCAACCAGATAGGGTTTCACACAACCAGACGTGAAAGTCGGGGTTTATTAATTAATCCAAATAAAGTAAAGTGCGGGGCGGGACAGGACAGGGCACGCCGCACGCTATGCCATTTTTATTTGATTTAGAAGTATTCCGAATACGACTTGCCCACTGATGGTTAAAAGATAAACAAAGGGTACATTAGGGTATATTAGCCCGTGATGTGATAGTGATATTACCAGCAATGGTCTATGTTAGTGTAATGTTAATCAGTATTACCATGACTACATTAATGGAATGGATTAGAATGGTGATATGTTTTTATTAGTGTAATGGTATTCACTATTAAAATTAAATTAATAGAATGGATTATATTATGTTAATGGATATATAATTATGTTAGTGTAATGGTACTGAATATTATCATGATTACATTAATGGAATGGATTATATAATGATGATATATTTTTAATATGATTACATTAATGGAATGGATTATATAATGATGATATATTTTTAATAGTGTAATGATATGTACTATGAAATGGATTATATAATGATGATATGTTTTTAATAGTGTAATGGTATATATCATGAAAATTAAATTAATAGAATAGATTATATTATATTAATGGATATACAATTATGTTAATATAATGGTACTCAGTATTATCATGACTACATTAATGGAATGGATTATATAATAATGATATGTTTTTAATAGTTTTAATGATATGTACCATGAAATGGATTATAGAATGATGATATGTTTTTAATAATGTAATGGTATATAACATGAAAATTAAATTAATAGAATAGATTATATTATATTAATGGATATAAAATTATAGTGATATATAAATTATTTAAAAGTTATACAAATAAATATAAAATTATAAAGTAAAAGAGGAAGTTTCTTAAAATTTTATGAAAATTTCTTAAAACTTTATGTTTATAACATTGACCTTAATTATAAATTTTATTTAACTTTGAACTTAGTTATAAAAGTTTGTCTTTATAGCAATTGTCTATGTTAATGTAATGGTGAGCACGTACCATGACTACATTAATGGAATGGATTATATAATGGTGATATGTTTTTAATAGTGTAATGGTATGCATTGACATTAACTTTAAAGAATGGATTATAGTATGATTGCATATGGAATGGTATAATGATGATATGTTTTTAATATTGTAATGGTATGTACTGTGAACATTAAACATTAAATTAATAGAATGGATTATAATATTTTTTTATTTGTAAAATGATTAAGAAAATAAAATTAATGAAAAAGATTATAATATTTATTAATTTGTAAGAAATTAAAATTAATGAAAAGGGTTATCATTAATTTGTAACGAATAAGATAAAAAATTAAATTAATATAATAAATTATAATATTTATATTGTTTTTAGGGATTTTAACTATTATTTTTATTTTGAATTATATATTGCATACTAATCAATTATAATATTTATATTTTTTTAAAGTTAATTTGACTATTATGTTTATTTTGAATTATATTTTTTTAATTTATTTTGATTATTATGTTTATTTTGAAGCATGTTTTAATATTGAATATTATGTTAATGGATATATCTCAATAAATCTATTTATGTTTAAAGGGATGGAAGGAATGATGTTTGCATTGAATATGAAATGACTTTAAAATTAATGATTTTTTTTAACTTTGTAATTTGCCAAGTTTAAGGATAAATGTTATAAAGTGGAAAATGTACTATGCATATAATAGTGAAACATAGATCTTATATTGTGATTCATTGTTATTTAAAGGGGGATTTGGTCCTTCCATTGAAATTTGTTTTATTGGTATTTAGAGGAAATTTTGGTCCTCTCATATAGAGTTTCATTACTACTTAAGTATTTAAGATTAGTTTTTCCATGAAATAATTGATTTTTATTATGATATTAAAAAATGTTTTTAATAATATGAATGCAATATTAAATTTCAAATATATATGTTCATAATATATTAAAAAAATTAAATATATAAAAACAACATTGATTTCCAAATATCATAAATTAATTACAATTATATAAACAAAAGTGTATTTCCCCAATAATTACAATTACATAAACAAAAGTGTCTTTCCCCAATGAGAGTACCAACTTAAGTTATCAATTTGAAAGGTTCCTTGTGTCATACTTCTTAAATTTAACTTAACTCATTAATTTCTTTACTTAAATATCATCATGTTAGGGAAAATATATGGTCAAGATTTGTAGTGAAATAAAATATTTTACTATTGTAAATATCACAAATTATTTAGATTTTGATAATGTATTCATCAACAAAGAAACCCAATAAAACTTGGTTCTTATTTACAAGTATATGGGCTATGCTAAATAATACACACACATTGAAGAAACTAAAACAAAGTTGGTTCCAATTTAGAATTAAATTGGTTCTACTAACTAAAACAAAGTTGGTTCCAATTTAAAATTAAATTGGTTTTACTACCTTAGCACAAATATATTAATATATTTTTATATACAATCTTAGCTTACCCAATACCTAAAAAAAAACATTAATAATACTTCAAAACATTATAATGATTCAAGAACATGGTTAATTAAATTCCACTATTCAGGAAAAATCTCATGACTATATTCTAGTATTACAATTTCTACCAATATCAACATCTTAAACTTGAAAAAATCATCAAAATAGTTATTGAATAGCCAAGGAGCATGTCCAAATATGACTTGATATGGAAGCTAATTTGCTAATTGACAAGTGATTACATCGACAATTTATATGACATTTTAGGATATTTGCCCATCTCTTTCGCATGCATAGCTACACTTATAATGACCATAAATATATTATTACTACACTCAATGCCCATACACAACGAATGTGTTAGAAAGACAGGATCGTACAGCAATAAAATAAAAATAGACATGGAAATAAAAAACATAAGATACAAAGTATAATAGAGACACATATATGTGTGGTTCACCCACTGTGGGCTACGTCCACCAAAGAAATTTCTAGGTGCTTCCTCTTTATTATATAGTAAATGAAGGAATACAACCTACAACACACTTGTTGTAACTTCCTCTTCTTTCTCTCACATTCTCATCTCTTAGAATACAATATTCACTCACATACATAGCCGCAATACAATTCTTCATAAAAGAGAGATTCCTTCTATGGTTAAAAAAAAAAAAACCTAACATAACTTCTACCATCAAATCTGTGAGGTTATAATGAACGGTCAAGATTGACTATAAAATTACAATATTTTACAAGGAAAAATTCCCAAAACTTTCTCTTCGAGGGTGTTTCCCCTAGATCCCCTTGGCTCCAANCACCATCAAAAAATGGGATCCAAACGCAGTTGAAACAAGACCTATGAATCAGGGAGATAATCAGGCTCCACAATCAACAATCTCCCACTTGGAGACTAATCACAATAACTCCACTGATGATGTACCTGTTGGACTATGATCCACCTTGGACCTGGAAAATTTCTCATCTTCACCTTCATGCTTGAATGCCAAATGATACTGAGCAAGAGCCCAGTTTCTCTGTAGTTACTACCTTTGTTAACATGTCTACATGATTCTAGCTAGTATGTATTTTTTCCAACTTCAATTGTCCATCTTCCAAAATGGATCGTATGAAATCGTACCTGAGCTATATATGCTTGCTATTAGAATGGAAGGTTGAGTTCTTTGCAATATGAATGACACTCTCGATGTCATAGTACAAATTTTTATTCTCTTGTTTCTTTCTCAATTCCTCCATAAACCTATGTAACCAAATCATCTCTTTACTAGCCTATGTAGTGGCAACATACTCTAATTCTGTTGTTGAAAGTGAAAAAAACTTTTTCAATTTCGAAATCCAACTTATTGTTGTTCCACCTATAGTAAAAACATACCCTCTAATGCTCCTCCTACTATCTTTATCACCTATCATATATGAATCAACATATCCTTGTAGAAAAATGTTTTAACCTCCGAAACATAATGCATGAGTAGTAGTACCTATCAAATACCTAAGAATCCACTTTAATTCCTCCCAATGTTGTTTACTTGGATTGTTCATATGCATGCTCACAACTCCCACTATATGTGCAATATCTAGTCTTGTGCACACCATCGCATACATCAAGCTTCCAAATGTTGATGAATAAGGGACTCTGAACATGTATTTTATCTACTCATGTGTCTTGGGACACATTTCCTTGGTTATTATGAAATGGTTGACCAAAGGTGTACTAATTGTTTTTTCATTCTACATTCTAAACCTCTCCAACACATTATCTATCTATTCACCCTAAGACAATGTGAATTTGTGATTTTTCCTATCTCTTGTTATTCTCATACTAAGGATTTTCTTTGTAGCACCCAAATCCTTCATCGCAAATGAATTAGCTAATTTCTTTTTTAGCACATTTATATCCCACATGTTAGACCCTGCAACAAGCATGTCATCTACATACAATAGAAAGATAATATGGCTTCCATTTTCTAGCCTCTTAAAGTAAACACAATGATCAAAATAACATATAATACAACATTGTTTTGTCATAAACTTGTCAAACTTCAAATACCACTTCCTTTCATCTTGCTTTAGGCCATATAATATCTTCTTTAACTTGCATACCAAATTTTCCTTCCATTTGACCTCCTACCTCTATGGTTGTTGCATATAAATATCTTCCTCCAAATCCCCATGGAGAAAAGTTGTTTTTACATCTAATGTTCAAGATGCAAATCGTCTAGTTCCATAAGACTTAAAATAGTCCTAATTAAATTCATTTTAACAACAGGAGAAAATATTCCATAAAAATCTATACCTTTGTTTTGTGCAAACCCCTTTACAACAAGTCTGGCCTTATATTGATTTTTTCCTCCATCTTCTTCCTTCAACCTGTAAACCCATTTATTCTACAATGTTGTTTTTCCTACAGGAAACTAAACCAAGTCCCAAGCCTGGTTATTTACCAAGGAGTCCATTTCATCTTTCATGCTTTACTCCCACTTATTTTCAATGTCTACTTGCATTGCCTCTTCATAACTTTCTGGTTCACCAAAGTCAATCAACAATAAATAATACAATGAAGGGAAGTGTCATTCAGAGGGTCTAGTTAACCTAGTAGATCTTCTAACAACACTTGCAAGAATTTGAGGTTCATGTTGCTCCTGTCGTTTTACATTTTGATTTTCAAGTAGCTTTGAAATTTCATTTTCTTTGATTTCATCAAGCACTGTGTATTATGTGTTTTCCTTTTCCTGTTTCTTTCCCTACAGCTGATCTTTGTACATGACCTTTTCATTGAATACCACATATCTACTCCTAATGATTTTAATATTTTCATATTCACATAAGCGATAACCAAAATGATTAACATTGTATCCAATAAAGGTACACTTATTGGATTTTTCCTTAACCTTTGTTCTATTTTCTTTATCAATATGAACAAATGATTCATAAATGAATAGTTTAATTTTTTACCTATCCATGCCTCCTCTGGAATGCCACCATCCAAATATCTTGAAGGCCCTCTGTTTATTAAGTAAACAACAATATATATAACATCTTCCCAAAAATGTAAGGGAAACCTAGCATGTAGTCTCATACTCCTTGCACATTCCAAGATTTTCATGTTCATCCTTTTTGACACACCATTTTCTTGTGGTGTTCATGGAACTGTCTTCTCTCTACGAATCCCATGGTATGAAAAATAATCATCAAACTCCTTGTTGCAGTATTCACCTCCATTGTCCTATCTGAGACAATTCAACCTTTTTCTTGTCTCATTCTCAACCAAAGACTTATATTTCCTAAAAGTGTAAAAAATATAATATTTTTGTCAAATGTAATAAACTCAAGTTTTTCTAGTTGCATCATCAATAAAAGTAACATAATAATGAGAGCCACCAAGAGATGATATTTGATCTAGTCCTCATACATATGTATGCACAAGCTATAACTTTGCACTCTTCTTTTCCTTTCCAACTCTGTGAAATATAACTCTCTTTTGTTTTCCATGCAATTCCTCAGTTAGAGGGTTGGTTTTACCAAGACAAGAGCACATAAATGAGATTCCTCCTTGGCTGGTGGCACACAAATGACAGACAAGTGAGACAATAGAGGTAAAAACAAAGGGAAACAACAAACCACTCAATGAATAATCTGTTTCAAGAATTTTAATACTTAAAATATCATTTCAAGACATTAAACATGTATTAAAAACACAATTACTCTCACAAGTTGCAATGGAAACAAATCTTCACCAAAAACTTTGTTATTTCACAGGTTACATATTAATAAAGACAACTTATACAATAGTTGAAGGAAATGAAATGTACTTTGTACAAATAAAAAAAATACGTTATATATAAAATATTATAAAAAATACTTTTTTTTAACATTATATATATAATATTATAAAAAATAGACATCACCCTTTCTTGAGTACATCAAATTTGAAAAGTATGAAAGATGACACTCAAACAATAAGTTAAAGTTCTTAAACAACTATAACATAAGAAGGATTTTGGTATTAATACCCTCAATCAAAATTAGTATCAATTGTTATTTGATTATATTGATTTTATGTTAGATTTGTTTGAGTGGATCGATGTGAGATTTTTAGAAGAGAAAAAAGTTGGGATTGGTTAGTTAGTGATTTAAAACTAACAAATATTTTTCAAAAAGAAAAATAATTTAAGAAATATTTCAAGATTATATCTATAAGATAATTACTTTTTTTAATACATAACAAAATAAATAAGAAAATGGATTTAGTGTTGTTAGACCCTCATAATATATGGGAGTTGGTGTTTTCAAGATATCTTTTTGTAGAGTATATGTTTTATGATGAATTTTTCCATGGACCAATATGAAATAGACTAAGACTATCACAAAAGTTTGCGTTAATTTTTACATGGACCATTATGAAATAGCTTGAGATTATTAAGCAATTTTGTCATGTTTTTTTTTTTCCATTGTCATTGTCATAGCTACTTGTGAGGTAGTAATTTGACACTATACCAACCATTATAACTTTAATATCACTTTGGCGGTTGATATGTTACAAATTTGTTAGCTCACTTTACAATGTGTCAATTATTTTATGTACAGATGTGGTTGTAGTTACTTAATGTCATCTCACCCTATAACTTGCCAATGATTTTCCATTTAAAAGAGAAATGTGGAGATATCACTGGATTTTTTGCTTGTATCTCTCAATTAATTCTGCATCTAGGTTTGGAATTCGCCTAGTTTTAATGTGCACCTCTTAGCCTCTACCTCTTTCCTTTATTTCTCTTCATTCTCTTGTATGGTATACACTCCTCCTCTGCTATATTTCTTGCTACTTTACCCATCTTTGTCCCTGTCTAAGCTGTAGAAATCTCTTCCTATGATATGCCATAAGCTTTACCCAATGAAAAAATGGTAGGAATAATTAAATAAAGCATATATAACCTATAATATATATATATATATATAGAGAGAGAGAGAGAGAGAGAGAGAGAGAGAGAGAGAGAGAGAGAGATGATTCATAAGGAGTCAGTGTACTTCCATTGTTGATTAAAGGAAATGGATACATTAATGGATAGTCCACATTCATTAAAGGAAGTGAATGTGATATATTAATCGAAAGTTCATGTTTATATGAAATGAACTTTCATCTATCTACTTAAAATCGATTCTAAGAAAAGAGAAATTGAAAAAATACGAAGTTAAGAATTATCAATATAATAAAATAAAAGGAGTGATATAAATGTTTTATGAATTTCATTTTTTGGGTCAAAACAAAAAAGAGATATTAGAGTTTTTTTCTTTTTCTTTTTAAAAATCTAGTAACAATCATTTTGGATTGATGGAGTTATAGATGTCAATAAATGACATTAAAAAATCAAGTTATATTCTAAGACACTATTTTACAACACCGAATGTGCATTAAAACAACGATTTCAACATTGAAAATTACAATTTCAACAAAATAATTTATGACCATATTTTGGAGGATAATAAAAATGTAAAAGGTCAAAATTGTAAAATGTTTAGTCTTCTT
>ML795791.1:66842-76913 GCA_009831015.1 Picea engelmannii
AGTATATCTCAATTATTATCATATTATTACAAGTGTTATTATTTTGTTCTAATTTATTAAATTTTAAAAAATTATTATATATATATATATATATATATATATATATATATATATATATAGAGAGAGAGAGAGAGAGAGAGAGAGAGAGAGAGAGAGATTTTATAATTTTGATTTTTTACATTTTATTATCCTCTAAAATAGGGTCATAAATTATTTTGTTGAAATTGTAATTTTCAATGTTGAAATCATTGTTTTAATGCACATTCGGTGTTCTAAAATAGTGTCTTAGAATATAATTTGATTTTTTAATGTCATTTATTGACATCTATAACTCCATCAATCCAAAATTATTTTTATTAGATTTTTAAAAAGAAAAAGAAAAAACCTCTAATATCTCTTTTTTATTTTGGCCCAAAAAATGAAATTCATAAAACATTTATACCACTCTTTTTATTTTATTATATTGATAGTTCTTAACTTTGTATTTTTTCGATTTTTCTTTTCTTAGAATTAATTTTAGGTAGATAGATGAAAATTTATTTCATATAAACATGGATTTTCGATCAATGTATCACATTCACTTCTTTTAATGAATGTGGACTATCCATTAATGTATCCNAAAATGAAATTCATAAAACATTTATACCACTCTTTTTATTTTATTATATTGATAGTTCTTAACTTTGTATTTTTTCGATTTTTCTTTTCTTAGAATTAATTTTAGGTAGATAGATGAAAATTTATTTCATATAAACATGGACTTTCGATCAATGTATCACATTCACTTCTTTTAATGAATGTGGACTATCCATTAATGTATCCACTTCCTTTAATCAACAATGGAAGTACACTGACTCCTTATAAATCATGTTAATATATATATATATATATATATATATATATATATATATATATATATATAATTATTCCTACCATTTTTTCATTGGGTAGAGCTTATGGCATATCATAGGAAGAGATTTCTAACCTAGATGCAGAATTGAATCGAGAGATAAATGCAAATAACCCAACGATATCTCCACATTTTTCTTTTAAATGGAAAATCATTGGCAACTCCACATTTCTCTTTTAAATGGAAAATCATTGACAAGTTATAAGGTGAGAAGACATTAAGTAACTACAACCACGTCTCTACATAAAATAACCATCACATTGTAGAGTGAGCTAACAAATTTGTAACATATCAACCCCCAAAGTGATATTAAAGTTATAATGGTTGGTATAGTGTCAAATTACTACCTCACAAGCAGCTATGACAGTGGAAAAAAAAAAATAACAAATTAATAATCTCAAGCTATTTCTTAATGGTCCATGGAAAAATTAACACAAAATTTTGTAATAGTCTTAGTCTATTTCATATTGGTCCATGGAAGAATTCATCATAAAGCATATACTCTACAAAAAGATATCTTAAAAACACGAACTCCCATATATTATGAGTCTAACAACATTAAATCCATTTTATTTTATTTTGTTATGTATTGAAAAAAGTAATTATCTTATAGATATAATCTTGAAATATTTCCTAAATTATTTTTCTTTTTGAAAAATATTTGTTAGTTTTAAATCACTAACTAACCAATCCTAACTTTTTTCTCTTCTAAAAATCTCACATCGACCCTTCATCCATCCACTAGAACAAATCTAACATAAAATCAATATAATCAAATAGCAATTGATACTAATTTTGATTGAGGATATTAATACAAAATCCTTCTTATGTTATAGTTGTTTAAGAACTTTAACTTATTGTTTGAGTGTCATTTTTCATACTTCTCAAATTTGATGTGCTAAAGAAAGGGTAATGTCTATTTTTTATAATATTTTATATATAATGTTAAAAAAAAAATATTTTTTATAATATTTTATATATAATTCATTTTTTTTAATTTGTGCAAAGTACATTTGATTTTTTTCAGCTATTGTATAACTTGTTTTTACTAATATGTAACCTGTGAAACAACAAATATTTTGGTGAAGATTTGTTTCCATTGCAACCTGTGGGAGTAATTGTGTTTTTGATACATGTTTAATGTTTTGAAATGATATTTTAAGTATTAAACTTCTTGGAACAGATTATTCATTGAGTGGTTTGTTGTTTCCCTTTGTTTTTACCTCTATTGTCTCACTTGCCTGTCATTTGTATGCCACCAGCCAAGGAGGAATCTCATTTATGTGCTCTTGTCTTGGTAAAACCAACCCTCTAACTAACCAACAAAATAAAAATAAAAACTAACCATTCTAAATTTGAGGCGGCCTAGCTCTTCCCTTTAACAGTTAGGTGCAGAATTTAGGACCAACATTTTCTAGAGTCATTGTCGGGGAACGGAGTAACAAAATATATTTCCATGGGAGAACGAAAACAATCAGATCTGACCTTTGATGGTGAACAAATATCAGACACCTTCATACTGCCATATTTCCCCTAGCGAATCCACTGAGTAAACTTCATAAAGGAAATATTGGCTCCCAGAAAAGAACTCAGGAGATCCAAATATGAGCACATCAAAGCTACTAAGGCTCATCCCAACCATGAGAATGAAACAGTAGTCTCTGAGCCAGAAAGGAAACTAAGAAAATCCACCTTATCTTAGAGATATACCTCATCTCTCAAGGGTAAAGTTGCACCCAAAGAGTCCACTTTTCTTCATTATCACAAGCAAGTTGAATTTGATAGCCTTGAGAATCACAATTCCAAGGAACCTCAGACACCTTCAACTCTTGCATCTACTTCATCATCCAGTCTAGTATCCACCCCTGCATCTCCAATCAATCCTCAGATTACTATTTCCCAAACAATGGTTGTTAATAGGATGGATGTCATAATTGCTGCCAAATATGCTCCCCTAGTTTTTCCTATAGGCTTGCATGCACTCCCAGCCACATATTACATGAAATATTTTCCAAGATATAATGGGGAAGGGGATGTCACAGTTGAGGAACATCGGGTAGCCTTCTACATCTTTCCAGACAACTTCAACATTGACTATGTAGATGTGTGGATGAGGTTGTTTATACAGATCCTAGATGGGGAAGTAAGGAAATGGTTTCGGGATCTCCCTATAGCCTCCATTACAGATATTGATGCGCTAGATGAAGCCTTCATAAAGAAATGGGGAGACAGAAGAGATTTTATGTATTACGAATCCCTTAAGAGAAAGAATGGTGAGTCTATTTCAGACTTCACCAAGAGATTCAATAAGATGTATGGTAGAATTCTAGATGAGATCAAACCAACTGAAGCCTCTACCAAGACCACTTATGCCAATACATTTGATGCAGAGTTATCCTTTTTGTTGAGGGAGAGAAGATCCACCACCTTGTTGTCTATGCAAGAAGCAGTCATTGAGGTTGAATCCAACATCTTGGTATCAAACAGGTTAAAGACTAGATCTGATAAAGACAAGAAGAATCAAAGAGAGAATTCCCCTACCTCCTCTAACCCAGCCACATCTGATCCTAAACTTGATGAAATGACCAAAACTTTGAAGGATTTGACATCTGAAATGGCTAAGTTGAAATGGGAATCTAAAAAAACAAACATATCTTTTCAAGGGGATGGGAACAAAAATCCAAACCAGTTTAGAAGGCTGAATGATGCCCCTCAGATAATGCAGAGAGAGAGGAGGAATGTTGATGACCAAAGAGTAGTACCTCCTTTCCAAAACAATCAGATTGAGGAGATGGATGTAGATAGTGATGTTGTGGATGATGTTGTTGTACTTTTCAATGAAATAGATTTTTACACCAGTCACTTAACAAAGCAAGATTATGAGGTAGCACAACTGTCAAATCAGTTTGATATTGAGATAGGGGAGGAGGGAGTTATTCAAGGCCAGCCCCAAAAGAAATATGACTTGAGGCCTAAAATAGGCACTCCTAAAGCCACCACCCCTGATCAGAATAGAAAAACAGAGGTTCCTCCCAAGACAAATCCAAGCAAGGGTGCATTGGCTAAATCTCACTAGCCTCCTCCATTTAAACTTGTTGCCCCTAAAGTAAAGGAAGTTGATAATCCACAAGCATATTTTATCCTATAGCATGAGTTGAGCAAGATCAAGATCATTGTACCTCTGTCAGAATTGTTGAAAAATGAGCCTTTCAAAAAATCCATTATGAAGTTTCTGCAGCCACCTACTTCTGTTGTAACTTCTAATGTAATTAGTCTACAGGATGAATACCCAGACATTAAGGTGGGCCCACATATCGAGGATGGCTATGATGCTTCTTCACCTTTCTATATACCTTTAAATGTCCATGACAAGATCCTACATAACTGTCTCATGGACTCAGGTGCCTCACATAATGTCATGCCTAAGGTTGTGATGGAAGAACTATGTCTGGAGATCACCAAGCCCTACCAAGACCTTTACTCCTTTGACTCTAAAAAAGTCAAATGTTTGGGATTAATAAAAAATCAAGTGGTTTCTTTGGAATAGCTACCCATTAAGAGTGTAGTGATGGACATCCTTGTGGCTGACATTCCCCCAAAGTTTGGTATGATTTTGTCTAGGATGTGGTCCAAGAAGGTTGGGGGATCATTACAAATGGACCTCACATATGCCACCATCCTTGTTTTCAGGGGATAACACAGGAGGCTATACAGGGAGGTCAGGTTTGCATATATTGCCAGTGACCATCAAAATCCAAGAAATCATCAAGTTTATGTTGTTGAGGATGAGATGCACTGGAAAGTATTTAGCAATGACTTGGAGCTACAAATATTTATGCACACCATTGAGAAATTCTATAGTATCTCAATAGATCAAGAGGGTGAAGATGATGAATCATAAAATCAACAAATATATCAGCCTTTGAACCAAGTGGTTGGCCTCAACATTGTGTAACTTAAAACAAACCAAATCCCTAGGGGTCTAGTGCCACTGGAAAGGTTATTTGGCAGTTATGATGTCTCCAGGGAAGTTGTCATAAAAAATCAAGAAGAGGAAGTGATGGAATGCAACATTGGGATTGTTGAAAATCCAAAAATAGTCAAGTTGTCCAAGGCACTACCTCCAAAACAAAAATATAGCTATGTCAACCTCATGAAAAAATTTCCTGATATTTTTGCATGGTCATATAAAGATTTGAAGACATTCAACACTGACATCATTCAGCACAAGATCCCTTTGGAGGTTGGTTCTAATCCATTCAGATAAAAGATCATGCAATTTAATCCAATGTTGATGTCCATAATTGAAAAAGAGTTGAAAGGAATGCTTGATGTCAGAATTATTGTTCCCTTGAGGTACTCAGATTGGGTGGCCAACTTGGTGCATGTGAGGAAAAAGAGTGGGGAAATACGCTTGTGTGTGGATTTCTGAAATCTCAACAAGTGTTCTTAAAAAGAGAACTACCCCCTACCCAAGATGGACCATATTTTGCAAAGGTTAGTAGCACCCCACATGATTTCTTTGTTGGATGGGTGCTCTGGTTATAACCAGATAGCAGTATGTGAAGAAGACAAAGAGACACAACATTCACCACCCCATGGGGGACATTTATGTATGAAAAAATGCCCATTGGGATGATGAATGCAGGGGCCAAATTTCAAAGGGCTATGGATGTAGCCTTCATTGGGGAGAAAGACAAATTTATGGTTATATATTTGGATGAAATCACCATTTTCTCCAAATCAGATGATGAGCATTTACAACACCTTAAGCAGATTTTCTGAAAATGCAGAAGGTATGGGATTTATTTGAATCCCAGGAAGTCCCACTTTGTTATGCCAGAAGGTAAACTCCTAGGTCACATCATATTAACAAGAGGTATAAAAATAGACCCTAAGAGAGTGGAGGTCATTCAGGAAATTGAAATCCCTAGAAATAAGAAATATATTCCGTCTTTTATATGCAGAATAATTTTTTTAAGGCGCTTTGTGCCAAACTTTGTTGAAATCATAAATCATATCACCAACATGTTGAAGAAAGATGGTGTTTTCAAGTGGTCTGATGAGGAAAAATGAACATTCCAAAGGATCAAACAGGATTTGGTTGAAGCCCTTGTATTGGTTACCCCTGACTATGCCAAAGAATTCTTTATCTTTTCTTTCACTTCCGAGGAAACCATTGTTGCAATACTGTTGCAATAAAATGAAGAAGGACATGAACAACCCATAGCCTTTTTCACAAAATCCCTCTGAGATGTTGAGTTGAAGTATGACATATTAGAAAAGAGGGCCTATGTGTTGGTCAAGGATTTGAAGGCCTTTAGAATCTATGTGTTACAGTCTAGCATAACAACCTATGTTCCTATCAGTAGTGTCAAAGAGATTCTGGTCCATCCAGATAGTGAAGGGAAGAGAGGGAAATGGAGTGTCAAATTGTTGGAAAATGAACTGCACATAAAGCCCACCAAGATGATTAATGGGTAGGGACTTGCTAGGTTGTTATCATAATAAAACAGTAAGGTGTTGGAATTTCATCAGACCTTCACACAATCTAATGCACCCATGACAGAGTCTGGACAAGGCATCATGCAGGTATCTGAAAATTACTCCTCTTCACCTAAGTACAGATATGTTATTTACTTTTTCCAGCATCTAGAATGCCCACCATATTTGAAAAAGAAGAGGGCCAAGTCTCTCAAATTAAAAGCTATAAAATTATGCATTTTTAATTAGAAACTATATTGGAGGGATCCTTCTGGCATCCTATTAAAATGTATCGATGAAAATGAAGCTAAACAAGTCATTATAGATATGCACAGGGGAGTTTGTGGGGGACACTGTCATTGGAAAGATACAACCCTCAAGATCCTAAGGGCAGGTTACTACTGGCCCACCCTTTTCTCTAATGTATTTACTATAGTAAGGGCATGCAATGAATGCCAAAATTTTGCAGGCAAACGAAAATTACTCTCACTACCCCTGAAACCTATCACTACCAGTGGCTCCTTTCAGTAATGGGGATTAGATTTCATAGGTGAGATAAATCCACCCTCCAATGGGAAGAACCAGTGGATTCTCACTACCAATACCTACTTTACCAAATGGATCAAGGTTGTGCCAACCAGGAATTCTATTGACAAGGTGATTATGAAATTTTTTGAAACCAATATCTTTGCCAGATTCAGCTGCCCTAGAAAGATTATAACAAAAAATGCCCATGAATTCAATTCCAAATCCATGATTGACTTATGTGGCAGTCATAAAATTACCTTGACACATTCCACGCCCTATTATCCTCAGGGGAATGGGTTGTCTAAGTCATCAAACAATACTCTCATCGGAATCATCAAGAAATTGTTGACTGAAAACAAGAAATCCTAGTGCTCTAAACTTAACTATGTCGTGTGGGTCGATAGGATCAACACCAAGAGATCCTTTGGAACCTCACCATTTCATATAGTCTATGGGATAGATTATGTATTCCCTACTCAACTCGGCCTACCAATTCTAAAATTCCTGCAAGAATAAATTAAGGAGCCAAATGACATCAAGAGGAGAATCTTTCAGATTATAAATGTTCAACAAAAGAGAGGCACTGAATCATATAACTAAGGTATACCAAAGAAAGATCAAATCATCTTTTGACAAGAAAACCAAGAAGGAGATCTTTCAAGAAGGAGATCTGGTCTTGACGTGGAATGCCAGAAGGGATGAGAAGTCTAAGCATGGTAAGTTCAATAACCTTTGGTTTGCTCCTTTTAAGGTGGTTGAAGTTCTGGAAAATAACACATTTTTTTTACACAATATGGATGATACTGAGATTTTTGGAGGCCCAATAAATGGGTGCTTCCTAAAACACTATTTTTCTTGAAATATTGAGGGAAGGTCCCTCTTGTACCATAGCTTATTTCTTTTTTCGTTTGCATTTGATTAGTTAGTTTGTGTGTGAATAAAGACTCCATAGCTCAACAAAGGAAATTGGGTTAGCTTCAGTTTTAAATTACAGAAATGTATGGCTAAGGGACATTGATAGATATACATGGTTGACAGACATAAACATAGGTAAGTCAAGAGAAGTGGAAGCAAGATTTTCATAGGTAAGGCACCTGATCTACTATTCTTAGCACCTCACAGGGAAGTGTTATCCCCGGTTGGAGCCAATGTTGTAACCTAAGTCTGCACCCCTGCCCTTTCCCTCCTTTACCCTATACATCCATCAAAGGTATGATTTTTTTTTGTGTTTGCTAAGTTTATTCTCCATGATTTAATGACATAGTGTCAATGGCCCCTACCGATCTTAACTTACTTTGCATCATTCTATTGATTTCTTGAAAGGTGATTAGATGTTCTGGTTTGAGTTTGAAACATATGTCATCGTGTTTACCATTGATTGAGCATGCAAAAGGTCAACCAAGTCCTTTATATGCACAAGAAACATCCAAAAAGAAAGACGCAACAATCCAGAGAAGTGTATTTCAGGCTTAGGTTGTGAGCAATAGACAGATTAAATTTTTTCACGACCGAGACCCGACAGTCAATTAAGATCAACGGCTCTTGTGCATTCGGAGTTTCAAAATCGTGAGAGGTTTTAACCACAAAGAAATATGTAGTTTTACTCCGAGACTTCGGCATTCATCCATCCAAGCTTGTTATTTTTTCAATCCTGAAAATCCCCAAACATTGAATTACCGAAGTGGCTACCACGTCACTCCAAGAGATTTTAATCTAGAGAAAACACAATTTCCCGAAGCCCGGAGCCCCAAAGTGTCTGATCCCCCAAGATTGTCACTCTGAGAGATTTTAATCTAGAGAAAACACAGTTCCTCGAAGTGACGAAACTCTGAAGTGCCTAAGCCCTGAAATTTCGTAGCCCCTGAAGTCCCAAAGTATTAAATGATTAAAGTATCTTAATCTACGGTGAATTTTCTTAGCAATAAGCATTGGTTAATGACTTTGTGAGTTCAGTCATTCGGGAATTATTTATACTCTTCATTAAAAATCTCCCGAACGTCGAATTGTCAAAGTGTCTTATCCTCATTAATTTCCTACATTAAAGTATTCTTGAAACGGGGCCAAACAAAGAAAATTCCATTTTACATGTGAAGTTATAAATTTTCAGGTCTCAAATGACTTTCTAATCCAGTCAGTCTACAACATCAGATTACTCACCCGACATCAGCTCGGATTCAAAAAAACCTGAGGTAGTTCGTGGGTATGACATGAGGACGAGGAGAAGTAGAATACTAGCAGACCATAACCAGTACATCACAGAGCAAGACAAGAAGAAAGGGTTGGTTACAGTCAAGACATAGAAGCATGATGATAACCAACAGGCACCAGAACTGAAGCTTCAGATCCGGACCCTGCAACACCACAACCAGGAAATAGGGAAGATGTACTCTAGACTCTAGGAGATGTACTAGAATACTTGCCTCTCCCTAAAGGAGATAATTTTTGGAAGATTGGTTGTTGTCATTGATGTCAACCCTAGTCATCGATTTTGGACCGCAAGAATGATGAAGGTATTTGGACATGAAGGAAAATTCACATGTAGATACAAGACTCATGGATGGATAGTATACATCATGTTGTTTTTGGTGGTATGTGGAACGTCACGTGGATCCTCATGGTTGAGAAGAAATGAATTTTTGAAGATGACAAACTGAATTGAAGGAAGTACATGTAGGCCCTAAAGATAATTAAAGAAAAGAATTACAGAATAAGAAATTGTCAAGTCCGCCCTAATGTTAAAAGGAAGTGATATAAATGGTATAAATAAATATCATTATACATTCATTTGATACACAAGTCGAATTTCAGAGGAAATCAGAAGTAATAAAGGCCGGATTTCAAGGGAGGATGAAGTGTTTTGGTGATGTGTTCTAAGGTATGTTATTTTCAGGTCATCTTACCATTTTTTCTATAACTATTTTTCTAGAACAATTCAGACGGTGAAATTTCTATGGTATTGAGAAGACATATCAAGGTACCTATCGTAAAAATTTCATCTCTTGATTCGCTGTAGTTATGGAGATACACTCTGTGGAAGATAGGGTTTTTTACCAGTCTTGAAGATAGTTAATAAACAGGTGTTCCGAGTAAAAAAGTCATAACTTCTTCATAGAGAATCCAAATGAAGTGGTACAAATTGCATTGGAAAT
>ML795791.1:118004-185789 GCA_009831015.1 Picea engelmannii
AGTTACTCAAGCGTTGCGGACAACACTTGTCTCAAGGGGAGGGGCATGTTAAGCCCTAATATTGGCTCATTACCCCTTAATTGGGGCATATTAGATTAGTAATGTTATTTTATTTATGTCGGCTTTATTCCATTAGTTGTAATTATATCTCCTAGTCTCCTATATATACCAAGGAGACATTTTCATTTGGAATCATCTTGTACTTGAACATTTAAGTGGGGTAAAAGGAGGTTGCCCCCTCGAAGAGGCTTATTATCTGAAAGTATCTCTTTTTCAAGGTGTTGAGTACTTTTTCTATGTTTTTTCTATGATATATTGATATTTGGTTCTTAACAGAGATGAACGAATCCTTGGAAGGATGTAGTGGCGAGCAGCATCAACAAAAAACCTTATTGAAACCTACAGGGAAGTGTTTCAAGAGCCTCAGGGACTGCCACCTAAGAGAGAAATTTAAAACAATATGTAGTTTTTATCGAAGTCACCACTACCTAACATTGGCATGTATAAGAAATCTATCATCTAAGTAGATAGTAAAGAAGTAGTTGCAGTAGTTTTTGGAACAAGGAGACATCAAATCCTATACATCACCATGTGGTTCAACTGTCATCATGGTGCCAAAGAAAGATGGAATTTGGAGAATGTGCATTGACTACCCTGCCCTAGATAAGATCACCATCAAGAATAGATATCCTTTTCCAAGGATTGATGACTTGTTGGATCAACTGCAACAAGTCAAATTATTCACTAAGTTGGACCTCAAATCAAGCTACCACCAAGTGAGGATCAAGGAAAAAGATGTGTTGAATACAACGTTCAAAAAAATACAAGGTTTGTATGAGTGGTTAGTAATTCCTTTTGTATTATGCAATGCACCTAGAACGTTTATCAAGTTCAGTGCACATTCCAATCCACCTTGATATCATTCAGTCCACAACTAGTTTATCAAGTTCAATCCATAATCCCTTCACTGAATCTTTTGTAATAGTATATTTGGATGAGATATTGATCTTTAGCAACACTTAGAAAGAGCACCTCTCACATGTGACATAGGTATTTGAGACCTTGAAGAAGACTCATTTGATTTCCAACTTACAGAAATGTGAGTTTGTAAGGACTTCCTTGATATATCTTGGGCACATGATTGGAGGAGGAGATTTGAGGGTAGATCCAGATAATATTGCATCCATCACCCAATGGCCTATTCCCACCAATGTGACAGAGGTTAGGAGTTTCATGGGACCAACTCAATATTTAAGGAAATTCATTGTAAACTTATCTACAATAGAAACACCATTGCACACCATGACCTCCCAAGGGAAGAGATTTCATTGGGTTAAGAAAAAAAAAAGAGAATTTGAAGACTTGAAGAAGAAAATCAACGATGCTCTAGTGTTAGCCATGTCGAATTTGCATCAACATTTTGAGCTAGAGACTGATGCTAGTGGATATGCATTGGGAGCAGTACTCGTGCAAGGAGGAAAGAATGTGTGCTACCATTCATAGTTGTTTCATGGATAATTGCTTGACTATCCCATGTATGATAAGGACCACTTTGTAATTGTACAAGTAGTGAAGAAGTGGAAGCATTACCTCTTGGGAAAAGAGACTATCATACACATAGATCATGAACCCTTCAGTATCTACAAATTCAGAGAAAGATTAAACAAGTGAGGCATTACAAGTGGTTACGTTCCTTGCAACAATTTCATTTATTGATTAAGTACAAGAAAGGAGTCACAAATACACTAGAAGACATGCTCTCTCGACCACCTCTAAATAAGATTGCAACAGTTGGAATGATAATAAAGCTTGAGCCTTTCACTCATGAACTTTTGAGTGAATATTACAAGGGAGATGAAGATTTCATAGGTGTCTACAAGAAAATAAAAGAGAGGTTGGTCATTGTCATGAAAGGAAATGAATATCACCTCCAAGATGGGTTTTTGTACAAACTAGAAAAACTATGCATATCTCGGGACATAAGGGTTTGATTGATGAGAGAAGCACACACTTCTAGGGTTGTTGGACATTTTGGCATGAAAAAGACAGCGAAAAATCTACAACTGTATGTGTATTGGCCAAAGATGGAGGAGCAGGTGGAAAAGTTTGCTAGAGGTGTCATTATTTGTAGCACTATCAAGCTAAGAAACCAAAAAATTGGTTTGCACATACCACTCGCAATACCAAACATGCCTTGGAAAAGCATCTCCATGGATTGTTTTGGAGGTTTGGCTTGAATCATAAAGGCTATGACTACTTTTTTGTTTTGGTAGACCACTTCAGTCAAATGTGTGTGCTCATTCCCTATAAGAAGACAATCTCTGGACGAGAGGCAATTGAACTATTTTTCATCCATGTTTGGGTACATTTCAGATTGCTAACCTCCATCATATATGATCAGGATAGCAGGTTCTTGGGAATATTTTGGACAACACTTTGGGAAAGAATGGATACCAAGTTGAAGTACTCCATTTCCTTCCATACTTAGACTAATGGACAAATCGAGGTAGTAAATAGGACTCTGGTGAAACTTTTGAGAGGTTACAACAACAAACATTTGAAGACTCGGGATGAGAAAATATTCTACATTCAACACTTACAATAGAGAACTTCATTTTTCCACCAATAAGTCTCCTTTTGAGACTTGTTTTGGTTATTTACCTCCTTCACCATTTGATATCATGTATGGACAACAACAGGAAGAAATAGGACTACAATGAGAATAACAAAAGGCAATCACATTCATGGATAAGATCAAGAAGATACATCTAAGGGTTCAGGAGCATCTCAAGAAGAATCAACGGTTGTACAAATCTAGGCATGATCAACATAGGGAGGATCATAAATTCCATGTTGGAGACCAGGTGTAGTTTTTTCTTTGTAAGGAACGACTACAAGGAGCATCAAAGAAACACAATCCCCTTATATATGGACCATTTGAAATCATTGAACAAGTGAATGAGAACACCTTCAAACTAAAACATCCACCTTATATGCATATCATCTTAGAGATGAACGTGGGGAATTTGAAGTTGTTCGAACTCTCCATGTTGTATGAGGAGGAATAATACCAGGTTCTTCTGACTGTTGAAGACCTTTCACCTCATGGACTTGAGGAGTTGAAGTAAGACATAGTTTTGCAGCACAAGGAGCGGCGACTCGTAGAGGACAACAAGAAATGTGGCAGATTGATCTCAAGGGATACACTGCAAGGAAAGCGAAGTGGTATGAGAGGAACCAGATTGCAAGCAAGTTCCCTCATCTATCCTTGGTAGCTTTTGGGGACCAAAATCCTCCCAATGGGGAGGAGTGATCCGAATCGAATCCGACAATGTAATATCCTCAAGTATTAAACATTTTATGGAATAATTCGTACTTGATTTTATTAAGATATTTAACTATTGTTTTTTTAAATTATTTTGCAAGAGTTTGACTTGCCAATTGTCCTCTTTTGATGGACAGATGTAATAGACAAACATTTTATTTAATAAATTCACAAAACGAATGGAACAGTTAGGTTAAAAATAGTTGAGTATGACTCCATGAATGGGGAACGGGTTTGAGTTAACTCAGAGTTGGATTTAACAAGTGTAAAAAGTGGAGTTTTGTCATTGTTAGCCCCTAAAAATTAGGGATTTCTAAATCTATGAATTTCCAAGGAGGGAAATGAATTCAATGAGGACAAATATAACATATGTGGGAGGCAAGATGTTTCTTAGTATGTTGAGAAGGAATGATGTATTGGATATGTGAGCAAAGATGGTGTTAGACAAATAATTATGAACTGTACAGAGGTGCTTTGGCTAAGGAGGTAACGCAGTTCACCCTTATGGAGTCATGGTCAGGCTAGGAGGTGACCAGGACAAGTAATTTGGTTTTTTTGCATCTATAGTTGAGTGGAACATGGTTGTTCCATTTGTTTCTGGTTGGTCTAGTTCAGATATGTATCTTTTGCTTTCAATAGTAAATATATTTTGCACATTAGTTATTGATAGCTAAAAGTAATGTTAGATATGAGAAGTTATCATATGTTTTAAAATATTTGTGCATGTTGTGTACATATATTCAGATATCGTTGATGGAACTCTACATTGCAAAATGAATAGTAGAAACAGAATAGAGTTTAATGAATAAAAACTTGAATTGAGATGGCATGTAATTCTCATAAAGATGTATAAATATATATACAATATTTTTGTTACAATACAAGAATTACTACAACAAGGATATAGACAATGTATATAAAATAGATATAAATAAATGAGTACAGGTTCCCTTTTGAATCATCTTGGAAAATAGATTTTTCATCCTTATTAGTCCCTGCCCTTCGGGCTGAGGGGGACTATTAGTAATCGGTTTCTCAATTCTTGCACGCAAATCAATACAAAATTACCATTTTAATCAAAGTTTTCATGGATATAGACAATGTATATAAAATATATATAAATAAATGAGTACAGGTTCCCTTTTGAATCATCTTGGAAAATAGATTTTTCATCCTTATTAGTCCTTACCCTTCGGGGTGAGGGGGACTATTAATAATCGGTTTCTCAATTCTTGCACGCAAATCAATACAAAATTACCATTTTAATCAAAGTTTTCACGGATCATACAATTTTATAACTCAAATTTCATTTTGTATCCAAACTTTTTTATTTTGTGGTCTTATTTGGCCTCATATCGAGGCAAACTTAGGACAAATTTTACATTGATGAAAGAGTTTTGAGAGAGTTTTGGATAGTAGGGATTAATGCTAGACATCATGTCTAGCATTAGTCCTAACATTAAATGTTAGGCTTCCTCTCATATTTATTGCCTCTAATGTTTATTAGATATTTTCTTTGATTACACGTGCAAAGTGCTCTTCATGACACATTTATGTGTCTTGTTGAACGTGTCATCAGACAAGCACAACCAATCCTCTATGTCATTCTCCCTTTTGTTTCTTCAAGATGGCCGCTCCCTGATGGTTTCTACTCCGACGTTCGTCTGTGAACTACCCTTCTATTTTGTTGATTTCTTCTGATTTCTCACTCTTGATGGTTTGTCTGAGAACTAACCTCCTTCAGTTGTGCCAACTTCTTCATTTTTGGGGTGCACGTTTCTTCATTCATGGCTTGGAACCATTACGACCTGTAGGTAAAGAAAAATAGATTATGTCTTCAATTTGGACTTCATTTAAATGTTGTTTTTCTGCATTTAGAGCTCATCTACACTTACATCCATTTTTTCATTTTGAACATGAAAACAGGTGACAGAACCATCAACGCCATCGGAACTTTCATGCAACAAGAAGCCAAAATAAATATGGATATAGATTATATGCTAGTTACCAAATAGCAAATTGCCTTCTGATGTTTACGAGCTATGATATTTTCTTAATTAATACTTATTTTTGTGCAGTGTAGCAAGCTATCAGTCTGAGATATATTATCAATACTTATTTATGTGCATTGGTTACAAGTTACGGAGTTAAGGCTACTATGTTATCAAGTTAAGGCTATGATGTTATTGGACCAATTAAGGTACCTTTCAATGAGGCTAGATGCCTCATTACAAGAGCTAATTTAATTTCATCGGCAATTGTTTGATGTTTAGGAAAAGTAATAATTTAAACAAATAGCAAGATCGACGAACAAATCATGAAGTATTCACCTATATAGAAATATCATAAAATAGAGACATACCTTCAAATATTTGGATCCTAAAACACAGGTTATTGTACCGAGCCTAACTGGCCTAAAATGCACAAAACCCGTACGCAGAACGCAATAACGAGCACTTATGAAGAGCGCAACATCCAAATTAGACAAGGGTTATTCTTATTTCCCTTAAAAATCATATCCTACTATGTTTGGGATTCTACATAACATGAAATTAGAGAAGGAGATGAATTTATAATAACAAATTACATGGAACAGAAAGGAGAAAATTTGATTAAAAACTTGTTTCAAATCTCTGCAAATTGCTTAGTATAAATGAAAGCATAACATCCCCCTCTCTCAAAGAGTCCACCTGGGGTTCTTTCTATGCCCCCCCNCGCCTGTCATTCATCCATTTTTCCACCTCCCCCACGCCACAAACTAGGCGTTCATTCGAAACCAAGGACTACCCATAAATACCAGGCATGCAGTGTTGTCGTTATCACGAAAGCACTTAACAAAGGTAAGCACTATGCCCTCAAATTTAGCAAATGTGTGCACATTTGCAAATCTTGCAGCGATTACCGGTTTCTTCACCTTTAATCGAGCCTAACTGGCCTAAAATGCACAAAACCCGTACGCAGAACGCAATAACGAGCACTTATGAAGAGCGCAACATCCAAATTAGACAAGGGTTATTCTTATTTCCCTTAAAAATCATGGCCTTCTATGTTTGGGATTCTACATAACATGAAGTCAGAGAAGGAGGTGACTTTATAATGACAGATTGCATAGAACAGAAAGGAGAAAATTTGGTTAAAAACTTTTTTCAAATCTCTGCAAATTTCTTAGTATAAATTATACCAGGCATGCAGGGTTGTCGTTATCAGGGAAGCACCTAACAAAGGTAAGCACTATGCCCTCAAATTTGGTAAATTTGTGCACATTTTCAAACCTTGCATCGATTGTCAATTTCTTCACCTTTTAGAAATATATAGTAAATTGTTGCGCAAATTTGCAGATATCGTCGCGTTCTGAAATTCAAAATCCGAAGCAGAAAAATTTGGAGAATTGAACTGAGTGCAGGAGCCCCTACCTGAAAACAAACTCCTAGCAACTATGGTAGTGGCCTACCGCATGATTTCCATGTAGCTGCACAATGACCTGACGCTAGCCGCTTCCCAAAGGATGCATGCCAGGTAAATATCATATAATAATCAATTTTCAAAATTGATTATTGATTATTGACGTGAGTGTGAATTACCACTCACGTTATGTTGGTTCCGAGAACTACATGAACGTTGTTGAATAAACGGCAGAAGTATGCATGGTTAACGAGAAATGCCTCGTACTCTGCTAGAGGATATGGGTACACCTGTTGGCTGTGTGGGTATCCTTGAAATGCCCCCATGGAAGAACCCATATCATATTTTGCAAGCCAACTTCTATTCTCCATTGATCCACTCCCATACACATCCCTATGCTCTTCCATTTCAATTGGGTTTTGGGGAAACAAACTCAAAATACCTTTCTATATAACTCGCCCTATTTGATTATTCTCTAAGGATTCGAGCAGAAATAGGAAATAAAGCAATTTAGTTTTCAAACAGATAGATAGAAGCTGGGGCATCCACTCTTTTTTTTTAATGGACGAGCATTTATTATCCTCGATCATTATGTCCATGCGTCATATCAATTTATTTGTTCTACTAAACTCTAATGACATGGCTTCCTCTACTTTATGAAAAATTGTGAGACAAACCTCCACTTAACGTTGGTTTTCCTTCATACAGAACTACACGATACAGTATGTATGGAATCAAATTCCAGAAAACTTTGTTGTTATAATATTTGTTTTTTTCAAGTTGTCATTTTTTTATTGGGAGTTTTGTCTTGACTTACTAGCTTGGAGAGTGGATTCAACTTGGGAGTACTCACAGAGTAATAAGAAGTCTTGTTTCAGTGAAATTCAGATCAATAAGGAATCATTGTCACAGTCTGAGCTTTATTATATAATGCAGGTTGTGCTCGGAGAAGCTGACTGCAACTTCGAATTCTAAAACTATGACTTCATAGCCTACTTCATGCGCTTTCTTTTAAGAGCTCTTTCTGACTGCAACTTTGAATTCTAAAACTATGACTTCATAGCATACTTCATGCGCTTTCTTTTAAGATCTCTTTTAAAACCACTCTTTTGGCAGAGACTTGTTGCTTCGCAACTTCCCTTGTTAAAATAGAGAAAAAAATTCCTAAGGAGTAGACTTATAAGAAGTTCTTAGTATATACAAAATACTTTATGGAAACTTTAGTTGTTGGAACTCGAATACCTCTCCAAAGTTAGCCATGATCTTATAGCAATAAAATCCTTTCTCTACAAGAAACACAGAATGAGATTTAGTGACTATGTAATTTAGGAAATAAGATTTATGGGAAAAAAATTTATATGAGTAGTCGATCTCACCTTAAATTATAGAGAGTAATTCTATACTTGGAAACATGTGAATCTTATGAACATAACCCCTTTGAGATAATCGTACAACTTGGTTAACCTATTGTAAAAGTGATTACCAAAAGAATGTTGAGTTCTCAATCTACTAACAACACTAAATAGAACAGAAATTACCTGAGTCGATCTCCTAGAGTGGCGTTAGAATGTTGTAGAATTCGATGGAAGTAAGGTGGAGAAGACATTATGTTGCTTCTGATGGGTTCCCTCACAAAAGTAAGGGACCCATCATTAAAATTTTACCCAGAAATTAATAATTTTAATATAATGAAAATAGAGGCATTACAAACCAAAAAGAGATTATTAAACTATTAAGTTGAAATTCAAACATAAAAACGATTTCTCGTTAACAAAATTATTATGACTAACATAGAATAAATCATTGAGAAGTATGGTGATTGAATTAAGGGAATTGAATCCTACATTCAGTAACGTAGATGGCGACGGGATGTGTTACTGTATCGAAATTTAAATGTGTGGTGAAAATCCTCCACGGATTTTTCGGAGTGTCGGTTAGGGTAAATTCTGGAAAAACTATTGTAAGTTATAACCCTTAGTTTTCGAGCCCAACGATTGTACTAAGTCCTAAGCGATGTCTCACTCAAACAATATTTCCATGTGAATTGTTGAACATGGCCTCGTGGAGTTGGCTTAAACCCTGCAATGACATACCTACGTACAGTGGAGAAGGTAAGGGTAGTCATTCATATTAACCCAACACTTCAAAGATAGGCTTAGAGGCTACGTCTTTATTTCCTATGGCCAAAGGCATGACAAATGAAGAATTGTCCCTGGAATTTTAGTAGCATCGAAACCTTTTTATAACTTAGTAATTTCTTTTCTTGAAGGATTTTACCATATGAGAATGTTAAAAGTGATGATTAGTATGTTTATTCAAATATATAAACCCTTATTGGTAAGTAAGGTTAATACCAAAACAACATAATAACTCGACACTAGACCTATAGTTGAGTAATAAAAGGTAGAATGGCTAGGATTAATGAAAACCGTTGGAATTAAAATATCCAAGAGATATAAAAGAAAAATCATTAGTTAAATATGATAAGATAAACCAACAGGTAGACCCTAAGATGATTAGTACAAGAAAAGTTTAAGGCTATGGATGAAGAAGGAGATCGACTTGTTGGCGTGAAGGGCCCCATGCCATCATGAATGGTGTTCAATTTTGTATATAATGTATGTAAAGTTGGGCAATGTAATATTGTATAAAATAAATAATAAGACGTTCATAAGACCTTTTCCACCTAGGAGAAAAGACAAACAAAGGAACAAAAGAAGGAGAAGCGGACTCGAGAGAAGTTAAGCATTGGGGATGCCTAACCTTCCATCTATACTCCCAGTCGACTCAACATTCTATATCATGTATCCTCCCAATGAGAAAGGGGTTCTTTGGTTGTGAATGATGTAGAGAAGCTGCACATATGTAACTAAGGAGCATAGAGATGAACTAGAGAGTCTGTAACTTGCCCATTGTTGAATAATAGAGAGCTTGGTCGAAGCCAAAAGAATGTTGATTTTCTCGTTTGGGTTTCCAGGATAAATTATGAGTTTATAATGTGTGGTGAATGTTTTGTGGTTGCATTATTTATGAATGGTTAATATGTGTACTGTAACTTAATGGTTGTATGTGTTTTATTTAGGAAATGGAACTTTGAACCAATTTCGGATTGAGCTTGTTTTATGTGAATACGGTCTTCGTGGGTCTATAAGCTAGACTAAAAACTATTTAACCATATTTGTGCATTGATTTTTGATTTGGGAATCGACGTCCATTGTTTTCGAGTCGTTGTTATTTACTTGGGGGTTTCTAATTTTGTTTTAAGAGTCGTTGGCACATTCTCAACTTTGCTGGAAATTTTTCTTTTCCCATAATTCACATATGGGTCATACTTCGACTTTTGGGGTTTTTTGGGCGTTGATTAACCACCCACAAATCAAATATATGTTTTTGCAATTCAGTTGGTTTTTAATTTCACCCCATATGTTTTCCTCTGTCGTTGAATGTTGAAATCAACTTCCCAACATATTTTACTCACCGTGGGTTGCCAAAATCGACCTTGGATGTTTTCTTTTTGTCGTGGGTCACCAAAACCACTCTCTAAACGTTTTTACATGTCGTTGGTTATAGAATTCGCCCTGCATACTTTCCTTTCAGTTGTTGATCACTAAATTCGACTTTCCAAGGTTTCCCCTTCATGGTTGGTTGTCGAATTCGCCTTCTAACTATTTATTTTAAGTTCAGTCGATCCATTTTGGACAGGGTTCGTTCTTGGTTGACTTCCACTTTTTCATTTGACAAGAAATCCTTCCTAGTCAACCCAATCCACCCACCTTCAACTAGAGTCTCATTTGGTCGGTTTGGATTTCTTGTTCAACTCGACCTTCATCTAATTCAACTTGGTCGACCAAACTTTGGCCGACTCGACTTTGGTCGACTTACCTTGCTTCCAACTCGACTCACCTCCTCTTGATTTGGTCAACTCAACTTGGTTCTTCATTTGGTCATCAAGACTTGGTTGGTCAAGTCTATCTAATTATCTAAAAGAGTGAAAAAATTTCAATTGTTGAAAGGGTTCCATGTTGGTGAGTCGGATAGGATCACCACCTTTAAGTAGAATAATTTTATATCAACTTTATATTTAAATAGTAATTGAAAGTAAAAATTTCACCACCTTTAAGTAGAATAATTTTATATTAACTTTATATAAATAGTAATTGAAAGTAAAAGATTATATATGTATATATAGAGAGAGAGAAAGATTTCTTATTCTATGTATAGAATTGTTTTTTCTACATCTCAATTTGAGGAAAATGTATAATTCTTTTGTTATTAAACATGGAGTTGACATGTAACATATATGATGATGATTATTATTAACGCCCACTAAGACCAAATTGGTAGTGATTACTTGTTAGTCTTTAGAATTTTGTTTCTGTGCTTGAAAAGCATTAAGAGAAGCTTTCCAAGATCACCATACTTTTCTTGAGTTAAGATTTTCTTGAGTTAAGATGTTAGGAAGGTTGTTAATGTGATAAATATTTTGAAAATGAGATGTAATATGGGTATAGGCTGGACAATCTAAAAGAAAGTGTTTTTCATCTTCAACCTTTTTAGTGTCACATTAAAAATAAAGGTACATCCATTTTAACTCTATACTTATCATAGACCATACTAGACCACATGGACAAACAGTTTTACTGAATGTGTTGATCTTGTTGACAATATGTCGAAAGACCTAAAACTACCACGCTTTTGAGTCGGAATCATTTACTCTTACAATGATAGAGTGGTTACTATCAAAAATTAAATTAACAGAATGAATTATAATCATTATTTATTGTAAAAGAATGTTTTAAAAAAATACAATTAATTAATGAAATGGATTATAATATTTATTAATTTATAAATAAATATTATAAAAAATTGTATTAATACAATGAATCAGAAATTCCATTAATGAATCATAATATTTATATTTTTAAGTTATTTTTAATATTATGTTCATTTTGAAACATATTTTAATAGTGAGTACTCTGTTTATTTTGAAGTATGTTTTAATATTGAATTTACATGTTTTTATTACATTGACCTTGTTTATAAAATTTATTTTCATTTTAAATCTAATTTTAAATTTAGTTATAAAATTTATCACTTTTGTTAAATATTTTTGAAAAATATATATTTATTTTGAAGTATGTTTTAATATTGAATTTGTATGGTTTTATTACATTGAACTTGTTTATAAAATTTATTTTCATTTTAAATCTAATTTTAAATTTAGTTATAAAATTTATCATCACTTTTATTAAATATTTTTGAAAAATAAACAAAATATTGAACACTATGCTATGCTAATGAATGTAAAATTATAGTGATATATAAATTATTTTAAAAACTATACAATAAAAGAGGAAATTTCTTAAAAATTCATGTCTTTAAAACATTGAACTTAATTATAAAGTTTATTTTCATTTTAAGTTTAAAATTGAACTTAGTTATAAAGTTTATCTCCCTTTAAACATTTGTTAAATACTTTTTGGAAAGGGAATAAAATCAATGTATAACCAAAAAATATATATATATATATATATATAAAGACGGGTAGGAATGACGCGAATGTATGTCGACAGTCGTGATGCTTGTCGGGCAGTTGCATTCTATCTGGTGGCTAAACCCTAGAAGCCACCAACTCAGAAAACTCAGGGCAGAATAAACAATAATTGATTTCCTAAAATAAGTCTGATTGTCTACCTCCGAAATTCATGCCTTGACCTTGATTAACTTATCAGGGCAGGATAAACAATAATTGATTTCCAAAAAAAGGTCTGATTGTTTACCTAGAAATTGATGCCTTGACCTCGATTAACTTATGATACGTTTGAGTCTTTTAAAAGTTAGGGTTTTGACTGGCACACACCAAGCAACAACTTGAAACTAGGGAGGTTGTGGTTTTAATTGGTGCTCATAGCCCACATCTAGGTTGTACTATAAAGACTGCACCAAAAATTATGTGCAAGATTAATGAACAATGTGCCTTCATTCATAGCCACATATGATGGTTCTTCTAGTAAGTAAGGTTCTTGTTGAGTTAGGCACTTTACAATTAAGTATAGAGGAAATGTAAATATAATATAATGCAATAAAATAATAATAATAAAATAATAAAAATTATATATATATATATATATTGAATGAATAAAAATCAGTTTAAATCTATCTTAATTCGGGATTTATTAAGTTTCAGAAGAATCAAATCTCACAAGGTGCAAACCTTTTTTTAGAGATTTCATCCCTATAGACCCTTATCAGGAGTTAAGATAGATCTAGACTAGTACTTTACAAAGGAAAAGTAATTTCACTATAAAGTTGCACTAGATATTACCTTATACAATCAAATCTTTTCACTTTGTATTTAGCCACAACATATTGAGTAGGTTAGTTTTAATATCAATAAGAACACAATAAAATCTTTTTATTGTGTATTTAGCCACAACATATTTAGTAGGGTTTAAACTTTATGTATATGTTGGCGCAAAGTTGTCATACCAGGGTCCTGCGCAAGTTACCAACAAAAGGGTACCAATGTAGTCTAGTGCGTTGGCATTTTCATCTTTCTGGAAGGAAAGAAGTCTCACTCGAAGCGCAATCGAGACAAAACAGCTAAGGGAAGGGTAAGAAGAATTCTATACCGATCTATAATCCATCTATATTGTTACCATTCTAGCGCAATATAGATACTCAGTTCATATCCTTAGCACATCATACACTAATACAGAAGAACAGAACTATACAAAACATTAAGAAGGGATAAAGACATGTAATTCATAACAAATAGCGCATAATGACATTTCATAGATACAGAAAGTAAGATGAACCAGAAACATTTTCTATTATTGGCTTCAGACTGTGTTATGTTCCAATGTCTTTCTATTGCGCGTTTCCTTTTTCGTCCTTCTTTACTTGGTTGGTTGTCTCTTTGATGAGTTGCACAACCTATTTTATCAAAACAAAGGGCTGAACAGGCCCCAACCATAGTCCTTGACTCGCCCCGAGTCAAGTCTTTGGTTCTTTTGTGTTCTTTGATTCAGCATGTTGTCCTTCGAGGATTTTACTTTCTTCCACCTTGTCTCCTTCAAACAAAGGGACCAACTCTGGCACTAGCTCAAGCGCTTTTTCTTTGACCTCATGGAACTGTTCAAGTTTATCTTGCCATTTTCTAGCAAGCAATGAAGCTTCTGCAACAAATTATTGTGTTGTGTTGAGGTTGAATTCCTTTGGCTTGGATGCAATGAGAGGATTTCATTCAACATCTGCTAATGTCTCAACCTGATGAATATGAAGGTATGCAGTTTGAACTTTGAGTTTGTTCTTTGCTACTGTTTGAGCTTCAAACATAGCATTCAGAGAATTTTTCGCTTGCTGCATTTCATCAAATTTTGCTTGTTGCTCCAAAGGATCGTGTGTTTTAGTTGTTTCTTTGTTGAGTGTGTGGATTCTGGTGCAAAATTATTTCGGTGCCTGGTTGCGGCGGGTTATAAAACCCATCCACTCACTGACTTCCTTGAACATGGTGGTACATTCGATAGTCTTTTTGTGCAGCAAGGCTCTAGAATCCTTTCCTTCCAAGACAACTCTTTCTAGTTTTTGTTGAAGTTCTTTGGGTTGTGCATCGGCCTTCAACTTCATTCCCTCCAACTATTTCTGAAGGTCCTCTACTTGATTTGTTAGTACCTCCCATGCTTTCTTAACCAATCTGAGTTGTTCCCCTGGTTCTACAGTGGCGATGTATTATGGCATCTGAGGGGTTTCTTTTCTGAAAGTTGGCTAGATCACTATGAGATTTTCCTTTATTTTCTCCACTTTCTTTTCTGCCTGGATTTTCAAGTATTCTTCATGCGTTCTTTTGGTCTATTCCAACATTCATTCATGTCTCCAATACTCAACTTGTGTTTCATCTTGTTGAACCCGCTGCTCTAGGTGATTGATTGAGGCTCTGATCAACTCAACCAGTTGTGTTGTTAGCAACTGAGCGAGCTCTCAGGATGTAACTGTGGCCTCTAGCGAGAGTCTGATCTGGAGCAGAATCCCACTAGCCATGGATTGATCAAATGGTGTCTCAACTTCCTCTTCTCCCTAGAGTGATCCTCGCAGTTGTTGAGCTAATTTTGTCTTCATGCCTAGCGGAAGCAAAGGGATAGCTTCCACATGCGCTAGGTAGAGCTGTAACAGCTCTGAACATTGTTGTGGATATTGCAAGACGGGTTCTGGATGTTCTTTTAGTAAGCCTGTGTTTTTTCCTAACTGAGTCTCCTATGGTGCTTGAGAATCTTCCTCCTTTTGCGTCGTGAGTTGCATTATGGGTGGAACTTCAAGGGTTCCACTTTGATCCTTCAGGATTTCTGTGTCGCTCTCTATCCTCAGAGACTGTGTATCTGGGAGGGGGACATGTGGGAGTTGTGTAAGTACTGGTACTATGGATGCTTGGCTCTCCTGAAAGGGGACCATTTCTGGAATATCAAGTTGCATAGGTTCTAGGGAATTGGAGCGGGACTATTGTATCTATAATTGGTGATGATGGTTGTTGCTCAGTGACTATGGTGGAAGGTATTCTGGGGTTAGACTCAGGGTCATTGATGATATGGATAATATTTTGAGTTTCTCGAGTGATTGCTTGGGTGCGAGGAAGTGCAATAGATATAGGCTAGGGGTTGATGATTTTAGCTGGGTTGACTGCTGGGGACACACCGATTTTGGGCTTCTTAACCGAAACCTCCTGTATAAATGTGACAGATAAAATTTCATTAATGGTTTTACATGAGAAGATGGCCTCGTCCGGAAGCTTGGGACATCCTAGCAAAGGCCTTGTTGTCCTCGGCCATTGGTGCTCTTCCTCCTCCTCTGATTCTAAGTCCATTGGGGACTTCTGGGGTTGTTCTACCTTTCCAGAGCTTGATCATGTTTCTTCTGTTGGATTCTTCTTCTTTAACAATTCTGGTGGAAATGAATAGTGGACACTCGACTTGTGTAGGGTGTGTTTAACTCCTGGCCAAGAAAGGATTTCCTTGTCCAGTATCTCCTCATCTAAATAGAATGGTAGCGGCCTTGTATGAAAGTATAAAGGCTTTGCATGCCTTGTCCAAACGAATGTATAATGGAAATTCAGATAAAATGAGATGTTCCTCGCATGCAAATTTAGAATCTCATGTGGTATACGCATCCTTTAGGTGGCGTCAATCAATTGATTGTACCACTTTAGGAACACAGTGTTGTTGAACTCCATGTTTTCTAAGTCTTCCCTTGCATGCCAACGCTCAAAATTTTTGGTGAGGAGACCTTTTTCAGCAGGTGCTAATTGTCTTCCCATGGGTGGCCTCCACTTCAACATTGCAAAAGCCAGAAGCGCATATTTGTATGTGAAGGTGCCTCCCTTCTCTTGAACTTCCTTGCAAGCAACTATGAGTTCTTCCAATAAGTAACTACACCAATTGAACATTGCACCATTTACGCAGAAGTCAGCCACAAACAGGGCATCTAGTGTACATTCACCCTTATATTAAGAGCACATGACCTTGCTAGTGATCACGTGGCATGTCGTTCTGACCATCTCAGAGAGGATCGGTTCGAGTTTTGTTGTGTGACCTCCCCTCTGTGTATGGAAGCGCTCATACAGGCTAATCTCGCCCTTCCGCTTTCCATGCTTTCTTGGTCCTTGAAATCATTTGGAGACATATTCTTCCTCCAAATATAGTCTTGTCAGCTAATGAATATCTTCAACATGAATGGGATATCGTATGTCGAGCCATAAACTGCGATCATGCACCCTATTGATCAGTAAATTAGTCCATCACGCAACTTCGTTAGTGGTTTCGAACATTAGGAGTTCCCAGAGGTTCATAATTGTCGAGTGGAACAGATTCAGAAACTCAACCTTCGGGAGGAACTACACCTCCCTAGTCGGTTAAGATTCCATCTCACAGAACACATCGATGTTCATTTGGGGGAACAACGTCGTGTCCGTGAGATCCCAAGTTGAGGAGTTTTGTCTGCTCTGATTTTCCTTTGACATCACCCAGGACCTCAATCCTGGAATCATAGGGCTCATTTAGAACAACTTCCTTTGATGCAGAGCCTTGTCCTCCCGATAATCTTAACATTTTCTCAAGAATTGGGTGGTGACCGACTTCGCAGAATGCACTAGGATGCAGAGACTCAACAAAAGAAGACAAGAAGGTGAATAGAATGGAATTCTGAACAAGCTTACTAAGTATTATAGCTAAGGTAATGGGATATACCATTAACAGATCATCAATGAATGAGTAACTAGGCCAACAACGCAATCTATGGTGCATATGTGCGACGGGACTAGTAACGGGGTAAAATCTTCGAGCGGGATTATGACTTTAATGGGTCTCTTACTCAACACGTGGTCGATGTGAGGGTCTTACTTTTTTAACAGTTGAGAATCATGGAAAGATTATCGACAAGGTCTACGTGGACAAGAAATTTTAATACCTGATGGGACATTCTGGGAGTTCTCGACAAATACCCTAAAAGCTACAACTAGAAATGACATCACCAGGACTTGGCCATTAATAAAGTTCAGATTCAATTCTCCCCGACCACAAAGGTTTTCCAGCAATTGTACTTGTATGGATGAATAGATTGAATATGTGTCAGATAACATGTTTATGCATGGTTATGTTACAGAAAACACCTAACAACGAAAATGAAACGGATATGTCGTGGCGCTCCTAAGCACACTCTGACATTATTAAAAAAACAAAATTCAACATTGCTATAAAGTTCAACAGAAAATCAAAGTTTGCCTATTGTACATGCTCCCTTGGATTGGAGAAGCCATGGTTCATGTTAAGTTTTTTCAATGTAGGGTTTCAGGTGTGCGCCATTCACCCACCCTAGTCGAAGGACACCATCTAGTTGCGCTAGATTGACCACACCAGACTGTCTGATCTCAACCACTAGGAATGGCCCTAACCAATGCATGGGAAGCTTTCCTGGATGTTTTTGATAGTGATTTTCAGAGAGGATTACCTTATTGCCTTGCACAAACCTCTTAGTATTAATGTGTCGATCATTCCAAGCCGTATGCCTAGATTTCTCCACTGACTGATGAAAATCAGCGAGGAACCTTGCTTCTTCCAGTTCCTGCAAATCTATAATCCTTTGCGCAACATATTCGTCATCCATCATGCGTGTATCCTGAGCTATATAGATACTGGCGGTAATAAACTCTATAGGTACCACATCTTCTTTCCCGTAAACCAACTAAAACGAGGTGCACTTGTGCAACTTCCTTGTGGTAGTCCTATAAGCCCATAAAATTGCTAGAAATATGTCATCTCGATCTTCCCTGTTTGTGCAACACCCCTTCGCCAGCCCTCTCTCCAAAATATTTTTGAATGCCTCTACTATGCCATTATCTTGTGGATGATAAGGATTGCTTTTATGGTGTTGAATCAGAAATTGTGTCATCATTGTTGTGATTGTGATGCTAATGAAGTGGCTCCCTTGATCACTTGTCAGGATCCTAGGACATCCAAACTGAGCAATAATATTTTCAAATATAAATCTAGTCGTTGTATATGTTGAACAATCCTGGACTTCTTTTTCTTCAGTCCACTGTGTAAGACAGTCTGTTGCGGTAATGATATATCTAGCCTTTGAATGTCTTGTGGGCGGGTTAATTGGTCCAATAAAATCAACAACCCACTTCTCAAAGTCTTGCAGTTCCCTAACCGGATGAAGAGGTGATTCATATTTGTGTGATGGCTTCCCTACTCGTTGAAAAACATCACAAGACCTAGCATATATTTTAGCATCTTTGAATAACGTGGCCCACCACAATCCGGCTTGGAGAACATTATGTGTTGTATCTTTCCCTCCAATGTGCCCTCTCGCAACTCCATTGTGTAATTCCCATAGGATATCTTATCTTTCATGGTTTAGGACACACTATCTAAGAATGATATCCAGTCCCATCTTATAGAGTTGTCCTGCAATAAGTTGGTAATCAGTTGCGTGGAATACCAGGTGCCTCTTTTGGGTTGCAGAATAATTCCCTGGGAAAGTACATTTACTGAGGAAAGCAACAATCTCTTCGAGGTATTCTCGAATGGCTTCAATCTAGAATAGGTATGCATTGGGGATATGGTCGTCCACTGCTCCTCCACTTTCCCCTTATTCTAGTCTTGACAGGTGATCTGTTCTTGTGTTACATCTTCCAGGTTTGATAATTACCTCAAAGGAAAACTCTTGAAAGAGTAAGAGCCACATGCAAATCCTTCCCTCAAGAACATGCTTATTTACAAGGTATTTCAACGCAGAACGGTCAGTGAAAAACTTAAAATGAGAACCTAGTAAATAATGTTGAAATTTTCATAATGCATAAATCATAGCCAAACCTTCCCTTTCAATTTTTGTGTGGTTGCATTCAGCTTGAGACAATTTTTTGTTGCTAAAGTATATAGGGTGATCAATATTCCCTTCCCTTACTTGCGCTAAGATGGCTTCTAGCGCGACACCCGATACATCCATGTGTACATGGAATTCAATGTCCAAATTGGGGTATATAAGGATTGGTGCAGTACTGATATTTTCCTTGAGTGTATCAAACACCTTGTCACACTTAGCCATCCACCGAAGTTCTTCAGACTTTTTCAGTAATTTCTCCAATGGTGTTGTAATATTGGCATATCTTATGATTAACCTACAGTAGTATCATGTATTTCCAAGCGTCATGCGCAACTGTTTCACACTTGTAGGTGGTGGCATGTTCAAGATAAACACAACTTTAGCTGGGTCTACCAGGACTCCTTCTTGGAAAACAATGTGGCCTAGCATATTGTCATGAGGTACGAAGAAAATACACTTCCTTAGGTTTAGAGCTATCTGCAACTCTCGAAATCTATCAAACATCAACAGGAGTAGCCCTACGTGCTCTATTAGCAAACTATGTATCGTCCAATCATCCATGTAGACTTCTAAGAACCTGTGTATGAAATCAGGAAATGTTACAATAACAATCCTAGAGAAGACTGCAAGGGAATTCTTTAGGCCAAAATGCATTACATTATATGTGAATGACCCCCACTCAGTTATAAAAGTGGTCTTCTTCTTTTCATCCTCTAAAATTTTTACCTAATGATACCTTGAGAATCCATCTATAAATGAATATGCTTCTTTCCCCGCAAATTGATCTAATACCTCATCACTTAACAGTGTCGTAAATGGATCATGTACACATGCGGAATTCAAACTCCTATAGTCAACACAGACCCGAATTTCCTCAGTAACCTTTTTGCTCTGTATGACTATGGGGCTAACCCATTATGCTTCTTCAACCGAAAATATTAGTATTGTCGTAAGCATTTTGTCTATTTCTCTTTGACCTTTTCTTTCACCTTGGTATTGAGATGATACGGTCTGTGCTTCACGGGTTTCGAGATAGGTTTTAGCTCGATCTTTATCTCTCCCATGGTTCCTTTTATGCCTTTCATTTCTGAATTTTTTTGGGGGAATAGGTCTTTGTATTCTTGCAATAGACTCTAGATTTCATTCATGGTCTTCTCATCCCAGTAATCCCCTATCGAAGTCATCTTATGATTCTCTTTACTCCCTATGTTTATTTTCCGCAACTTTAGAGGATGGGTATAGGTGTTACTTGTATGGATAGGTGTAGTACCCTGGATTTCCCTAGCTCACATAGTTTCTTTAATATTGAGGTTCCTAACTTCTTCTACTTCATTTGGTTCTTCCAGGTCCTTATCAATTTTGCAGCAGGAAACTGGTGTTCTGACAGGGTTGTGGTCTCGATTGGACTGAAGCAAATGGGCATGATCAAAACATATCACTGGGCTTGATCTGGATTCATAATCATCAATAAATAGCATCTTTCGAATTCTTTGAAGGACTAGGTGGAGCTCCAGAGTCTTACAAATAAAAGAAAAATATCTGCAAAATTGGTCTTCTAGTGTTTGCCACTAGTTCATTTGTCTCCTAGTCTCTTCATGGATGTATTAGGTTTTTGGAATTGCACCGAATGAGTGGAAAAATAAGTGAAGTCGTACCTGAGATGGTACTTGCACAACTTTCCATTGCTTGATGCACTGCTCAACATACATTTTGGGGTCAGACTGCCCATCGAACAATTTCTCTTCACAAAAATCCATGTGTGTTTTTGTTGTCAGTTAATCGCTTCTGAGAAATATGTATCGAATAACTCTCTTTGAATCCTCCCAATATAGAATTGAAGCTTTGTGAGTGGCCCACCACTTGGCTTAGGTATCCTTCAAAGCTATGTCTAGAACCGATATCCTTTTCTCTAGCTCAACTTTTCCTTCTATATCAATGAGAAAGATAATAAAACATGAAGTATCGTCGTATGTTGGGTGATCCATCATCTCGGTTCCTATCCATCTTGTTTCCCTGATAGTTTCACAACATCTTGAAAATATTTCATATGAACCCTGCTACCAACTATAAAAATCTAGTTATGAGGCCTCCTTCGTTGACTGTATACTCCTCCAACTTACATATCCATATGCAATGGGGTTGATGTAATATGGCCTCATCCATGTTGTTACGTTGTATAATTGGTCGAGAACTTTTGATTCCATGTTATTATCCAATGTCTCAGTATATCTAGGTCCCATGTATGGATCTAAGGGATAGATTATTTTTACTCCATTTTCTTCAAACGTCATTGTTTCCCTCTGTAGGTCAATGATAGCATAATTTTCATAATCCCAATCAATTCCCAATAAGGAAGGGTAGGGGTCTTCATCTCCCATAATTTCAATGACTTCAAAATCAGCTATCGTTTTAACTCCTGCAACATATACTTCGACATCTTCCAGCCTTCCTACTGGAAAAATGCAGTATTGATTTTCCATTCTCAGTTGGATGGGGGAATAAACTAATTGAGGTTTCCCTAGAGCCTCCCAAGTATTTTTGGGTAAGATGTTGACATCTGAACCCAAGTCTATCATGACATCTTTAATTTCAAAGTCATCAAAATGGGCTTCCAACCTAAATTATTTTCCAGTTCGCACCTTCCTTCTTTGTATTCTCTATGTATTCTTCTCAGGGAGGTTGGTAGTTATCTTAGTTTCTAGGGATCCCTCATCCCCCAGGATTAGGTACAAGGTGTTCCACAACTTCTCGGAAAGGATTTCATCTCCCAAGATCTCAAAGAATAATTGAAACCAGAGATTGATTATATTTTGGGACTAGTCTCAGGGTCTTCTCGAATTTATAGGGTTTCGGGTCGCGGGAGGTGAGGCAGGAGCTTGAGCGGTCTTGGGTTGTAGGGTGACATCAATGGGGTTTTCTCTTAATTCTGGAGCAGATTCATCTTTAAATATTTCTACTTCATGTTTGAAAAATAGCTTTTGTTTCAAAGGATCATACATGTCATCCTTGGGGGTCGTTTCTGGATCTTGGGCCGATTATCTACATCTACCCCGGTTTTTTCTCGTCCTCGATTTATGATGTCAAATTTAGGTAACCTTTCTTAAAATTATCTTTTGATTTTCGAGCCTATGAAGTTAAATCCTTGATCCAAAAAGGATCCTGAGAAGGCTAAGAACAACTTAGAACTCGCAGAGGCAACTCATGACGCTCAGAATTGTTTCAGCAGATAGAGAAAGGGAAAAAAATCAAAGTTCTCAAAACTCAATGAAAATGACATGATCGTGAAGAGCGCATCGTAATATTTCTAATGGCGCAAATGGCTCGTCAAACGGAGTTACGGATTGAAAGATATTTGCGGTCAAAGTTTGGTCAACCTATCCCAGTCTACAAGGGATGGGTCAGCATTCGAACTGTTGACGTCAACATCCATACAACAAACATGGAAGGAGAAAAAAGGTGACATGTGTCTTTTTGATGTCAACATTTTTTCATCATGGTGACATGGAAACACCATAGGTTGCCCCATGTCACCCAGTTTTGGGGTTTTTGGGTCGATCCAAGGACTAATCGGATCATACCACGTGGCAATCTGTACACTGATGTGGCAAAATTATGTGGCATGATGACATGGCATGATGACTTGGAAGAGGACGATGGTTTCCAGTGAGAGGCCGCTATGTGGCCCAATCAGAGGTTTCCACGTGGCAGGAGGGAAATGCTCAATGACAGTCCGTGAGTGAAATTTGAAAAAAAATAGTTTGGTGGGTCCGCCAAATTTGGCAGACCACGCCAAAATTAGCCACAGTTAATCATTGGGATATGTATATAGCACCACCGCTAAACTAGAAAAACAAACATATATATATATATATTACAACAACATAAAACCCAAAAGGGGGAGGCCCGCGAGTTTGACCCCGAGACCTCCTCCACCATATACGCCTTAACAAATCTGCCCAAATCAATAGGCCATGGGCCTAACGTTGTAACCATCACCATAAAAAATATTTAAAAGGTGAATTCTCCCATCCATCGGGGGGAGGCGCGTGTACAGTACGACCACTTGGGCATGGAAAACGATGTAGTCCAATCATTAATGCAGGTTGCAGAGAGGGCTCAGAAACCAATACGATTTTCTTCTTAGGTCTGGGAGTGCAAGAGTTGGATCGAGGCATGGAGACATTCATTTTTGGGTAATTCAACGCCACGAATTCAGTGGTGTTGTTCGTTTTCTGATCTGATCATTATTTCTGCAGCTTCATTTCTAAATGAGGTATACTTTTGTATTTTTCCAAATTATTTTGTTGAGTTAATGAAAAAGCCTACCCATTTGAGATCAGGACCCGGAGACATATTCCACCAGGGAAGAACTCCGTTATCAAGTTTTTGTGTTCAGATTTGATGCTTGCATCTCTTCATTTTTGAGATTTTCCTTCTTTAATGGTGCACTTTAATTTATGCTCATTTAGTGCAATTCTTTATAAGTCACTCAATGAAATGATCATGGATGATGTTGGTATCAGAGCAGTCGTCTTTGACTTGAATTGTTGAGTGTGAATTCTTACTAGGCTCAAGCATAAACAAGGTGAAGGAAATATTAATACTTTCAATCACGACGTTGCTTGTGCATCCAGAAGGAAGAAAATGACAAAAGAGGATAAGCGTGATGAACAAGAGAAAAACTTTCACATGGTATTTTATCGCATGTCAGAAATGGTCGAACGAATGTATGGAGATTACAAGAAGAGGATGAAGAAGAAAGGGAAGAAAAATGAAGCACATGCAGATGATGATGCTTCGGTAAACCAAGGGGTTGGAGGAGATCATTCGATTTCTAGTTCTTCTTCCTCTAAGCATTCTCATCATTCTCATCATACTCATCATTTTAGCCATAAAGCCTCTTTTAAGAAATCGTTATTAAAGCTTGATGTAAAATTTTATTTACCTATGTTTAATGGAGATGCTAATCCTGAAAAGATAGATAATTGGATCCAACAGGTTGAAGTGTATTTATGAGATAATTGGATCCAACAGGTTGAAGTGTATTTATGTGTTCAACATATTGATGAAGAAGAAGTTAAAGTGCAATTGGCTTCTCTTCGGTTGGAAGGCACCACTCTCGTATGGTGGGAGAGAAATCTTCAGGACAGAAGTAAGTGTGGTAATCTTCTTTCCTCATGGTCGGAATGTAAATCAATGATAAGGAAGAAATTTCATCCATTAGGGTATTTACATAAAGCAATGATGGAATGGAAAACTTTAAGGCAAAGTAAAGGTCAAACTGTACAAAGTTTCACAGAAGAATTTAGGAAGAAATCTCTTGCATTGAACATTCCTTTGGAATCTTATGAAACTTTAATGAAGTATATTGGCGCACTTCACAGTTATATTCATCATACTTTTCTCTTATTTAACCCCACTAGTCTTGACGAAGTTTGTGTTCAAGCCACTCACCTTGAGAATAGGGGGAAGCATGTTCAAGAAGATCCCACAAAGAAACCTTCCAATCTCCCACATAAAACTTTTAAGAAGTTTAAAAGGAAGGACAAGAAGACTGCCACAGTGACGAGAGAAGGAGGAAATCCATATTGCACTCATTGCAAGAAAAGCGTTCATGATGAAGAACATTGTTGGAAACTACATCCAAAAAAGAAACTGAAACAGTTCGGTGCAAAGGGGAAGACAAAAACCATTGCTACAATGCAACAAGATCTTGGTTTTGATTCAGGAGATGAAGGAAAGATCACAACGGTTGGAGTACAAGGTAAAGATTCCCTTCATGCTAGTTCAAGTTCCAATAATGAATCTCATGATGATGAACGAAAGAGGAATGAGTTATTTCAGATAAGAGTTATATCTAAACACACTAAGATAGATACATTATTTGATCTGAGTTCCCAAGTAAACTTAATATCTGAAGCACTTGTCAAGAATATGGGTCTTGAAACAAAACCACATTCAAAGCCTTATCCTCTTGGTTGGGTATGTGATAAAGCAAAACTTAATGTCACCAAACAATGTAGGGTCAGATTTGTTATTGCTTCAAAGTTGATTGATGAAGTGGATTTGGATGTTGTACCACTTGATATATGTGGCATAGTGTTGGTAAGTCCTTATCTTTATGATAGAAAAATAGTATTCTTTCGTCATGAGAAAAAATACCACCTTAATAAAGGGGGAGTGGAATATATTGTTAGAGCTCGCGGCATGAGGGTAAATACAATGCTTGTTAGTGCAGGGAAAATTAAAAGACTCATAAACACTAATAAGAGATATGTACTCATGGTCGTAAGAGAGAAAGATGTCGGAACATCCGACGCTTTCCAAGGATGTGATCCATCTCATAAAAAGGAATTAATTGATATTGTCTCTAAGTATGATGATATTTTTTAGGAACCGGATGGAGTACCTCCTAAGAGGGAAATCCAACATGATATACACCTTCAGCAGGATTCTCCTCTTCCTAATGTGGGCATGTACAGGAAGTCAGTTGTGGAGATGATAGAGATCAAGAAGCAGGTACAAGGCTTATTGGATCAAGGGGTCATCAGGCTCATTTCATCTCCTTGTGGTTCTTCGATCGTGATGGTGCCAAAGAAAGATGGCACATGGAAAATGTGTGTCGATTATTGGGCCTTAAATAAATTCACAATGAAAAATCGATACCCTCTTCCTCGTATAGATGATTTACTTGATCAAATGAAGAATGTTGCTTATTTCACTAAGTTGGATTTGTGCGGTGGATATCATCAAATCAAGGTCGCGGAACAGTATGCATGGAAAACTGCCTTTAAAACCAAGCAGGGATTGTTTGAGTGGTCAGTTATGTCGTTTGGGCTTTGTAATGCTCCGACAACTTTCATGCATGTGATGAATGATGTATTCAGGCCTTTCATAGATGACTTTGTGATTGTATATTTAGAAAACATTCTTATTTTTAGTGGGACTTGGGATGAACATGTGAGGCATGTAAATAAAGTATTGAATACTTTGCAAAGGGAAAAGTTGTATGTAAAATTTTCTAAATGTGAATTTGGCAAGACTGCACTTGTGTACTTAGCTCATATTGTAGGAGGAGGACAATTAAAAATTGATCCTTCCAAAATTGATGTAATTGTAAATTGGTCTGAACCAAAAAGTGTAACCGAAATCTAAAGCTTCTTAGGTACAATCTAGTATTGGAGGAGGTTCATTTCCAACTTCTCCTTTATAGCATCTCCTTTGCATGCCTTAACCATTGTGAATAACACTTTTCAGTGGGAAGGAAAGCAACAAAAATATTATGACACTTTGAAGGAGAAGAACAGTATCGCACCAGTATTAGCACTGTTGAATCGTCAACAGCCTTTTGAGATCGAGACAGATGCCATCAGATACACCATGGGTGCAGTATTGATGCAATATCATAAGCCTATCTGTTACCACTCTGAAAATTTTAACCAAGTTGTTGTTAACTATCCTACATATGATAAAGAGTTGTATGCATTATTCCAAAGCATAAAGAAATGGAAGCACTACTTGTTAGGGAAGGAAATAATCATACATACAGATCACCATCCCTTACAGTATCTCCAAGCACAGACCAAATTGCAACAATCTTGACACTACAAATGGATGGGTTTTCTACAACAAATTCATTTGGTAATCAAGTACAAAAAGGGTACAAGTAACAAGGTAGTCGATATTCTTTCAAGACCTCCTATTGTTGCTTCTATTATTTTGAAGAATACTTCTTTATCTCATGATAGCTATGTAGAACAATATTCCATCGATGAATATTTTAAAGAAGTATATGAGAAGTTAACCCTTGGTACACAGGTAGAGAACTATTGTCTGGAGGGAAAACTACTCTACCATCTTGGAAAGCTATGTATTCCTACAAGTGAATGAGTCCATGTAATACGAGAAGCTCACACTTCTCTTGTGTCTGGGCATTTTGGGGTAGGAAAAACTATGGCTCATTTGCAGAGGTTTTGTTACTGGCATCAAATGAAAGCAATTGTAACTAAGTATGTAAAGGGGTGTGTGATGTGTTCTACTTGTAATCCCACTAATAGAAAACTAGGGCTATACTCACCACTTCCTGCTCCATCCCATCCATGGGAAAGTATCTCCATGGATTTTGTAGGGGGTTTACCAATGACCAAAGGGGGTCATGACTATTTGTATGTTGTAGTGGATAGGTTCAGCAAGATGTGCATCTTGATGCCATGTAAAAAGCATATCATTGTTGAGCAGACTGTTAATATCTTCTTTCGGTATGTTTGGGTTCACTTTGGGTTACCCACATCCATCGTCTCGGATTGAGATACTCGATTCCTTGGGGACTTTTGGACTAGCTTGTTGAGGATGATGGACACCAAATTAAAGAGGAGCACTTCTTTCCATCCACAGACTAACGGACAGACAAAGGTGGTAAACCGAACAGTGGTACTTTTGTTTTGAGGTTACTGCAGCAAGCATCCCAAGTTATGGGATGAGCATATACCCTATGTACAGCATGCGTACAATCGAGCTTTACATTCATCCACTCAGAGTTCACCTTTTGAGACATGTTTTGGGTACCTACCAAAGGTTCCTTTGGACTTGATGTATGGGAGAGATCTCGATGTAAATGAAGAACGAACAGAGGATAGAGCCCGCAAGTTCATCCAGAGGATCCAGTAGATACACCAAGCATTCAGGGAGAAATTGGAGAAAATTCAAGCACAGTATAAAGCTCAACATGACAAGCACAAAGTTGATCATCGGTTCTAGGTTGGAGACTGGGTATGGATTCACATCAACAAGGAGATATTGAAGGGTGAAGGAAAGAAACTCAAGCCCATGTTTTATGGACCCTTCACTATATTGGAGAAAAGTGGTACCAATTTTTTCCGTTTGTATCTTCCACCCTACATGCATATTTACTCAGTTGTGAGTGTTGAGAACTTGAAATTGTTTGAGCCTCCCATGATCATGGATCAAGATGAGGAAGTTTTGATACCTTCAGTTGATGAGTTTTCACCTGAGTACTTGGATGAGTTATAGGAAGATATCATCCTGGACTGGATGATGAAGACTTCACGCAAGGGTGATGTTGATTATCTTCGAGTAGGCTTAAATGGCACACATCCAAGCAAGGCAACATGGATAGAGAAGGACAAAGTGAGGGGATTCTTCCCTCACTTACCTGTTGATTGATGAAAGATTTTTGTGGTCCAAAAATCTCTCAGTGGGAAGGCATGATTCAAAAAGGATCCAGAGAAGGCTAAGAACAACTCAGAACTCGTAGAGGCAACTCAGGACGCTCAGAATGGCTTCATCGGACAGAAAAAGGGAAAAAAATCAAAATTCCCAAAACTCAGTTAAAATGACATGATCGCAAAGATCACGTCTCAAGATTTCTAACGATGCAAACTTCTCGTCAAACGGAGTTACGGATTGAAAGATATTCACAGTCAAAGTTTGGTCAACCTAGCCTTGTGAGCAGGGGATGAGTCAGCATCCATACTACTGATGTCAACAGCTGTATAGATGACGTCAGCATCCATATGAATGACATCAAAATCTGCACAACACATGTGGCAGCAGCAAGAAGGTGACATGTGTCATGCTGATGTCAGCATGGTGACGTGGCAGCACTAAAGGCTACCACAAGTCACCCAGTTTTGGCATTTTTGGGTCGATCCGACGACCAATTGGATCGTGCCATGTGGCAATCCGTACAATATGTATGATGATGTGGCATGCTGACATGGCATGATGACTTGGCAGAGGACGACACGGTCTAGTGAGAGGCCACCACGTGGCCCAATCAGAGGTTGCCACGTGGCAGGAGGGAAATGCTCAATGACAGTCCGTAAGCGAAATTTGAAAAAAAAATAGTTTGGCGGGTCCGCCAAATCTGGCGGACCACGCCAAACATAGCCATAGTTAATCGTTAGGATATGGATATAGTGCCATCTCTAAACTATCATAACAAACATTGTTATATATATATTACAACAACATAAAACCCAAAAGGGCGAGGCCCGCGGGTTTGACCTCGAGACCTCCTCCACCATATACGCCTTAACAAATCCACCCAAACTAATAGGCCACGGGCCTTACATTATAACCATCGCCGTAAAAAATATTTAAAAGGTGAATATGCCCATCCACTGGGGGGAGGTGTGCATACAATATGACCACTTGGGCACAGAAAACGATGCAGTCCAGTCATTAATGCAGGTTGCAGAGAGGGCACAAAAATCGAGATGATTTTCTTCTTGGGCCTGGGAGTGCCAGAGTCAGATCAAGGCATGGAGACAGTCATTTTTGGGTAATTCGACTCCATAAATTCATTGGTGTTGTCTGTTTTCTGATCTGAGCATTATTTATGCAGCTTGATTTCAAAATGAGGTATACTTATGTATTTTTCCAAATTATTTTGTTGAGTTAATGAAAAATCCTACCTATTTGAGAGCAAGACCTAGAGACATAGTCCACCAAGGATGAACTCCGTTATCAAGTTTTTGTGTTCAGATTTGATGCTTATGTCTCTTCATTTTCTAGCTTTTCCTTCTTTCATGGTGCACTTTAATTTATGCTCATTTAATGCAATTCTTTATAAGTCACTCTATGAAAATATTCCAGATCACTCCTCTTTGATGAGTTGGGTCCTCCCACTTTGCGATCAGATCTGAACACTCTTCAATTGTGTGGGAATTAGTTATGCAGTGTGAACACCATGGTCGTCTCAGATGGGGACAGTCTCTGGCCATATGTCCTTGTTCATAATAATTGTAACATCGACTTGGTCCACATCCACCATTCCTCCCTCCTATAAATCCTCATGTACCGCCACTTCCCCAACCTCTTATCGAACCTTGGGGTGTTTCGTTTATCTTGGATGCAGTCCGATCCAATCTATCGGCAAGTGCATCTAATTTCCTAAATTGGTTTGTAGCATGCATCATGGACCCACAAAATTCACAATGTATTGTGTTAGGCACCGGTGAGTACTTCTGTAGGATGGAGTAGTGTCTTGGTACCTGCCTCTAAGTCTGACATATTTCACAGTATTCAGGCATTTGAAAGGGTTGGTCACTTGGGAAAGCATTATATTGAACTGGTGGATGAAATGGCGGAGTTGTTGATACCTACACAACTCCTCTCATTGGTATTGTGGGGGGTGGCATATTCCCCTTATCTGTGGATACTCAATTGCCAGATGCACCTCTTTGTAGCATCCTGTGCACCAAACTTGAGGTCGCGTTGGCTTGAGTAGTGTTAATTCATGGATCTTTTCTGTGAGTGAAGATATGTGTCCTTGGAGATTCAACATGTGTGAATCTACTAGAGGTCTGGTTATCCTAAGGCTCCCTCAGTATCCCGCCATAGCTTCAATCTTCATTGATTGTTCCAAATCCTCTATCAATGTGGATATTCTTTGTTGCATCAATGGGATTTGATTCAATGGTAGAAAACTTTGGATATAACATTCCCTTTGATGGTCTTCACGAATTGGGTGTGTCAATATCCCAATAGTGTCCTTAAACTTCTGATTGTATTCCCATGCAAACTCCCCCTCTCTATGTTGAAACTTGCGCAATTTTGAGAGAGCATGTTGTTCTAACTGAGGTATCTTGAGTTCCGCAATGTATTTTTGGCGCACCTAGTCAAGGGTAAAGTCCTATCCTTGTACCCCAGGATCAATAGCCTTCATGTATCATTTGAGGGCATGGCCCCTCAAGGTAGTCTAGAATTCTACTAACTTGTTTGCATCCAAGGTCCCTTTGGACTTCTAAATAGCCTCACATAGAAACCAATGTTGTTCTACGTCCTCATCCCCTTTACCCTAGAATTTTGGCTGTCGGGCGATCAATCCTCCTATTTTCCCATCCATTGTCAGTGTTCTTGTTCCTATAAAAATAAATCCCAATGGTCCTGCTTGCGATTTACCAGGAAATTCTACTATCCTCCCATTGATTACGGTTGCGGGTCTTGCTGAACTGACTGAATTCGACAAAATAGGATTTGCATGAGTATGAGGTACTAAGCTTACCAAGGGTATTGAAGGCGCTTATGGTATGGGTGACTCGGAGCTGGTTCCACTGAATTCTAGGCGGGTTTCTTTGATATGGGGGGTATCATTTTCTTGTACCAGAGCAACCTGCTCCACTTCATGGTCGACTCCTCCTGGGTTCGGGACCGAATCTTCTCTATCTTCCATAAGATCTAGACGTCCCTCGTCCTCTCTTGCTTCTACACCTTCCTCATCTCATCCACTCTCCATGGGACTTCTTTTTTTATGCGCTTCTCTTTCCTGCAACCTTATACTAGCTAGTCTTTCTTGTCTTCACAACTTTTGCAACTCCTCTTTCTTCCTTTCATATGTTCCTCTAGGTCTTATTTCTTTCCACAACACTTCGGACTGCTTTCCTTCTCTCTTTACCTTTCCCCGCCACCATTTCTCAACTATAGCGGATCTCCTCAAGCCACGCTCACTTCTTGTTGTTTTCTCTTCCCCCATATGTCAAAGAACATGTTCCCCTTCTTAGGTCATGAACCTTCCCCAAATTTTCCCCACCTTGAGCACATGGTTTTAGGCTGCCATCTCACACGAGGGAACAACTAGAATCCCCTCCTCCACCAAAAATACCTTAATCCAAAGGGGAATTTCCCTCGGCAATCTTCCCCATGTCCCTTTCTTGAATATTTCTTTAGCTTGTGAAAAATACTAGTGGTTATCCACTGCAAATTTGATGATATAACCTTTCAAAGACATGTCAACCCAAAAATCCACCTCTCGAGTGATCTAATGATCCATTAAGTGAAGCTTTGTTAGCTTCTCTATCTCCTAAGAACCAATTTCTTTTACTCGTTATTTGAATTTTGGTGTTTCTTCTAGATGATCTACCCACTGGAACAATGTTTCCGGGAATTCTACCCAGAAAATCTTATTACTGGTCACTTGATCTTTTCGAGTAGAAGAAAATATCCTAAGTGGCACCCAGTTTAGGTTCTGTAACTCTACTTCCTTCAGTATGAACGCATCACACTTATGTTCCCACCATTGTCGAACGTCACACTTGTGGATCCATGGAAGCATTCTCCCTACAGGTTCCCTTCTAAAATCAGGGTCCTTGGTTAGGATACTCGGCTCTCACCCAAGAGACTCGGGTTCATGTCTCGACAATGAAACCATTTTTTTGGCTCAAAGTTGTCAGACCAGGGTCCTATGCAAGTTACCAACAAAAGGGTACCGATGTAGTCTACTACGCTGGAATTTTCATCTTTTTGGAAGGAAAGAAATCTCACTTGAAGCGCAATCGGGACAAAAGACAAAAGGAAAGGGTAAGAAGAATGCTATACAGATCTATAATCCATCTATATTGTTACCATTCTAGCGAAAGATAGATACTCAGTTCAGATCCTTAGCACATCATACACTAATACAAAATAACAGGACTATACAAAACATTAATAAGGGATAACGACATGTAATTCATAACAGATAGTGCACAATGACATTTCAGAGATACAGAAAGTAAGATGAACCAGGAACATTTTCAAATTTTGATCTCCAATATATTTTTGTTATATTAGAAGTCTTTGGACAATAAGAATTCACATATTTACATTAGACATCCATCCTACTCAATATATGATATTAGTAGGTACATCTCGGTATAATACTACAACTGATCACACTGAGTCTAGGATCTTCCCTTCCTAATTACAATCTAGATATGGAGTACAAATCCAGTTCTTTCATCTCCCTATCTCTCACACACTCATTAAAATATTGTACAATATTGAAGAGAACATACAATAGAGTCGCCCAAGAAGAGAATCATCCTCATCAAAATCATCATTACAATCGGTTCCTTCCTTCCTCTTGAGAACCCATCGGGCCTCTTCTCTTCTTGATTATGTTGTAACGGTATTGTCTCAAAATTGATTATGCGTTGGCTTTAGACTGTGTTCTGTTCCAACATATTTTTGTTGCGTGTTTCATTTTCCAGCCTTCTTTACTTGGATGGTTGTCTCTTTGATGAGTTGTGCAACCTCTTTTATCAAAATGAAGGGCCCAACAGTATACCTACGATTTTTCCATGATTTCTTGTAATGTTGTATTTGTAAAATATGTCATCTTATATAATAAGATTTTTATTATTTTTATTAGTGACTTACACATTAAGTTAGAGTTTTCTCCTTTTTATTATTATAAAAAGGGTTCCTCCCTCTCTTATGTATTTCATAAGCATTCCTCCATTATTTCAGATTTGAAGGTACCATCCATCCTTAAATGTGCAAGCAGAAATCCCTCCAGTATTTCTTGTGTTATTTCTTGTTATTATTGTTATAGTTTCATTTTGTTGCAATAGGGGTTTTGATTTTGGTTAAAAGATGATTGTAAGTTGGTGTTAAAGACATGGTTTGTTTTTTATTAGGTCTCAATATTTTTGCAAAAGAAATCAAGGAGATGATAAGTAAGAGGTCCATAGAGCATGCCCAAAAATCCTCATTCCATCATAGTGAGAGCTATGAAGAGAAAGTGGAGGAACTAAATCCTTTTGGTGCAAAAGGAAATACCCCTCCAAGATCATCACTCCTATGTATTTCATAGGAATTCCTCCATTCCTTCAAATTTGAAGGTACCATCCATCCTTAAATGTGCAAGCATAAAGCCCTCCATTGTTTCTTTATTTATTTCTTGTTATTATTGTTATAGTTTCATTTTGTTGCAATAGTGGTTTTGATTTTCGTTAAAAGATGATTGTAAGTTGGTGTTAAAGACTTGGTTTGATTTTATCAGGTTTTGATATTTTTGCAAAAGAAATCAAGGAGATAATAAGTAAGAGGTCCATGAAGCATGCCCCAAAATACTCATTCCATCATCATGAGGGATATGAAGAGGAAGTCAAGGAAATAAATCCTTTTGGTGCAAAAGGAAATATGCCTCCAACATCATCACCAACGATAGAGAATCACTAGGGACCCAATTTTAATCTTAGATGAAGATCCCATAGTATAACTTTGGTGACATCATACATAGCTAAGCAAGGTAAAGCTCACATTAAAGGTGTAGTTCATGTACGCCCAAGAGGATAAGTTGAATATGACATCATCACATCTATATAGAGTATTTGATACTTCAGGGAAAAGATGGGTTGTTGAAAAACCTAGATGGAATTATAGTGATTTTGCATATGCATTTACTCAAAGAGAGGATCGCAACTAGGATGATACTTAAAAAATTTCAACTCAAACATTTTTTCTAGAGGGAAATGAATATTGAAGGCTTTATTGAGAAGTTCCAAGTCATCAAGATGAAGGAAAAACTTCCTCCGTATAAGGTTTAATTCAAGTACTACTTGATAACGAGAAATATTGTCCCTTGTTGATGTTGTAGACTCGAGATCTACTAATCTCTAACATCAAGGTTAGAAGAGTGAAACATCATTGTTTTTTGTCCCTCCTTTGGTGGATGAATGGAAAGCATTCAATCTGAACCTACAAAGGAACTTCTTTAAAAAAATGAATATGAAGATTCCTTGGTTTGGTCAAAGAAACTAGTGGGAGGAATTTTCATTGCAAAATTGGGATATATAGCTAGTTTTCTAAAGGAATACCAATAGGTAGAATATTGATGGAAATGATTTTGGAAAATTAATTCCCTACTCAAGTCCAAAATTTTCTTTTGACTAGCATTTCCAAATAATGCCCCCACTTGGGACTCTTTGCAAACAAGATCATAGCAAGGGCCTTTTTTATGGTATTCCCACAAACTATAGTGAAGAAAGTATTCAACATATTCTTCTTGATTGTCCATTTACCAAAGAAATATGGAAGGACTTAGTATCTCTATCGAATGGTAAAGGAAAATGGGAGGGATAATCTATGCTTAATGGCTTCAAATTCTATATGGAAGATATCATAGTCTCTACTCATTGAGAACTCCATATAGTTGTTTCATAGGGCATATGGATTGTTATAAACTCTATAATATTTGAAGATAAATCCTTCTCACATGTAGAGGTTTTTCATAGGATTAGATTTGTTTACGAAGAAGTGAAGAAACTTCCTCAACCATTTCCCTTAAGGCAACCTGGGAGTTTATTGATAAACAAAGGCAGACCTAGGGGGATTTTTCGATGCTCCTAGACTAAAATATCTAAGGGCTCGTGGAGCTATGGGAACACTCTACATCACATACTCCCAGTATTTTAGTTTCAAATTGGGTTTAGGAAGGGGCATCAATAATTGGGTGAGCTTTAGCAACCCTCCTTGGAATTTCTTTGTAATAAAGTATATCTTATTTTCAAGTGAATGGAGATTCAAAAATAGTGTATTCATTGGGTAAATTGAAGATTCATCTATCAATTTTCAACATATTTTCAAAGAACACAACAAAGTTATCGATAATTTGTCCAAACAATATATACATCTAGGTGAAGATTCATTGGAGTTAACTATTTCAAAGATGGAGATACTTTCCCTCAAGCTCACCAAAACTTCTCCTTTTAATTTGTTGAAACTCTAGCCCTGATAGTTATGGACAATGATGTTTCATGTCTCTTTCATGAAATTTTTGTATATATGTATAATGCCCTAGTACTGAAAGAAAAATGGAGAGTAGACATACTTTCTTTCACACACCATTAATTCAATGAAGTATTACACACACACACACACACACACACACACACATATATTAATTTTGGCCTTAAGATAGATTGACTATATTAGCCATACAATATCTCAACTACACATCAAATTTAGAATCCCCAAATCTCTTAAATCCAACTAATTAACAAACACCTAAATATTAGAATCTATCCAATCACATAGAGAATAATTTCTACATTACAATAACCAGATTCGATAATAAATCATAACCCTATGATGTGATGAATGATCCTACATTAATTAACAAGACAAGTAGGAGTTATTCGGCCAACACCCTCCTGGGTAGATAAGGTCGACACCTCTTAGCATGTCGAAATCTTGCAAGCTATGAACTCAATCGATTTGTCACCTTGCAGAGTCTCATAACCCTTGTAAAGGTAGATGTTGAACTTGAGTGGATCTATCCCAAACTATCTCGATAAGAAATCCCCACATGTTTATCTGGCAACCCCAATGAGGCATATTGAGTTGAACCTACACTTCATTTCCCTCTAAAGATCCAAATGCCTCCATCATGCCTTTGATTTTGGATATTCACCATCATTTATTTTTCAAAAAAATAAGTAGAACACACTTATAATAATAAAAATAATGCAAAATTACCTGCTATTAATAATTACTCGCTCCCTCTTCTTTACACCATTGAGTATCACAAAGAAAACAACTTGCTAGCAATTCCAAAGAAGGGAGTAGGAATGAAATTTCGTAGTAAAAGTAAGAAATATATTTTCCTCTTACCCATTCCATTAATTCCTTCTGGTCTTGAGAGAGCTCGGAAAATTTAGAAAGGGAAGTCATCAAGGTTCTATCAGTTGTGCAAGAGACTGTGGGAAGCTTCTCCTGGGAATCAATGGTACATTCTTCCAGGATAAGATTTGCTAGCGTGACAACGAAAGAGGAATACGTATAATTGAATTTGTATCGCCCTCCTTAGGTGGCCCAATCTAAACCATCCCATATGATGGAATACACTAGCACAAGTTGTTAAGGAAAATACCTAATTGCATCCTTAATTAGTTAATTAGTTAGTTTACCGTTATAGGAGTTGGTAGCTCCGTAACTTCTTGTAACCATATTGTGTAACTATACATGTTCATATTAATAGAATAAACATCAATAGTGTAGAGTGTTGCATCAATTCTATCTCTGCTTAATCTTTTCATTGTATAGGTTCTAAGGGTTTTGTCCATATGTTCTGCAAGGAACGTCATGGGTCGAGGAAGGTTCCCATGAGATGAAGGTCGACAAAGGTTTGTTGGGCCGAGCCGAAATTGTTTGAGTTGAGCCCAAGGAGAGGGCCTGAAGGATATGGGTGAAAGCAACAGAGTTGTGTCGAGAAGGAAGTTCGTGTAGAAGTCAAAAAGATGTGAACCATAAAGAGAAATAAGGCGTTGATTTATTTGGTGGAAGAGAGTCGTCCATTTTTTCAAAGTCGAGCAGACACTCATAGTTTTGTAAACCTCCGTGAAAGAACAGTTGGTTGGGTGGAAGAACCATTGTGGAGATTGACCGAATGACCATGGAGTCTTGGAGTCACTGCGGTAAAGAAATTTCCATCCATGTAAAAAAGGCAGTGAAATAAAGAAAATAAACCTCCATGAAAGAGAAGTGGATGAAGGTACCATTTTTTTTCTTGGGTTAATAATTTACAAATATTAAAATAAAATCAATGATTGATTTTTGAAGGATATATTCTAAGAAATCGTGGAAAAATATTTATATTACAAAGATTGGAAAACTATTGAAGTAGAAAAAGCTCGCCAAGGCATTATTTCAAGAGTTTTTATTTTTATTTTAAAGGAGGCAATATAAAAAGAAGTGAAAAAGATTTGGTCACACCAGTTTCAATGGGAAAGAAAGATTGCCAAGAGATGGAAAAGAAAGTGTTGGATGAAGTTGGTTCACAAACCTTTGTAATTGTGACATGATGAGATTTTGTTTTCTTTGTAATAATGAAAAATTATTTAGAAGTATTGTTAATGGTTTGGAAGTGTTACTAAAGTCTTTGGAATTATTATTGATAATATTTGTATTGAGATTCACGACCTCAATATGAAGGTGAATATGAAGGTGTTGTTATTTTGTTAGAAATGATTTATTTTGGAATTTATTAAGAAATTTGCAAAGAGTGAAGCAACTTCAGTGAATCTAAGAAGCCGAAGAAGCAGATTCCAGTTAGGCCAGTAGAGAGCCGATATTAGTGAATCGAAGAAGCAGATTCCAATGAAGAAGAGTCACCATGGAGTGAATAGTCTGCAAGATAGAAAATCGAGAAAGAAGCCACAAGACAAAAGTATTGCCTCTTCTATTGTTGAAGAGCGTTTCCGCATTATTGAGCAGTAAAAAATAACAAAATACAACTAAATTTTAAATGAATTGTTGTAATTTGAGGGGTGCATGTTCAGTTATACCCGACACCTCGTTAGACACTACAGTGAGTTTTTTGGTCTAAGTATTTTGGTCCAATTTGTAAGAAGTTGTGAGCTTTGTTATAGGCAAGCTTTGTTCCCCATGTTCAGTAAGCCCTAATTGAATCAGGCCTACATAGGTCAGTATGTGATCATGTAGCATGTATCCTTGGTTTCAAGCAACATGAAGTGTTGGCCATGACACATCACAACTATCCCTGGTTTGGAGCAGCTTGAAGCACTGGCCAGTGGAGGAGTGTGGTATTAAGTCCATTTTGGTAGAGGAATGTGGTATTAAGTCCACTTTGGTAGAGGAATGTAGTATTAAGTCCACTTTGGTACAGCTTGAGGCGCTGGCCAGTGGAGGAATGTGGTATTAAGTCCACTTTGGTAGAGGAATGTGGTATTAAGTCCACTTTGGTAGATACGAGGGTGTCTACTCGTATGCTAAATGACTAGAATTTGAATCTTCGATTAACATGGGAAATGTGAGATATTAATCTCATAGTTGGTTAGGACCAAGTTTTTGTTTAAGGAAGAGTGTGAAGTCTATTGCATTGGACGCTGACGTTGGTGATAATGAGTTTGTGCTAAAGAAAATACCTAATTACATTTTTAACTAGTTAATTAATTAGTTTACGAGTTGATAGCTCCTTAACTTCTTGTAATCATATTGTGTAACTATACATGTTCATATTAATAAAATACACATCAATAGTGTAGAGTGTTGCATCAATTCTATCTTTGCTTAATCTTTTCACAAGCTTCTCATCCCCAAGTACCCGCATTGAGATATGTGGTTTGTATGAAAGCTTCATCTCCCCCTTTCACTTTGACGACGGTCCTCTCCTCCATTCGTCAGTGAATCAGTGAAAATGGTCACGGTTCGATAAGAATCATATTACAAAGGCGGCTCTGTCAGGTTCAAACCAATTCACACACTTCTTTCACTGCAAATGTCAACTTCCGTTTGGATGTCGCTCGCACCAACATGCATGCGAGTGAACGATTTTGGCTAAGTTGTTGCCTTCCTCTCTTCTATTGTAGCGACTGCTCTTCCACGATCTTCAAAAATTATTACACCAGCATTAATCAGATCTGGTTAAAAAACTTGCACACAGAAATAGATACACTTTAGCGTTGTACGATCTACTAATAGTACTATTACTAATCAGCAATCACTTCACTCTCAATAATAAAATAAAGAAGGCAAATCACTCTCTTATATTAATCTAATAATATATCAAAAGATATAATGATAATCTATCTAATCTCACATGTTTTTGGTGTTTTTGGGTCTTGTAGTGAGGGAGTTAAGTCCAATCCTGTTCGTTCTGATTATATGAAGAAAAAATTGTAAGCTAAACTTTATATAAAATGATGATTTTTTGGGGGGACATTTGTGTGATTATATGAAAAAAAAAATTGTAAGCTAAACTTTATATAAAATGATGATTTTTTTCGAGGGACATTTGTGTTAATTCGGGTGAGAAATTGTTAGATTTGTATATTTGAGTGATTATTTATATATAATCTAAGTAGGGGTTTTTAGTATGTTAAGTCCATTTCTGCATTCAGAAATGAATTTTGAACAACAAAAAATAGTGATTCCTGTAAATTTATATGGCTAGATTCCTGGAAAAAAACCATTTGATAGAAGAGAGTGCTAGAAAAAAAAAATTCACACCCCAAAAGTATTGAGTATATATTATTAATTCAATAAAGTATCACACACATATATATACATTAATTTTGGCCTTAAGATAGAATGACTATCTTAGCCATATGCTCAATGAGTTGAGAGAATATCTCAACTACACACCAAATCTAATCTAGAAGTCAAGTAAGTTGGATCAAATCTCTTAAATCCAACTAATTAACAAACTCCTAAATATTAGAATCTATCCACTTACTTAGAAAATAATCTCTACATTATAATAACCAAATTTAATAATAAACCATAACTCTATAATATAATAAATAATCTAGCATTAATAAACAAGACAAATAAGAACTATTTCAATCAATACAACTTAAATATGGATTATTCAAATTGTTTTTTTTTAAATATGGATTATTCACATTGGTTTTTTTTTTTAATAATTGTTTTTTTATGTATTGATAAGATGTACAACAATATGATGGTCTTGGTATTTAAAGATAAGTAGGGATCTTATTGCTGTGTGTCCTTTTAAATACTTATTAGCATATACAAAATGTAACTTTACTCACTTAAATATAAAAGTTACAATTTTTTCTCTAAGAAAAACAAAATCCCAATATAAGACTTGGAAACCCACGCCATGCTAAGATAGCATGCTCAAAACCCATTAAGCTACCCAAGAATGCCTACGTATCATATTAACATCCAAAAGATAAAGTCTAGTCGGCATAATTTCCTATTGCCTCCATCCTATTCATTGGACTTTCTCAACTTTTAGTGGGTAGCATATTGAGATGTTTTTTGGTGCAGATAAATATGTAACAAGTAATCTATGTTTTATTTTTGGTTGATTTGTCAAATGGAAGAAAAATCAAGTTGGTTGAGATATTGATATTCTTAAGATTGAATGTAAGACAATGATACGATTGATTAATATTATTAGTTATTTTAGGGTTTTATTTCGACTAAAATTATCTTTTATGTGGGATTAGTTTTTGTAAAAGTTACATTTTAAAATATAAAATTGAATGTTTAGAAATGAAATATATATATATATATGAATTAATATTATTGGTTATTTTAAAATATAAAATTGAATGTTTAGAAATGAAATATATATATATAAATTAATATTATTAATTATTTTAGGTTTTTATTTCGACTAAAATTATCCTAAATTTTATGTGGGATTAGTTTTTACAACATTTACAATCTAAAATATAAAACTGAATGTTTAGAAATGAAATATACATATGTAATCTTCTAAGTAATCTATTTACAAAATGAAATATACATACTTAATCACCTAAATAATCCATTTACTAAATGTCTTGACTTCCTATGACTCCTTATTGTGACCCTACCTTTACACCATTATAAATATCACATCTATGCAACTTGTATTTTATTCATTATCTTCCTATCAATTAAAAAAAATTATTAGTATGAATTATATAGATTTATGTCTTTATTTATGAATGCTCATGGCCCATGAGTACCATAAGTTACTTCAAAAGTAAAAGTGGTATTAGAGAAGAGCTTTAGACTGGCCTTTTAACAACTTTATTTTTTTGGTGGGTGGTAGTAATCTTAGACATGTGGCCCACTTTTCAAGCAAATTGGTGATACTAATCTTGGACATGTGGTCCACCCTTAAGTAATTTTGGATTAAAAGTTTTAATTTGGTATTCAAATGAAAAAAAAAAAAAAAAGACATGAAGAATCTTACTATTATATTATGGATTAAAAATTTTAATTTGGTATTTAAATGAAAGAAAAAAAAAAAAAGAGATATGAAAAATTTTACCACTATATTATTAAAACAATAAAAATATATATATAGATATTTTGAATCAAGAAGCATTGCCAAACAAACATAACCACTCAAACTTTAACAAATATTGGGTTTTGAAATATTATCGAAGTGTATATTCCATATCATGGACTCTTCTCCACCATTTAAATGTATTCACATACATTTCAAAACTCCCTCCATTCTCTTTGGTGTAGATCATTGCAACTTATCAATTTGGAAACAAAACTCCCTCCATTCTTTTGTTGCAAATCATTGCAACTCATCAATTTGAAAAAGGGAAAAAATAACAACAAGAAAATTGAGTTCATTCTTTTTTCCATAACAGTCATTACTGCATTGGGGTCAGTACCATGTTGGGGGTTGTACATTTCAAAAGGAACATGAGATGTATGAATGTGTGGGTGAATAATCTAAAAATAATACTACAAGGGAACTCTCATTGTAAAATAGTAAAAAATGTGGGTATGTGAGTTTCAGCCCCAATAAAAAGTGATTCAACATATTTATTGAAAAAATTCAAGTTTGATTTTAGCAAGCAATGTTAATTATTGCTTAAACAACCCCAATTTAATTATTGCTTAAAAAAACCCAATTCTCTTAGAGTAAGATGGGATGGTTCCTCATGAAAAGTAGTTATATATTGATATTTCCATAGAAATCCAATAATAGTCAACCAAACTGCATGAAAATGGTCCTAATAATCCAAGTTTCCCTTGCGGGAGGACCTTTCAAAAAAATGGGATTGTAAAAAAATAGTTAAATTCACCCTGAAACAACATCCAAAAGGTCTTGAATGGCAGGCATCTCCAAAAGGCATGCTCAACCATTTCATCCCTACCACAAAGTGTCCATGCAACACTTGTAATACCAACTTAATAAACCGTGTTCTTAATCAATTTTAGATACCTAATCCTTAGGGATTGAGGTACTTTGTAAATACTATTGTAAATATTATTTAGGAGAAATATGAAGAGTCATAGGTGAATAGGAAGATTCATTAGAACCTATTGGAAGATGAAACCGAATGTCATGTCACATTGTATTTATGAATGTCTCACATTGATTCAAGTCAATCATCCATGGAGTTACTTATTCCCTCTATCCATACATGGCCTAACAATGATATCAGAGTTGGTTTTAACTCCATGATTATCTCCTACATGAAAAAACAACCCTCTATGGGCATGTGATTCTCTCTTGCATACAAAAATTTCCCTCTACAAGTCTATCACTCTGACATTCGTGGTATCACATTTGTTTCTCCTGTTGAGAACATATTCGACATTAATTTGCGCCATTTTTAGGGTTTTCTCCACAATCATTCATGCCCCTCCTCTCTTTGCTTGGTTTGATTCCCTTATCTCTGTTTGCACTCTTGTTCGACTCAAGAACCTTCATTTTAATTCAAACCTTCTGCATCTTTGGTTTCCACATATACCTTGGCCTGAGTCCTCAATTTCTACTTCGGCATCCTTGCTTCGACTTTTGTCCCTAAATATCTTATGCGAGAAAATAAGAGAATGATACATGAGTAGTCTAAGCTTTGAATCTAGGATGCCCACACTAGATATTGCATCAAACCATTAAAGGGCCACACCAATTATATCCTCCATGTTAATTTCAATCTGCATTGGATTTTTATAGTTTATAGCTCATTTGACGAGAATGTGATTTGGTATATGAGAACAGGAAAATGCTTGAATATTTTTCATTCCCATTCAAACCCTGTGATGGCCATTCACTTCAACTGGGATGGGTCATTGATAGTTTCCAATGGTTATAATGGGATCTACAGGAATTAGGATTCTTCCACGACCCATTTCTTGAAGACACTCATTGATGACGAGAACCCTCCTATTTCATTCATCAATTTTTCACCCAATGGAAAATTTATTTTGGCTAGAAACCTTAACGATGCGTTAAGGTTTTGGAACTTCATGATTGGAAAGTTTTTGAAAACACACACTAGTCATGTTATTGAAAACACACACTATAGATGATCCAGTTTTGTCATTGATCAACCCCGCTCTTCATCTGAAAAGTGAAACCCAAGTGACTAATATGGTCACGTCATCGGTCAACCCCATCCTTCATCTAAAGAGTGCCAAAGTGGTCGATCTGGTTACGTCATCGGTCAATCCCACTCCTCCTCTTAAGAGTGCCAAAGTGGTCGCTTCAGTTACATCATCGGTCGATCCCACTCCTCTTCTTAAGAGTGCCAAAGTGGTTGCTTTGGTTACATCATCGGTCAATCCCACGTGGATCGGTCACTTGGGTTTCACTTTTTCAGATGAAGAGTGGGGTTGATCGATGAAAAAACTGCATCAACTACTTTAGTTAGTGGTTCAACCGAGGATGAAACCATATTGACCACCTGATCAATCGGACTGACCGGGGATGGAACCGTATTGACCAGTCCATCAACTAAGGATGGGTTGGGAGGAATCTTACGATAACCAGTTGGAAGTTGAATCTTTTCCAAAAGAGAAGAAGCCTCGTCCATACGAGGACAAAGGTGAGAGTAATGATCACCTTTGCATAACATGCAAGGAAATTTGACAGTTCTCTTCTTTTTACTAACCTTAATGTCACTAGTTGACGGGGTGTCACTAGCATGTCAGCAGGGGCCGATGACGTGGAAGACCACATTTCTAAGACCTTCGGAAGACCAGGGAAATTCCTCAAAAAGTGGTCACCCTTACAAAGACTGCAAGGGAATTTGGGTTTCAAATTCTTCGTTTTAATCTTGTTGACTTCATCAACACTCCCAGTATGATTAGCAATAGTTGGTTGCTTGGATCCAACACCTGATGTGGTTGGAGGCTTGGTCCTTTTCGGGTTCTTCTTCTTGTTCTCTTTATGTTTCTTCTTCTTCTTATCAACCTGGCTACTTGCTTTAGAACTTTCAGTAGGCGAAGAACGAGAAAGTGAAGGAGACTTAACTGGTGAAGAAGGTGAAAAGTCAACATGAGGTTGATGTGTGGGTGGTGTGCTTACATATAAATCACTAGGTACATTTGGGATTACCGGAGTGGTAAAAAACCATACCGATAACCCAATTGTGAGACCTGGAAGGCTCAAAGTAGCGATGTAAGGAGGACCAACATTTCCATAAGAAGGAAAAACAAAAGGTTCCCCTGGACCAGGGGTTGCTTCATTAGTTGTTCTGGTAATTGATGCCATAAATAAAGATCCAACTTAAGGCCTGTAAGGGAAAACAAACAGCACACGCTAAAAATCTAGTAATCAAACAAGCAAACAAAACCTTCTCAAAATGAACACACTAGTTGGTGATGAAATCCAACGTCGCGGGAACAATGTAAGAAGGCGTTGAGATAGAGCGGGTGGAAAAGTTACATTGACAACCTTCTTAATAGACTTACACCCTGGTGCAAGATCCCACACATAATCGTGGGCATACCCTCCAAGGATCTCGAGTGAGTTTGGCCAACGTTGATTCTAGGTACCATGAATACTTTCCCCTCCAGAGTCACCTTATGTAAAGACTCTAAAGGGATAGGATACTAAGGTTACCAATTATGACAATGATGTATGGGGAAGCAGTCGGCAGTCCAATAAAACCAGAAGAGCAGGGTATCTAAGCCCGAAATCACCTCGAGAAGGTACGCACAGGATTTTCTTCTCAAGTGACCCCCAATAATACGTGCAATCGCTGCACTAATACCAACAAAGCAGGGTGAGTAACTTTGTCGGACCTAATGCGACCTCGTGATTGACCCTTGTGTTAGAAGGGATTCCCTGGACAAATTGTAGCAAGTGGATTTAAACTCTCCCTATCACAAGATAATATGTTTTTTTACAGCTTTGGAAAGTTATCTTTCACACCTATTCCAGAGCCCTACACCCTAAGCTAATGTAGGTTTGCTACCAGAAAACACAAAAATGTCTAATCAAATTTTATAAGCGCTTTATATTAAGGTTGTTGTTTACTCAAGAGGAAAATGGTGTGGACTAAATGGTTTTTTGACCGACTCTAAACAATGTAAAGAAATGAGAATGCAAATATTTCACTTCAATGAAATCTATATTACGAGAAGGAGAAAACGTTTATCATTCCTAGATTCACAATGTCCCAAATTTTTATTAAAATCATCAATATAAAGATCCTCAAGAAATGATCGAAAGATATTGTACACCAAGACATGATTCTTGGCCTCCTTCAGACATGAGGGGGAAAAGTTTTTAAGAATTCAAGACCAAAAATACCAAAAAACATGCAATTTCGCTACTTTAAATGCAAGCTAGTTTCACTACCCAAAAGAAAGAATTAAACTATCTTTTATGTTTGATTCTAATGTATAAAGAAATTAAATGCAAATCCTTTAATGATCCACTACTTTCAATTAAAATAAAGAGTTAGATGCAAATGCAAAAGACACGAAGCAAAATGGGATTCAAATAAATCATGCACTCAAAGCAATGAGAACTGAAAGAAAAAAAGTAGGAGATAAATTGTTCTAACAAGAAATCAATCAAGGATTCGACAACCAACAAGCATTCAAGGAGTACAATAAAATGCAGAGACGAATCCAAGAAAAGACAGGGAGAAAGAGGAATCACTCAAACTGTCCCGACAAACCAAGCAGTAAGAAAGGGAAATTTCACAATTCTGAAAAAGTTTCAAGCTCCAATCAAGAAAATAGGAAGTGATAAGTACCAAATCTCAACCTAAAAAACTTCACAAACCAACATACAGATTATGGGTAAAGACTTTTGCAAAACAGACTGCAAAACTCTGAGCAGGAGAAGGCAGAAAACCTCCAAGAAAGAGACTAGTGCTCCCTAACTCAAGGGCACAGAGCGCTATAGCGCTCTGTAAATCACTGTATGGGAGTGATGATCAGATATCATCACTTTGATATGCACTCCAGGGGAGCGCTACCCTTCCCATAAATTCAAAACAGAGCCAAAAAATTCAAAACAACTCACCCAGAATTCACAGAAATTGATGAAATTGCTAGTGAAGATGGGAGAAAGGTAATGGATCATGAAAAAATACAAAACTGATCTAAAAGGTGGGAAAATTGTAGGTACAATCCAAGGATATACAAATCAATGTTGATCCCTGGTGGATTCGTCAATTTCTGTTGTAGGAAAATCCCCCTGCGGACAGGTGAATGTCCTCTTGGATCCTAGACCCCTATACCAAGACAGAAAACATGCTAACATTAGACACTAACATTCCTTTGAATATAACTAAATAATCAGAAAGAGAAGGAGAAGGAATAAAGTGTGATGCGCCTTATTCCAATTTTTTTCCTCGCTACTCCAACTTGAGCTTGATCTCCGAGCTCCTTAGCATTTTTTGACACCTGCAATGCAATGGACAGCGAGACAAAGAACTCATACTCTACTCTATAAGATTAGTCCAATCAAATCCATATATAAGATAAACATATGTAAAGAGAGATAGGTTAGAAGGAAATAGGCCAAGCAATATATTAATGAGAAATCTTAAAGAAATACTTACAGACTGTAGATGCAATTGCAGCAGCTTCCCCAAGTTCTCCTCATCTAGCCCTTGCACAAATCTCCCAAAATCATAGGTTTGATATCCTAAATTATCCATTATTCCTCATATCATAAGTTTGGTATCTCTAAACTTATCCATTTCTCCTTATCCATGGAAATCCCTCATTATATAGGATTTGGAGGATTAACCACCATGGAGAGGATCACTCATCAGATCCACTAAAAAGGGATCTGAAAGATACTTAGGGAGAAAATATCTCTTAAGGATTTTAGGGAGGAAATATCTCTCAAGGATTTTTAAGGAGGAAATATTTCAACCATCCATGAGATCCTCCACCTTCCCTAAAAAATAGGAAACCAAATGTGAGGTGGATTCTCACACTTAATTAATTTATTTTCATGAATATTAATAATAATTCATCTGCACTTGGCATTTTGGCCTTCATGTAATATATCCCTCCTCCACATTGACTACGGATTCTGACATAGGTTATTCCATGGTGTCAATGTGTATGAGACACTTATATGACACTTACGACACTTAGGGAGAGGTACTTAGGTGTGCAAATTTCATGTGTAATAGTAAGAGATGACACAAAAATAAGAATTATGTAGGCTGGGAGGGTAGGCATAATCGTCATGAGAGATATGATATGCATTGTGTTCATTTCGGAAAGAATGGAAATGAGGAAAAGACATGCAGAATCCCATGGGAGAATATCAAAGACAAACAGGATCAAAAAGAAGACAAAGGTGAAGCATCAAATATGTCAAAAGGTAAAGCACTTGAATCTACTCATTATATTTTTTCCCATTTCAATATTGGAGTAACCAAATATTTATTTAACACTTGATTTGCTTCTTGGAGAATAAATGCATGGCTGCTTGACATAAGTGCAACATGCCACATGACCTTCCAGAGAGAATTCTTTGAATATTTCAATGACAATGTAGATGGTATAGTCTATTTTTTAGATAAATAAAGTATGAAACCTTCAGGAATTGGCATTGTCGGGTTTTAATTACTTAGACTCCCAAATTTTCTTCTACATGATGTGCTCCATGTTCCTAGTTGTGAAGGAACTTGTATTTTTTTGTGCACATTCGACGGCAAGACCACTCTATTCATAAATTCAGTGGTAAAGTTGAAATAAGGAATAATTTCAACATGTTCATTATGACAAGAGTGGAGGATGGAAGATTGTTGAAGTTGAAAATGATATATGTTCATGAACATAATTTTGCATACCTCTCTCACCACAATGAAGGTATTGTTATCGTGTGATTTGTATTTTTCCAAGATGAAAGGCAAAAAGGAGGGAAAATTAGCGTAATGAGAGGTTTTCCTATCGTTGTCACCTTAATAAGACACCTCTTTCTATTTAGGGGTGAAAGCCCAGGGGAGACGTCCCCAACGACTTGGGGGTTTGAGAAGAAAAAGGTTGAGGTATCAAGAAACTTTATCCCCTCTCACAAGTCACACTGATCAGAAAGTCCAAAAGGTTTTAATAATATGAAGCAAATATGTGCTTGAGTGTACCTACCCTGAACAAGACAACAAGAAAACACTATTTTGCAAGTACAATTGATGTTAGTGCTTCGTAAAAACCTTGGACTTGTCAATGAAAGAAATAAGTTGATAAAAGATGAAGCAAACAGAAATCTATAACAACAATGTATATATGATAATGGCTTCACAATAAATTCCTTAAACAAGCTTCAAAATGACCAAAAATGATGACCTGACAATAGCAATATGCTAGCACTTGTCAAAAGCTAATGAGGCAATGTAAAAATCAACTTTAACAATTGATTTTAGGAGCTTTTACTACTGTAATATATGGATGTAGCTTAATTTTGTAACAACAAGAAGAATGTTAGTAGATTAGTCCAATCTACGGTTAGGAAAGGTTAGCAAATAGCTTGAGGTATAAGATTTAAGGGTTTTTCTCATCAATCAGTCAAGTATAAGGTCTAGATCAGTGTCTTTAGGGATAGTGGAGTCACTTTTTGCAATGACAATATTGAAGGAAAAAAATGATAATGTGTGAGATTGAGACAAGATGGACAATGATTGAGGTGTTGGTAACCCAAGTCCTCAATCACTAAACCATAGAAGGAAAACGTCCACTAGGAAGTAGGTAACCCTAGACCCTAGCGGTTTTCCTTCTTCTTTAGCTCAAGTTTGAGACAAGTAAAATCTTGATGAAGCAAGAGTGTTAGAGTGCTACAATGGTAGGGTTGTAATACATGCTTCAATGGATAGGTATTCTAGAAAAATCTAGTAGGTGATTAGCTATTGAGATAAGGACAATAACATGTGTTTAATCTCCTAGGGTTTTAAGCTAGCAATTTAATAATATTAGAAAATTGAAAAGTAAAGATACTATAACCATTCAAATAAAAGAAGAATTGTAGAATTTCACTTACATTCACCAAGAATAATCTAGCATATACCCTAGTTGAATACTTTCCGCCAAGAAAAATCCAAAAAACATCAATATAAGCCTCCTCCAAGAGTTGCGCACCACTTCATTTCAGCCAATGAGCCTTAAAGAGGCTGAATTTCATACCTCACAAGTGTGAGTGAAAGAATTATGAAAAATACAAGAGATTTCTCCCTTATTTATACAATCAAAATTACCTTTAATTACAAAATTAGGTCAAAAAGGCTGACATGGCTAGTTTACATCAAATATCTAGTTTTTACATAAAATTGATAACTTAAACCTTAATTTTATCTTTTTAGGGTGATGTCATTCCCCTCCTAGGGTGACGTTAGCCTCCTTGCTGGAACGTTAGCCCTCCAAGTGAAACGTTGGGGCTCAAAATCCCTCAGGAACTACCACACATGCCAACCAAAGTCGTCCTCAAGCTAGTCACCTCAACTGGGTGACGTCAAGGCTCTGAATGATGACTTCAAGGGAATTCAAGGGCCAACATCATGGTGGGAGGGAAAGACCCCCTAGGTTCAGGCCTGCCAAGATGTCTTTGGTGGAACGTCCTCCTCTCTCTTTGGTGCAAGTCTTTGTTATATGTTTTCCCCTGGTTGGGGTCTCAGCATCCATCTAATGGGATTTTATCCCTATGGAGGTCCGATCTAATCATCTCCACATATGTATCTACATGTCGGGTGTGGCCCTCCAACAACAACAAGTACGCCCTCCATGGACTAATAATTCACATGGATCATATCAATGTCAATCACATCTAATAATCAAGTTACCCAAACATGTGCATAAAAAACCCCTTTCCCAAACAAGTTCTCAAAGACGTTATACTATTCTACAAGCTAGGTTTGGAGAGGGTTTTAGGATGTCCTATTGGGATAATTCTCCTTAAGTATGGGATGTCTCTAGGTGAAGACCAATCTAGGTCATCTAAGTGCATGAGATGGTATGGGGATGTTTGGGCAAGGGGTGCAATGATGACAGGGAAATGTAGGGATTACATGTGGGTGCCTCTGAAGAGGGTGAGTTGCACCTTGTTCTGGATGAAAATGTTTCCTAGCCCATTCATGGATTTTTTTTATCTTTGTCTTATTTATTTTTCTTTCAAGATAATATTTGGGGGACACTACCTTGGCATGGTGACCAGTGGTGACAGTGTTACCCACAATCATTTCACAGAGATGAGAAGGTTGGCTCATGATGAGACCCCTTTTCTCTTGGTTATGCTACCAAAAGCCACTACCCTGGCATGGTGACCAGATGAACAGTAGTGTCATACCGCTACATGCCCATGGACCTAATAGGTTGGCTCGTGATGAGACCCCCTATCCTCCGACTAGGTCTTGAGTTTATTTATTTTATGGGTCCCTCTTTTTTCTTACTGAGAATCATTTTACTGCTTTCTCAAGGATCCCTGGGTGAAGCATCTGAAGTTTTAATATTTTGGATTTTATCTTTTTCCAACTAATTTTACCCTCTGGGCCTTTAGCCCCTTATTCCCACAAGGCAAGGTACAACCCTTTACTATCTTGGAAAACCCAATGCCTGAACCAGTGCATGGGATAGATGAGGGGGAGGATGATGAAAAGTGATAAGGATGGCGGGAATGGATGATGACCTTTCATGAACCCACCCAGTGGCAGCTCACTCCTAAGGGAACCAACTTGCTAGGGAATTCTGTCATCCCCCCAGGTATGGACAATTCAAAAGGCATAAATTCCAAGAACACATCATGAAGCAAAAGAGAATTAAATGCACATATTCAAATGTTTTGAGAATCATAGTGACACATACCATGATACCCGGACTCGTTACCTCATGGAGCAAGACCCATTACTACTTCAGGACCAAGCCGATGGGATGGATGTTGTTGTTGTTGATAGGATGGAGGCACTGAAGAAGAAGGATGGTCCCTTCAGGGCCAGAATCAAGTCCATGAGGCTCTCGGTACTCCATTTCTAGGACATCTGGGCCTCGAGACATAATCTCCTTAGTTATCCTTGGGATAGGGGATAACATATGGCTCCAACTCGGGGACATGTGCTCACCGTAGAGTTCATGAGAACCTCATCATCTATGGTATGACCTGTGACCTGTTGTATCTCAACAAAATTTATTAGTAATCATTTGGGGTGGTGATATAACCCCTAGCTCATATATGATATAATGAAATACAAGTAAGCAATCGTATGTACAAATGGAAATACAAATACTCTAGCATGAAATGCAAATGGTATATACAATGAATGCAAATTCCTACCTACTTACCTGCACTTACCTGTGAATTCAAGTCTCTAACCCCTGATGGGGCTTAAGGAGGTGTCTGCCAACTGGTAATGGACATCTTCTTCCTTCCAACATGGATAAATAGTAGGAATCATTGATTGACTTCCTTCAAACTCTGAAGGGACCAAGCCAAAATTATGTACTTCCTTTGAAATTAGTAGTCTTTCCCTTCTTTGTATCCCACATCCAGACTGTATCCCCCTCTTTGTAATCCTTGGTCTTAAATTTGGTTGCCTCTTGCACAACCCTGGTATATTGTCTTGAGGGAGGGGCGTGGGATTCTATTGTGAAGAATTCTTGTTGGGATGGTATGATCAGTATGTCATAAAATTTCTTTAATAAATTGACAGCCCCAACTTTTTTGTCTTTATATTTGTTTAGGATTTTTTGATACTCCTCCTTCTTTGGCCATTGTATTTGATCAAAGTATTCCTCCGTAGAGAAAGGAATATCATCAGGGGAAAATACAGGAGGACTCTCTTTGACTGTTTCATGTGTTTTGTTAATTCCCATGTCATCACCAATTTATTGCACATGGAATTTGGTCATTGGCACATTCAGGAGGCGGATTATTGTTCCATCATTCATAGGAACATTAATATAGGTGAGATCCATCTCTAAGGTGCCTCCCAACATTGCATCAAACTTCCTGGATAACAGCATTCCCCACACATTCGGGACATCAACCACCACAATATCCATGTGGATCACTCTCTCGATGTATCTTCCAAGGCAAACTTTGACATTCTCAACTACCCCATGAGTGGGTATGTCTCTAGACTCAAAAACGCACACATTCTTGTAAGGTCGTGTGACTTTCAGGCCCAATTTTTCCATGGCCTTCAAAGACATCATGTTAGCACCTGCCCTTGAATCAAGCATACAGTTGTTAAGGCATTTTTTATTAATCATTAATTTCATGAATAAAGGTGGATGCCCATCATATTGAACCTTAAAGTGATCTTCTTGTAACATGATAGGAGGGTCCATTGGCTCATCTGAACTTTTGAAAAAATCTTGAAACGTTCTTTTACAGATGGGACTTTGATGATTTCTCTTAAGAGAATGGTCACATGCATTTTTTCCATTGCACCTTCAAAATCCAAGTTTAAGTCAACTTTATCATTCTTGGGAGGATTTTTAGGAAGAAGTATGTTCATGGGTGGAGGTCTTGTTTGTGCAACTGCAGGACCAATAGAGAAAGGTTGGTTCATTCTTTTTTTCCTAGTATATACTTGGAATTCTTGCTTCTTCAAATTTTCTCTTGATTCTTGGTCAAGGTTATTTATCACCTCCATCCTAGCCTTCCTAGCTACTTCTTTTATGCCTTCTTGATGTTCTTCAAGTGTGACATTAAGGCAATATTGAGTGTTTTCAGCAATGGGGTTAACAATGTTTATTTGGTCATGATCACCATTGTTGAAAGGACACTCATGCTCCCAATGTGACTCACTGCATTGTAAGAACCAAGGGTTTTCATCTACTACATTTGAAGGGGATAGAGTATTGGGAACCTCTTGATCATTCTTTGGTCTAAATAATTGGTTCCCTTTCTGGAATTTACCTTTGTAAGGAACCCTAGGGGTTTGTTGTTGAGCTCTCTCTAGGTTGAAATCCTATTCATCATTAGTTCTTGGGTTATTACCATGCCATCTACAGTAAGTTGTATATTTTCCAGGCTAGCTCCAATGTCTAAGGTAGGTTCAACATTTTGGACTATTTTAGGTTTAGCATCCATTCTAACTCTTGGGGTTGAGAAAGGCTCAACTCTAGATGATGAAAGGTTTTCTTCAATCCTTGTAGCTACCTCCTGGATTTCTTGGATTGTTTTAGGGGATTTATATCTGAGGAGATATCCCATATGTCTTGTAAAGGCTTTGGTATAAATAAAGAGAAGGAAACTATCAGAAGGATGATGGCTTACTGGGATCTTTTGCATCAAATTCTCAAATTTTTCATGGAATTCTCTAACGGTTTCATTCTCTTGTTTCACAGGGTTGTTTAGCCTTATAAACAACATGTTATGGTCTTCCTTGACACTCCATCGTTTGAGGAAAACTTCCTCCAACCTATCCATGGATTTAATACTAGCATCACGGAGCCCATTGTACCAACGTCTAACGCCATCATGGAAGGTTGCAGAGAATAATTTCATAGCTAGATCCTCAACATCATCATTGATGGGATGAAGTTGAAAGAAGGCCCAAAAATTACTCATATGATCCTCAGCACTCACTACATCATTACCAGTGAATTTAGGCAACCACTTCTCATACTTAGGGGGCATTTGCCTAGGGTACCCTGGTATACCTGTCATGTCTAACGGTTTGAAGAGCTTGGATGATCATTGTTTATGGTTATTGGCTAGGTTTGGATTGACAGTATGATTTCCTGTGCTAGACATTGTGTTTAAGGGAAGATTACCTCCAAAAAAGGATTTTAATATAGGACAGTTTTGGGGAGGTTTTCTTCTAAAGGACTGGGGAGGGTTGGTATACCTCCCTGAGGTTTTTGGATCCGTCAGATAGTTTTATTGAAATTACCAAAGGGATGAGGGAATCACCCTCGGTGGAGTTGCCAGGTAAGATTTGTAAAGTAAAGGATTTTGAGGAAAGACTTACCGAGAAGTGTCGTCTTTGACGAGAATTGACTCAGTGTTCCCCGTCAATGGTGCCAAAATATTATCACGCAATTTGCATTTTTCCAAGAGGAGAGGAAAAAAGGAGGGAAAATTGGTGTAACAGGAGGTTGTCCTATCACTGTCACCTTAATAAGACACCTCTTTCTATTTAGGGGTGAAATCCCAGGGGAGACATCCCCAATGACCTGGGTGTTTTAGAAGGAAAAGTTTGAGGTATCAAGAAAAGTTATCACCTCTCACAAATCACACCGATCAGAAAGTCCCAAAGGTTTTAAGAATATGAGACAAAGATGTGCTTGACTGTACCTGCCCAAAACAAGACAACAAGAAAACATTATTTTGCAAGTACAATTGATGTTAGTGCTTCGTAAAAACCTTGGACTTGTCAATGAATGAAATAAGTTGATAAAAGATGAAGAAAACTGAAATCTATAACATCAATGTATTTATGATAATGGCTTCAAAATTAATGACTTAAACAAGCTTCAAAATGACCAAAAATGATGACCTAACAATAACAATATGCTAGTACTTGTCAAAAGCCAATGAGGCAATGTAAAAATCAACTTTAACAATTGCTTTTAGAAGCTTTTACTGTTGTAATATATGGTTGTAGCTTAATTTTGTAACATCAGCAAGAATGTTAGTAGATTAGTCTAATATAAGGTTAGGAAAGGTTAGAAAATAGCTTGAGGTATAAGATTTAAGGGTTGTTCTCATCAATCAGTCAAGTATAAGGTCTTGATCAATGTCTTTAGGGCTAGTGGAGTCACTTTTTGCAACTGAAATCTTGAAGGAAACAAATGATAATGTGTGAGCTAGAGACAATAGGGACAATGATTGAGGTGTTGGTAACCCAAGGCCTCAATCACTAACCCCTAGAAGGAAAACGGTCACTAGGAAGTAGGTAACCCTAGGCCCTAGAGGTTTTCCTTCTTCTTTAGCTCAAGTTTGAGATAAGTAAAATCTCGATGAAGAAAGAGTGTTAGAGTGCTACAATGGTATGGCTCTAATACATGCTTCAATGTATAGGTATTCTGGCAAAATCTAGTAGGTGATTAGCTATTGAGATAAGGACAATAACATGTCCTTAATCTCCTATGGTTTTAAGCTAGCAACTTCATAATCTTAGATAAATGCAAAGTAAAGATAATATAACCATTCAAAAAAAAGAATAATTTAATAATTTCACTTACATTCACCAAGAATAATCTAGTATATACCCTAGTTGAAGACTTTCCACCAAGAAAATTCTAAAAAACACCAATATAAGCCTCCTCCAAGAGTTGTGCACCACTTAATTTCAACCAATGAGCCTTAAAGAGGCTGAATTTCAGACCTCAAAAGTGTGAGTGAAAGAATGATGAAAAAATAGAAGAGATTTCTCCCTTATTTGTACAATCAAAATGACCTTTAATTACAAAATTAGGTCACAAAGGCCGACATGGCCAGTTTACATCAAATATCCAGTTTTTACATAAAATTGACAAATTAAACCCTAATTTTATCTTTTTAGAGTGACGTCATGCCCCTCCTAGGGTGAAGTTAGTCTCCTTGCTGAAACGTTATCCCTCCAAGTGAAACGTTGGGGCACAAAACCCCTCAGGAACTACCACACATTCCAACCAAAGTCGTCCTCAAGCTGGACACCTCAATTGGTTGACGTCAAGGCTCTAAATGATGATGTCAAGGGCCTTCAAGGGACAACATCACGATGGGAGGGAAAGACCCCCCCTAGGTCTAGGCCTACCAAGTTGTCTCTGGTGGAATTTCCTCCTCTCTCTCTGGTGCAATCCTTTGGTATATGTTTTCCCCTGGATGGGGTCTCAGCATCCATCTGGTGGGATTTTATCCCTACAGAGGTCTGAGATAATCATCTCCCCATATGTACATGTCCATCAGGTGTGGCCCTGCAACAACAACAAGTACGCCCTCCATGGGCTCATAATTCAAAGGGATCATAGCAATGTCAATCACATATAATAATCAAGTTACCCAAACATGTGCATAAAACCCCCCTTCCCCAAACAAGTGCTCAAAGACTTTATGCTATTCTACAAGCCGGGTTTGGAGAGGGTTTCAGGATGTCCTATTGGTATAATTCTCCTTAAGTTTGGGATTTCTCCGGGTGAAGACCAATCTAGGTCATGTAAGTGCATGAGATGGTATGGGGATGTTTATGCAAGGGGTGCAGTGATGAGAGTGAAATGTAGGTCTTACTTGTGGGTGCCTCTGAAGAGAGTGAGTTGCACCTTGTTTTGGATGCAAATGCTTCCTAGCCCATTCATGCCTTTTTTTCTCTTTTTCTTATTGCTTTTTCTTTCAAGAAAATAGTTGGGAGACACTGCCCTGGCGTGGTGACCAGTGGTGACAGTGTTACCCACAATCATTTCACGGAGATGAGAAGACTGGCTCGTGATGAGACCCCCTTTATCTTGGCTATGCTACCAAGAGCCACTACCCTGGCATGGTGATCAGCTGAACAATAATGTCATACCGCTACATGCCCATGGACCTAATAGGTTGTCTCATGATGAGACCCCCTATACTCCAACTAGTTCTTGAGTTGATTTATTTTATGGGTCCCTCCTTTTTCTTACTGAGAAGCATTTTACTGCTTTCTCGAGGATCCCTGGGTGAAGCATCTCAAGGTTTGATCTTTCATATTTTATATTTTTCCAGCTACTTTTACCCTCTAGTCCTTTATCCCCTTATTCCCACAAGGTAAGGTACAACCCTTTAGTAACCTGGCAAACCCAATGCTCAAACCAATGAATGGGATAGATGAGCGATAGGATGATGAAAAGTGATAAGTATGGTGGGAATGGACAATGACCTTTCATGATGTTGATGATTGCAGCTATGTGAGACACTCTCCATCTTACAAACATGTGATATGTGGATCATTGCATCTATGTAAGATATTCTCTAGCTTACAAACCTGAGAGAAAGCCCCTGAGAAGGGTGTGTGGTTCCTATCTAAGATAGAGATGGAACGTAGATATGACCTCCTCCATACAGAGAGTTGAGAAGAATTCCAGATGATTCTCCTGTGTAACACGGTGAGAAAGGTGATTGTAGAGTTGGACGTGCATGTGGCTGAGCACAAGGTGAACGTGTGAAATCCCAAAGTGTTGGGTGCATCGTCATGAGAACAGAAATGAAGATGATGTATTAGCCTCCTCTGAGCAGAAGAGTTGATGAGAAACTCCATATGACTCTCCTGTGTAATACAGTGGGAAAGAAGATATGTTGAGTGGACGTGCATGTGGATGATCACAGGTGAACGTGATCCTAGTGGTTGAGCACTACTGAAGAACTGGTTCTTCTGTGTAATGCAGTGAGCCAGAGATATGAAAATCCCTATGGATGTGCCCCTAGTGGATGAGAACTAGTGGGTGTATCAGATCCCTTGCTATATTGTTCAAGAGTCAGACCTACCTGTAACGCTAATTGTAATGTAAAGGGTACAAATCAGCCCCACCTTAATGTGACTGGTAATTCATGTAAAATATAATTAATCTGGTTAATATTAATTATATTATAAGATAGTGAGGTCGACCCTGTTGTGTCAATAGACACTTATGTTGATAGTTTCAAGTTAGTATAAGTAAAGGTAAATTCTCCATTGAGGAATCATATCTTTCATGTGAGTTTGGAAATTTCAGCAAGTACACCTTCTTGGGAAAATTGTGCACCTCTCTTGGGCGCTAGTCTTCTAGGGTTTGAGCACCCTCTTGTGTGCTATGTTTTCTTGGTGGTGAAGGTATTTCTCTTGAATAATATAGAAAATTATTTGGTTGAATTTTCTTCCCTTGTTGAGAAGGGTTTCCCAGGATACTTCTTGTGTTCTTGTGGATGGTGCTTCTTCTTGTGATCTTGGTTGTTGCAACATTAATGGTTATGGTTAAATGCTAAAAATGGAATGAACCTCATGCTTAACCTTTATTATTGAAAAATCAACATGTTATCAGAGCATAGGTCTTGAAGAACCCATTGCACAAAACTTCAAGGCAAACCATCCTCTTTTTGCAGAACCGTATGGCCCTCCTAAGGTTTCCAGAAATTCTATACGGCCCTCCTTCTTTATTACTTTCAGCCCTTAATAATTGGATTTTGGGGATATTTTTGGCATAGGAGAGTAAGGCCTCCTCCATCGCACCTCCAGAGACTCTTAGAATGAAATTTCGAGCATTTTCAATTTTTAACCCTAGGGTTTCTAAGGTTTTGCTAATTTATGTAGAAATTTCAGTATTAGGGTTTCTGCAACTCATTGAAAGATTTCTTCAGCTCACCATTGTTCTCGCATATTTAAAAGGCTTATTGTTGGAAGTCATAAGTCCAACAAAACCTAAAAGTGCTAGCCTAGCCTAGTCGTTAGGTTTTCTAGCCCAGTTGACAAAGGGTTGTGAAGAATCTAAAATTATGATGAACAAAACTATGATGGAAGTTAAGTCTGATGGATCAAGCAACTTCAAGTTTATGGAAGAAAATACTTCAAAGGAAGAATTATTGTGGGTAATACAAAAAGGTGTCAGTGTAACATACCTCCTTCATGAAGATTTCAAGAGGACAAAGATCAACCAGGAGCCACTGGAGAAATCATATCAGCACCCTAAGGTATGCACTTGTATATATATTATTTGTATCATTTTCATGAGGGAAATTGCAGGAGAAAGGAACCTTTTGTTGAATTCATGGATCCATAGGGATCTCAGTGCATTCAGAGGATCAACACACTCAAAGTGAAGACTTCGGGTTTGATTGTTGTAATTTTCATTCCTCTAACCTATATTTCTAAAGTTTGCTACATTACAAGTAGGTGTTGTAGCTATAACAACAATCCTTAAATTGTTTTAATTCTAGAGATGCACTCATTATTCTCCTTTAGGAGATATTCTTGTTTTGGTTCCTCTTGTTTTCTTGTTCCAGACAGGTTAACAATAAAGGAATAGGTTTATCCTTCAGAGGGAGTCAAAACTATTTGAGAAAGAGGAAGAATAGAACCATCATTGGGGCAACCAATGCAATAATACATTATCAGAATCCTTCTATGATTCTATGGGTAGAAGCATGCATGTCACAGTATATGTTCAAAACAAGAGTCTTCACCAAAATTTGAAAAACATAAACTCTCTAAGAAGCCTTCACCAGAGTGAAGCCTGATATTAAACACTTCGAGATATCTGGGTGCCCAGTGTATTTTCATGTACCCAAAGAGAAGAAGTCCAAGCTAGACCCTTCAGGGAGAAAGGATACATTTATGGGATAAATAGTGAATCTTTGAAGATATTCCAAGATCGGCATCCCTGTTCAGAGACAGATTGAGACAAGCAGAGATGTTTTCCTTGAAGAAGAGATAGTGTTTCAAGGATCCATAGAATCTCAGATGGAGATTGACAATGAAACAATATCTTCTCCCCCTTCAGCAGTTCAGAGGGAGACAGACATTATTCTAGTTGATCCAGTTTCTATAGTTGATATGTTTAGAGATATTGCAGTAGGGCATAAAAGGCCTACCTAGACTCACTCTGCAAGAGGCAGAGAAACATACAAGCCTCTCAAGGCACATCCCGAGAAAGAAAAATATATTTTCGAGCTATCCTTTGGTCATGAGCCACTTCATTGATGTTGAGCCTCCTTGTCTTAGAGAAGAAACAGGAGAACCGGTATGGAAAGATGTCATAACATAAGAATACCAATATACCTTAAAGAATGATGTATAATATATTATTCAGGGACCAGAAGGGAAGTCTGTGGTAACCTCCAAGTATATCTATAATATCAAGCATGAAGTTGATGGAAGTATCGAGAAATACAAAATGAGATCTAAAGCCAGAGGTTTCTCACAAATAGAGGGAGTTGTCTATGATGAGACACTTGACTGATCTGAAAATAGGGGGCTGACTTGTTATGCTATGCAAGCACCCTCTACTTCATTAAAATAAACTTTTCAGGACCTTGCTCAATGTCTTTATTATGCAAGATAAATTATGTGCCAAGTTTATGCATCTTCTTTTAAATGTTCATGTGTGAGAAAAAAAAAAATTAAATGGTTAAATATGTGTTTTAAATAAATACACGGCAAACACAACTTGCAGCAAATAAACCATAAAACTCACAACAATAACAAGATGATAAAGGAGTTCACCCCCAACTGGGCTACATCTCCTTGAGCCTCCATCAATGGACTAGGCTCTCTGGGATTAGTTTGTCAAAGATTCTTTTACAAGATGCTGCTCAACTCCAATGGATTAATTGACTGTACCATTGGGTTCAGAATACATAAAAACCCCAGAAATGACTAATAGAACTCTGAAAACGGATCATGGCTCATCCAGGCATGACCTCTTCTACATGTGGCCTTAAGCTTCCCTAAGCTTCCTTGTGGAAAGACACACCTGTAAAAGTCCTCAAATGTCTCTGAAACCTATCCCAATGTGTTCAGAGCATAACAATTAGCCAAAAATGACTATTCAGTCACAGAAAATAGACTTGGGCTCTTCTGAGCATGACCTCAATCAATGAGGGCTTCAAGCTCCCTCGAGCTCTCTGAAACTTCAATGGTGAAAACCCTACAAAAGAATTCTTCAAATGGCTTTGAAAATAGTGCCAATGGATTCAGAACATCCAAAAACCCCTAGCTGGGCTTTTTCGGCACCTCATTTGGCCAAAAAATGAAGAAGATAGGCCTCCTGCCATTTTCCTCCTTCAAGCTTGTTGTCTCTGGTTCGCCAAAACGCACCTCTGTACGTCCAACCTAGAACACACACGTTTTTATGTGCTAAAACCTAGCACCAGGCGCAACCGCAAAACGGTGTGAACTGTAGGACAGTTAGGGCACGCCTAGCCCCTAACCGCCAAAACCCGTGGGCATATGAGTCACCATGTGACTGCGCGCTCATACAAAAAGGCTAGGTTCCAAGAGTGAATGTAGGTGTGACAAGTGGCAGGCATGTGGTGTTGTAACCATTTTAAAAACCAAATACCACGCGCGCAAAGTTTACCACCGGTCATATACGTGAACACCGAAACCGAGGGTTGTATGGTCATATGGTTATCCACATATGATCGTGGGCTAACCGTTGTTCAAACCAACTCCCACACATTTGTTTTCAGCAATTATATGCGTTGTGTTGTCCGTCAGTCATATGCATTGTTAACACAACCGCGGGCTGGGGCTAAGCCCCAACCCGACCCCTGCGCCAAACTAAACAACAGTCAACTTAAATATATTAAAGCCCATATAGATAATAAGAACTAATGTGTGGGCTATTGGTAGCCCATGCCATGTGAAGGCGCTCCACCTTGTCAGGAGGTCCGAGGTTCGATCCCCACGGACTCCAAAAAAATTTACCAAACACCCAAACCAATAACATGGTGCCACGTGGCAGCCCATGCCTGGGCCACGTGGCACCATACCATTTGCCAAAATGATGCCATGTGTCACAACAGGATTCATCCACATCTGCCAATAATTGATTTCCATGTCATCAACTGCCACCTCAGTGTACAGACATGCCACATCATCGTACAACCCTGCCACGTCAGCATCTGTACGGACTGTACAGTCAGCACATTTTTTTTGCCTGTTTGACAATTCAAATAGAATGCCATATCTCACTCATCCGACGTCCATTTGAACCCAAACAAGTTGTGTTGGGTTCGTGACGATGAGGGCTATGCACTCATTTGTTTTGAGGCAATTCCGAGAACTTTGATTTTTGAGCAAAATTTTGACCCCTGGTCTAGATTCTGATCACGCCTTCCCACTGAAAGGCTTTTGGACCCACAAAAGCTTATGATTATCTGTCTGAGATTCAATACTCTTCTACTTCCAAGTTCTATCAACTGATTCTACTTGAAAAGTATTTTTGACAATCACCTGGATACCTTGACATGCCTTGCACTGCAACTGGCTATGTCTCTCAACCACTGTTCTTTGGTTGTTGTTGACTGACTGTTCTCCTTGTGCTTGGAAGACTGCCAACCTTCCCACTGAGAATGAAGTTCCTCTTGTGAACTCTTTGGCGTCAAAACAATCCGCTCTGCAATGGCTGCAAAAACTTCCCTGCGACATCTTGTCACAAACCAAGAAAACCATCAATCTTGAAAACAAATTTATACAAGACTGAAAATGATGCCAACAAATTCTTTTTCTCTTCAAGAAAATGGTCGCATCTTGTACTTCATCAAAGTACATGGCATTTTCTTGCATCTTGGTGTACTCAAAATCAACTTACAAGCCAACAAACACCATCAACTAAACACAAGTCGAAAAACATGATCGATACAACATAGTCATCAAGACAACTCGACACAAGTCGAGACTCATTTGAAACATATCAACCTTCCCAATGACAAGTCGACATTCATGATACACAATCATGTTACAATCATGAGTCATTCATGATGAACTATCACCAAGTTCATTGTTTACGCACACACAAAAACACATGTATGTGCATAGCTCTTCAACTCTCCTTCAAGTACAAACATAAGTACATAAACCCGAAACATGTGGGTACATAAGAGCTGAATATAAAAAAGATATATGGCTGCAACAAGTGAGTATCATACCCATCTCTTACATCCTCATGGCGAAGTTGTGCAACAACAAGAATGCCTTCAAATGAATTGCATTCACATGCAAACTTGCATCATACAAGTTGTGATAAACTGCTGCAACTTGTCAAACTTTCAACAGAAATGGATACATAAGGCTGAAAAGTTCATATACAAACAAATAAATGCAAGCCTTACTTGCTCAATAAAGCTAACCATTTCTTACCAAGCCAATTCAATGGTGACTTTTTTTGCTGAAAATTGTCTTCTTGTGAATCACCTTGACTCACATCAATGATGGAATCTCCTCTTCCATTATTGCCAATCTCTTTATCCATCTGCTTCTTATGTTGTGGATGAGTGGTTGGATGCAATGTCCAACATTGGTCAATGAGATGACCCCTCTTCTGGCAATGAGTGCAAATCTTTTGCATCCTCTTTTCAAGTTGTCTTTGCTTGTAAAGTTTCCTGAAAGTGGTCAATCTTTTCCAACATTTTGAAACATGATGGTTATATAAACCACAATATGTACATGGACTTTTTCTTCCATTTTTACATGCAAATTTATCATGCTTAACATAATCAAAATCAACTGAATGATAGGCATAATTATACCTTGAACATTCACCTTTATCGCCTCTTTGAGGAGGTGAATTTGAAGAGTTACAAGCTCTCTTTTGAAGACCAACAACAGTGTTCTTGTCCTCATGGTTGTCACAACTCTCTTGTTTCATACATTTGCATTCATCTTGAACACAAGCTTTGCATGCTTGAGGGATTGAACTTGCAACAAAATTTGTTCTTGGAACTTTTTCCCTTGTCTCCTCAACTTTGGAATTTGCTCCATTTTTTCATTCATATCCAAGACCACAATACTTGGGTCTCTCCTCAACAACAATAGGCTCAACAATGCCTTGTGCATGTTTTCCTAACCCTCTACCTTCATAGCCTATTTTTAACAATAACTTGGACCCTATTCCTCTTGTGTGATTTTCAAAAACACCAAAGCATTCATCTTGAGAGGAATTTGAAGATAAACTAACATTACATACCTCATGTTCATGCATGTACTTGGTAAGGGTTTCCTTTGCCTCATGGAGTTGAGTCTCCATCTCATGCAACTTTTCAAGAAGATGGTCTTTCTCCTCCTTTATGGCCATCAATTGTTCTTGAAGGGCAATGCTCTCTTCTCTATCTTCCCACAACTCTTGTACCATATCTCTCATGGTTACAAACTCTTTCAACATCTCTTTGTCAAATAAATTGGATAATGAAGATGTATAATAACCATCAATGTTTGAAGCTTCCTCCATCCTTGCAAGATATCAAACTTCAACACAAAACTTGCACAATAATACCAACAGCTAAATCTCTAGTTATCAAAGACAATCACATGAGCAAAACAAACAATGCTCTGACACCACCTGATCTGAAAATAAGGGGCTGACTTGTTATGCTATGCAAGCACCCTCTACTTCATTAAAATAAACTTCTCAGGACCTTGCTCAATGTCTTTGTTATGCAAGATAAATTATGTGCCAAGTTTATGCATCTTCTTTTAAATGTTCATGTGTGAGAAAAATTTCTTTTAAATGGTTAAATATGTGTTTTAAATAAATACACATCAAACACAACTTGCAGCAAATAAACCATCAAACTCACAAAAATAACAAGATGATAAAGGAGTTCACCCCCAACTGGGCTACATCTCCTTGAGCCTCCATCAATGGACTAGGCTCTCTGGGATTAGTTTGTCAAAGATTCTTTTACAAGATCCTGCTCAACTCCAATGGATTAATTGACTATACCATTGGGTTCAAAATACATAAAAACCCCAGAAATGACTAATAGAACTCTGAAAACGGATCATGGCTCATCCGGGCATGACCTCTTCTACATGTGGCCTTAAGATTCCCTGAGCTTCCTTGTGGAAAAAACACCTGTAAAAGTCCTCAAATGCCTTTGAAACCTATCCCAATGTGTTCAGATCATAACAATTAGCCAAAAATGACTATTCAGTCACAGAAAACAGACTTGGGCTCTTCTGAGCATGACCTCAATCAATGAGGGCTTCAAGCTCCCTCGAGCTCTTTGAAACTTCAATGGTGAAAAAACTGCAAATGAAATCTTCAAATGGCTTTGAAAACAGTGCCAATGGATTCAAAACATCCAAAAACCCCTAGCTGGGCTTTTTTGGCACCTCATTTGGCCAAAAAATGAAGAAGATGGGCCTCCTGCCATTTTCCTCCTTCAAGCTTGCTGTCTCTAGTTCGCCAAAACGCACCTCTGTACATACAACATAGCACACGTGCATTTTTATGTGCTAAAACCTAGCACCGGGCGCAACCGCAAAATGGTGCGAACTATAGGACGGTTAGGGCGTGCCTAGCCCCTAACCGCCAAAACCCGTGGGCATATGAGTCACCATGTGACCGTGTGCTCATACAAAAAGGCTAAGTTCCAAGAGCGAATGTAGGTGTGACAAGTGGCGGGTGTGTGGTGTTGTAACCGTTTTAAAAACCAAATCCCGCGCATGCAAATTTTACCACCGGTCATATACGTGAACACCGAAACCGAGGGTTGTATGGTCATATGGTTATCCACATATGATCGCGGGCTAACCATTGTTCAAACCAACTCACGCACATTTGTTTTCGGCGGTTATATGTGTTGTGTTGTCCATCAGTCATATGCATTGTTAACACAACCACGGGCTGGGGCTAAGCCCCAGCCCGACCCCCACGCCAAACTAAACAACAGTCAACTTAAATATATTAAAGCCCATATAGATAATAAGAACTAATGTGTGGGCTATTGGTAGCCCACGTCGTGTGAAGGCTCTCCACCTTGTCGAGAGGTCCGGGGTTCGATCCCCACGGACTCCACAAAATTTTACCAAACACCCAAACCAATAATAGGGTGCCACGTGGCAGCCCATGCCTGGGCCATGTGGCACCATACCATTTGCCAAAATGATGCCACGTGTCACAACAGGATTCTTCCACATTTGCCAATCAATGATTGCCACATCATCAACTGCCACCTCAGCATATGAACATGCCACATCATCGTACGGCCCTGCCACATCAGCATCTATACAGACTGTACGGACTGTACAGTCAACACATTTTTTTTGCATGTTTGATGATTCGAACAGAATGCAATATCTCACTCATCCGACGTCTGTTTGAACCCAAACAAGTTGCGTTGGGTTCATGACGATGAGGGCTACACACCCGTTCGTTTTGAGGCAATTCCGAGAACTTTGATTTTTGAGCAAAAGTTTGACCCCTGGTCCAGATTCTGATCATTGATCCAGTAAACCCGATACACTTCCATCCATACTACCATCCATGAGTTGGAAACTATATCAAATAGATAGATTCTTTACAAGCTTGGATTTCATCAAGAGTGTTGTTGACCCAAAACCTATATTATTACAGTGTTGGTGACGAGAGCCTAATTTTGATGAATTATTTAGAAATCCTTGTTGATGATACAAGTATTTCTTGACTTATGAATTAGAGATGAAGAATCTTAGTATGATGCACTACTTATTGGGACAAGAAGTATGACAGAGGACCAATGAAATTTTCCTGAGAATATACAATGAAAATATTAAAGAAGTTCAGTATGACGGAATGCAAAATCCATCGTGATGGATTTAAAGAAAAAGATTGATGATGATTCAGATGAGACTGATCCACAGCTGATTGGATCACTAATGTATCTGGTTAACACCAGACTTGATTCATGCCATGCAGTGAATTTGCTTAGTCATTTCATAAGTCAACGGAGACAAACTCACTAGACAACAGAAAAACATGTATTGAAATATATACGAGACATAGTCAAATATGGCCTAAGATATGCCTCCAGTGTGAACTTTAGTTTGCAGGATATGTCGATTCAGATTGAGTAGAAAGTACAGTCGACCAGAAGAGTACATCCGGTTGTTTTTCTACCGTGAAGGTTTCCATGGTTTCCTGATGCAGCAGGAAAAAAAACTATGTGGCCTTGAGTACCACATAGGCAGAGTATATAGCATCGAGTGTGTGAAGCAATGTGTCTTCACAAGCTTCTAATAAATTTACTTGACCATGAGATGGATCCTATGATGATAACCAAGAGTCATGTGTAAATATCCTTGAGAACCCAGTGTTTCCTGATGGATTGAAACACGATGAGATGAAATATCCTTATATCAAAGATATGATGCAGAGGAAAATCATACACATGCAATACCTTCCTACACATGATTCGATTGCAGACATCTTCACCAAACTAACTTGATGAAGAAAGCCTCCCTAGTTGAGAGGGAGTGTTGATAACTCCAGCCAAGACAAAATTCAAAGTACATCCATGTGAGACTTGGCATGATGAAGAATGCCTCCTTAGCTGAGAGGGAGTGTTGATGATTGCAGCTATGTGAGACATTCTCCAGCTTACAAACCTGTGAGATGTGGATCATTGCAGTTATGTGAGACATTCTCCAGCTTACAAACCTGAGAGAAAGCCCCTGAGAAGCATGTGTGGTTCCTATCTAAGATAGAGTTGGAACGTAGAGATGACCTCCTCCATACAAAGAGTTGAGAATGACTCCAAATGATTCTCCTGTGTAACACAATGAGAAAGGTGATCTGTAGAGTTGGACGTGCATGTGGTTGAGCACAAGGTGAACGTGTGAAATCCCAAAGTGTTG
>ML795791.1:199688-213161 GCA_009831015.1 Picea engelmannii
ATACAATGAAAAAGTTTGCAGCTTTTGCAATTGGTCGAGATCACCTGGTATACTCCGTGTCAAATTATTGAAGGACGAAATAAATAGCGTGATATACGTGCAAATTTTCAAAGACTTTGGAATGGCCGATATCAAATTATTCTTATTCAAGAACATATGTTTTACGCAGCCTGCCCAAATTTGTTTGGGATTGCACCAGACAAATTGTTATAAGTGAGATTCAACACACCAAGAAACGACATATTACCCAAATGTGGAGGAATAGTCCCTTGCAGGCTCATGTTGTATAGATTAAGGCCAACTACGCGTAGTTTCTTTGGGTGGCAGTTTATACCCGTTCAATTGCAGACATGATTATTTCCAACGTCCTAGTTGGCTAAGGACGTTGGCCTGGAAAGGATCATATGTGACGGAGCTTTTTGAACGCTTCTAGCGCTTCTATATCCACCTCTACTCGCTATCGCTCATGACTACTCTGATAATTTCTGATCACATGATTGTTTGCGGAAACAAATAAGAGTATTATCACAATTGTTATGAGAATCAACTCCTTTGAAGCTACCATCTCCTCTTGAAATCGATTGCTTCGTTCAAATGCACTCATTTGATATATAATCATTGCCGATTTACACGGGAATGGTGAGAATAAATGTGGAAGGAAATCTGAATATTGGGATATGGCTCTGTAATATAAATTTTAGATTATTCTATTGGCATACCTCGAGAAGATGATGGTTTTGGCTACCTGGTTAGGCAAGCCAAGTGGGCATGGAATCAAACCCTTTACAGAATGTTCACACGAGGGGCTAGGGAGGCCATGTGCGTATCGGAATTCAAATTCTTAACTTTTTGAAAATTGATAGATATTCCAATAGTTTGAATAGACAAATAGGACTTGGACTATCAACATTGTCTTTTCCCGAAAAATATTTATGGACGTGATTTCCATAGAGGAACAAAAAGTTAAATGTAAACTAGCTTGAAGTTTGAAGTTAGGCCATCTAGAGTTAGTGACCTAAGGAGGTTACCATGGTTAGTAAATAGTGGTGATTCTAGGCATATGATAGGTTAACAAGATTCTTGTACTATGTGACATTCATTGATTATTTCACCCATAAGACATGGATCTACTCCATGAAGACTTCGGTATACTTCAAATGACTTCAGTGATTTCTGCATTGAGGCAGGGATCAAGAGGGAGTACATTGTTCCTTACAACCCTCAACAAAATGGGGTCGCAGAGAGGAAGAACAGATCTTTGTTGAGGTGGTCAAGGAAATGATTCATGACCAGCATTTACCTATTTTGAGTCATTCATGATTGCAGTGTATGTTCAGAATAGAAGTCCTCATAAGAATTTTAGGAACATGACTCCCGAGGAGGCCTTCACCGGAGTGAATTTTGAGGTTGGACACTTCAAGATATTTGCATGTCTAGTATACATTCATGTACCCAAGGAGAAAATGACCAAGCTAGACCCTTCAGGAAAAAAGGATACATTTGTGGGCTACAATAAATCTTTGAAGGAATATCGGATATACATCTTTGGTTAGAGACAGATTGAGGTGAGCAGAGATGTTACCTTTGAGGAGGAGGTAGCCTTCAGGAGATCTATAGGATCTCGCATGGATATTGATAGTGAGAGATAGGAAGTGATGGTGTCTTCTCCCCCTCACCCTCCATGAGTTCAGAGGGAGAGAGTTGAGCCTATTGATCCATTTGATCATGTTGATCTTGTAGCTCCAGTTGATGTTCCCAAAGATATTGTAGTAGATCGGAAGAGACCTGCATGGGCTCTTCAGACTCTGCAAGAGGTAGAAAGACATGTAGCTCCTCGTGGTACCTTTTGAGAGAGAAAGAAACCTCATAGATATGCATGTTATGTTGCAGCTATGAGCCACGCCATTGATTTTGAGCCTTCCTATTATGAGGAGGCATCTAGTCAGCGAGTATGGAGAGATGTCATAATGGAGGAGTATCTGCTCATCATGAAGAATGATGTGTGGGATATTGTTCTAAGACCTGAGGAGAAGTCTATGGTGACTTCCAAGTGGATATATAAGATCAAACACACAACTGACAGGAGCATCGAGAAGCACAAAGTGAGACTTGTTGTTAGAGGATTCTCTCATGTAGAGAGAATAGATTATGAGGAGATGTTTGCTAATGTTTCTCGATACACTTCTATCAGGGTCAATATTGCCCTTGCAGCATCCATGAGTTGGAGACTACATCATATGGATGTAAAGACAACCTTTCTCAATGAAGATATTGAGGAAGAAGTATATATCGAGCATCCAGATGGTTTCGTGATACATGAGAAGGAGTCGCATGTGTGCAGGTTGAAGAAGTCCCTCTATGGACTCAAGTAGACACCTCGAGCTTGGTATGTGAGGATTGATGGACACCTGATGAGTTTGGGCTTCAGCAAAAGTGTTGTTGATCCTAACCTGTACTACAAGATTTTTAATGGTGAGTCCTTGATTTTGGTTCTCTACGTTGATGATTTATTCATCACCGGTACAAAGAGACTTATTATTGAATGCAAGTATGTGTTGGCCTCTGAGATTGAGATGAAGGACCTTGGTATGATGCACTACTTCTTGGGACTATAAGTGTGGTAGAGAACTGATGAGATATTCCTGAGATAGGGGAAGTACACAATTGAGATATTGAAGAAGTTTGGGATGTTGAATTGTAAGCCCATGGCTACATCAATGGTGACGAATTTGAAGAAACTAAGTGTGTATTCTTTTGATTCCGACGAGATTGATCCTACCCTGTACAGACAGTTGATTGGATCATTGATGTATCTGGTTAACACCAGACCAAATATTTGCTATGTAGTGAGTGCACTTAGCCAGTTTATGAATCAGATGAGACAAACACACTAGATTGCTATGAAGAGTGTGTTGAGATACCTGTGAGGCATAGTTGGACATGGTCTGAGATATACTTCCGTTATTGACATTAGATTGTAGGGTTATACTGACTTTGATTGGGCAGCGAGCGCAGTGGACAGGAAGAGTACCTCTGAGTGTTGCTTCACTTTGGGATCTGCCATGGTTTCCTAGTGTAGCAGGAAAAAAACTTATGTGGCTTTGAGCACCGCAAAAGCATAGTGCATTGCATTGAATGTGGAAGTTCACGAAGAAATGTGGCTTCGCCATCTCCTTGCATATTTATTTTGGACTTGTGTTGGATTCCATCGTTATTCATTGTGATAACCATATATATGTGAAGCTCTCAAAGAATCCAGTGTTTCATGACAAATAGAAACACATTGAGATCAAGTACCATTACATCCGAGACATGGTGCAGAGGAAGGCAATACTAGTGCAATACCTTCCTACATATGAGCAGGTTGTTGATGTTCTTACCAAACCCCTTACTAGGATGAAGTTCAAGTACTTTTGTGACAGACATGGCATGGAAGAGAATGCCTCCCTCGCTGAGAGGGACTGTTAATGCTTGCATCTTCCTGAGACATTCTCCAAATCATACTCCTCTGTGACTAAGTTGAGTTTATCTGTGAGGACACTTGTTCAAGAGGGATAAGTGGGTTTGGGCTTAGATCCCAACGTCCCTTGTGGAGAGCACATGAGGACACATCAAGGGAGTTGACCCTACTGTTTCTAGAGTGAGTAGCCTCTATAAGTCCATATCGTACTCATGTGTGACTAAGTTGAGTTGATTTGTGAGGACACTTATCCAAGAGGGATAAGTGGGTTTGGGATTACATCCCAACGTCCCTTGTGGAGAGAACATGAAGACACGTCAAGGGAGTTGACTTCAATGTTTCTAGAGGGAGTAGCCTCTATAAGTCCACATGAGAGTGCCATGTGTGACAAACCTTTTGCTACAATGCCCCGAGTAAGCATCGGGCGAACCTTCTCCTAGATTGGGCTGCAGACCAAGGGAGATAGGATGCATTTATCATAAGGGTGTGTGTGTGGTAAATGAGCCCAGGCATAGTCTTTCCTTGATCATTACAAGGAGTGATATGGACTCGAGGTGCTTGAGGTGCTTGAGTTTCTTTCCATGTGTCAGATAGTATCGAGTTGACACTCACTCACAAGGGTGTACCTGTGGTGAATGGCCCATGTGTACTCTTTTTCCTTAGTCATGTTGATTTGACTAGGAATGATAAAAACTTGAGATGATAGATGTTATCACATGCGGACCCAGAGTGAGCTTGATCTCAGAGAGATTCAATTGGCTAAGAAGAAGAATCACAGAGGGACTTTCCCTTCGTTTCAGGTGGGAGAGAGACATCTCCAAGGATTGATAGATATGTGTCATGAGTCTAGGGTGAAGTTTGTATACTTCAGAGACAAGCTCGGCATGATGCAGAATGTCTCCTTTGTTGAGAGGGAGTGTTGATGTTTGGACAACATTGGGAAGACATTCTCCTAGATTAATAATTAATAATATATTTATTGATTATTAAATAATATATCTAATAAGTAATAATAATAATAAATAGTTATTGATTATCCAAGGGACACATCCTTTCATGGATGGTCACCATATGTTCTCTATATATGGAACACTCATCATTGTAATAATATCGATCTCATATTATCTCATATAGAAAAATCAACACATTATCACTGAGATCCTAAATTATTTTATAGTGACATGTATGTCAAATTGTTGACCTTCTTGTACTCCTTGTTTCCTTTGTAAACCCATAAAATATGCACAATGTTTTCCTTGACTATATGTGTTGTTATATTCACAAGGGTAAGGGATGACACTACAGCATCCCAGATGTGTCCCTTTCTATCTGCAAAATCAAATATCAAACAAAGTTCAGATGTGCATAAACAACAACATTACTACATATCAATAGGCAAAAAAAAACACATACTGATGAAGCATTGTCGAACCTTCAAAGTAAGTAGCCTTAATCATGACTCAACCCATCCCTTCCATGTCCTCAATTCATCTTGATCTGCAGCTACAATGTTTGTTTGCAAATAATTTGTGTATGACTCAAATAAAGGATAAGGCTCAAAAATAGCACCCCAACCTTCCTTATTCATTTAAATAACATATTCCGAAATCAAATGAGAGAATGATGTTTACAAGACTCCATTTTACATGCTGATCAACCACAAATCTTAATAACAAAAAATTGTTTACAAACTCATACCTCACAAATCTTGTTTCCAGTCTGAAATTGCTTTGTCATGATACAAAGTGTGCTTGTGGATACATTGTAACTAGAGTTCATGCACGAATAAGCTGGATTTATCATAGTGGATCTGGATTTCCTCGAGTGTTCAATCTTTAAGGTTGAGACTTGAGATGTTTTGTGCATCTCATCTACTATTTTTCCAATAACATGGCTGATTATTCGTAAAACTACTTGTGCAGCCTACTCTCTAATTAAAAAGATAAATACTTTAGTTTATGATGTAGCTAGAGAATTATATTTCAACAATATTTCCTTCATGGATCATGGTTGGAAGATCTTCATTTTCAAAGTGATTTTAAAGAACATTTCCAAAGCTAAGTAATTATAGTTAAGTAATTATAGTAGTTATTATGTTCGATGATCTCTTGGTCTTGGTGCGGCCTTTATTATCTTCCGAATATGGAGATTTGAATGTAGTTGGTTTTTAGGTGTTGGGAAGTAAATGAACGTGATTTTAAATTCTCATATGGTGGATTTTCAGCAAAGGTGATAGCATCAAAAGAGTTAACTTTCAGTTGTTGAGCACGTCGAGGCAAGAAAACGCTTATGAAAATATTGCTGTGAAAATGAAATATAAGGTTATGGCAACATAGTTGTGAAAACGAAGTTTAGATTTTATTTTAAAACACATTTATTTGAAATTTACAAATTATTTTTATACATTAAAACAATATATAATAATTATGGCATATCATTAAAAAAAAAATTAATAATTTTTATATATTATTTTGTATATAATGTTTTAATATATTTGTCACTTAATTTTCTTTAAGTGTTATTATTTTTTTAATTTTAATTTAAAAGTATTTTAATATTTTTTATATAAATATAAAATATTTCAATTATAATCAAAGAAAAAATTAATTTAAAAAAGAGTATTTAACATTTAAGATAAAAATATATATATATATATATACAAAAGATAACACACACACACACACACACACACATATATATATATATATATAACATTTTAGATCTAAAAATGGAAAAGATAACGTACATTAAGATTGTATTTACTATTCAGGGGAGGCAGGCGCGAGGGGTACTCTTTGATCTTGGAGGGAAAAAAGCCTCAAGCTACTATTGGAATCTGGGGACTGAAACTAACAACAAAGTCGAGGCCTACGCCTTACTAAAAGGAGTACAACTCACCCAAACTAAGGAAATCCGAGAGCTTGTGGTCCTAGGGGACTTCAAAACCATAATAAGAATGATGATACAGGGAACAAACCCCAGAGACCCAAGCCTAAAGAAAATCATGGATAGAATCAGGTTGGTCTCCTGAGATATCAAAACTACCTTTTATCACATTCTAAGGGAAAACAACAATGAAGCCGAGAAAATGGCTAATGCAGCAATAGGGGCAAAGTCGGGCGCCCTAAGTATAGACGGGGTTTCAACCCAAGCGCCCCTTTACTAATGATCATCTTTGATCGGAAGATGACCGGCGCAAGAAGGTGCCACACTTTGGTCCCAAACAGAACTCATGGGCACATGTGTAGGAAGGAATGTCACTTAACCCAAAACAAGAAGGAAGGGGGCTTATCCGCGCAGTTAAGAATGGACCCACCGGGCGAGTGGGTAAGCAGCCCCAATAGCATAAGGTGGACGCTTGCAGTCGTCCACATGGAGCAGGGAGTACGTGGGCTCACCAGGTGGCATGCAACACGAGTGGGCCTCTCTGCCCGAGACAAAGAGGTGGCCAACGACCCCAACACCATTATCACGGAAGGTGTGAAATCTCTGGTTCACGTGGGAAATCCTTACTCTCACCCTCAAAGGTTTGTGATTGCGATACGGGACTCTCAACTCCCACGACGCAGCATCTCCCTCGACGTCAGCCTCACCTCCACTCTCACTTCCATGGCTTCTGATGGAACAGTTTGTAGGGATCCTCCCACGAACTCGCAGGTAAGTACGTCATTTCCTTTACCATAAACCATGTTGTTGTCCTTGTCCAGTTTATGGCTCTTGTGGGAATTCTCATCCGCTCGCTTGTCATCCTGGGTCCAGCTGTTATTTATCCTAGCCTCCTCGCCACCCTCGCGGTATGCCTGGATCCTATTAAGCATGCCCTGGAACTCTCAGTCTCCTCGCTTTGTGACCTTCTCCCTGGCTCGCGAAACTCTCTTCCCCCCTTCCCTCGGAGTCTGGGTTGGCCTTGTGCTACTACAAAGCCCCCTAAATTTCTTTCCTAGCAATGCTCAAAACTTCTGGACTCCTTTGATTTCTTCGTCGTTCTCTACCTACCTCTTATCTCGTTGCCCTCCCTTGCCCCTGCAAGTCTTCCTTTCATTATCACAGGTCAGCACCTCCTCTTCCTGCTCGAGGCTCCCTCCTTGCTTCATGCAAAACCCCCAAGGAATGGTCAGGTCCGGTCACTCCTTAAGAAACAACGAAATGCAGCAAGAAAATGTAGCTCAGGAGGACTCGGGAAGCTGGCCATAGGATGACTGGGAAGTGGATTGTGACGGTTGCAGCAGTCTAAGAGTTCAAATGGGCGCAATGAGCGCCAACTGTGCCTTCGAGCTGGAGACCTTATCCTAGCACCGATTTCTGATAGGCAAGCTCCAAGACGAAATCGACACCCAGTGCAGTCAAATTGAAACCAACCGTCTAAAGATCGAGATGTTGCAGCAAAGACTAGATCAGCAAGATGTCTCGCAGGATCCTCCAAGCAATATGGGCGACTAACAAGGACACTCAAGGAATGTCCATTCGAATTCGGTCAATCAAGTCCCCAACCTGAACGAGCCTCTTCCATAATTCAGGTCGAACATGAAGCAAACAAAAGTGGAAAAGGGTAATTAAGTTCGACTCTTTGTATGTTTTGTCGAACTTAATATATCAGTGGTACCTTCTGTCGGAGCTATCTAGGAAATTCAGCATACCAAAATTTTGAAAACCTTGGGGGATGTTATTTATTCTATGACAATCCCCACTTTTGTAATTACCTCTCCTTAAGAGGGAAATCGAGACGGTCTGAGCAGACCCTTTTTTTGTAACACCAGTAGATTCATCCACACAGTTAATATAATTCTCCCAGTTTTTGTTAAAAAAAAAAGATTGTATTTACTATTCACTATTATTTTTTTACTATCTTTTTATTTATATGAGGTTGATATACATATTGGGAGGAGACAATATAAATTAAATTCTTTAAAGTGAAGCTTTTGTTTTTTTATTTTTTTATTTTAATTTAATTTAATTACTATATGTGTGTTTTTATAAACTATAATATTTATTTATTAAAATCAAATGAGAATATAAAATTAAAATATAATTTTTGTGACATTTTTAAAGTCTTATTCCAAAAAAAATTAATAATTCTTATATAATAATGTCTTTTTTTTAATTTTATTATAAGATAGGTTATCAATGCATTTTGTTGTTAATAGGTTATCAATGCTTGTTGTTGATAATAGTCTAGACTTAAACTTTGTCTTTTAAAATGCGATATTTTTGGATCGAGTGGTATATGTATGTGATTTTTAGTCATATTATAATATGTTGTAAGATCTTCTTTGGATTATGGTTTAGGGATAGCTCAAGTTTTATTCATTTATTATACTTTCTAAAAATTATATAAAAATATATCTAACTGTGTTTTTAATTGGGTTTAATTTATTGTACTTTCATTACTTCGGCATTTTCATTCGCCCGTTGAGGGAGTATGCTAGTTTAAGAACTATCACATCTTTGTATGCACAACCATGGAGGTGCAAGTATATCTATATTTTATTTCGGAACTACATATTTTAAGTTCCAAATGATATGAACATAGTGTCGATAATGCAAATATTCACTTAAAGAGGACATAAGAGAGCAAGTATGCAAGCATTAGATGGGAGATTGTCATAACTGTATATAACGCCATATATTCATTTGTATTACTATATGTAGGGTACAAAATTATGGGGAGAGTCATAAAGTTGACTTGTCTCCACTAAAAGACAATAAAGTGGGTGAGTTATCAATTTTCGATAAATAAATAATGATAAAAGTAAAAATATAATACATGTTCAGTTATCAATGTCATCAATGGTAGGGGTCTATGCATTGTTAGCTAGATGCTAAAATACAGGATACACCCTCCCCAACTTTGATTATGTGCATATATGTATCTAATACAAGTTTTCCCCTAATACAACTATGATATAATTGGTATACAACCATGATATAACTAGGATGCACCAAATACAATTAATCTAGATATCATATCTGGCAGAATATTACAAAGATATGTAACTAGATAGTATTAAGATACATTCAGATTTGGCAGGATATTACAAAGACATGTACCCTATTGTATCCTTCAAAAACTCGAATAAAATTGAGAAACAAAAAAAAATAAAGGACTTAAGAACAAGAATCTTATGGCCTCATTTCACACCACTCAAGCAAATTTTTACTACAATTTACCTCAATGATGTACACAGTTTTTTAAGGGTTGATTAGAGGATTTGAAGGTGGTTTTTTCTGTTGTACGCTAATTCTCTCTAGTGTATTGTGCTCCCTATGTGGGTGTATCATTGATCCAGGAGGATTCTCACAATTGATCCAAAATTGATGGTCTCAAAATATAATAAAAATGTCTTCATGTCAAAGATCTCATCAAGAGATTTCGAACGCAATTTGAATGGACCCAAACGGATACCATATGCAAAAGTTATGGCCTTCAGAAATTGAAGGCAAAATAGGGAGCACATGTTGACACGTACCATTTTATATATAGTATAAAATCCCACAAAACGTACAACGACAAGAGTTGAACTCACGACCATGTCCTTATAAACTATATGCCTTACCACTGCACTAGAGCTGAGACTTGTGTTATGTTATGCCCATAATTATTTATAAGCCGACTTTTGCAACAAATTTTGGAGAATAAATGCCATATAGCCTTTTTAATTGAGAGAAGAAGCTAGAGGAAGTTTCTAGCATTGCTCCTGTATTCCTAGAAGAATTCCAAAGATGAATTTTGCAGGTTGAAGATCATTTTTTATGTACTTTTCTCATCATTTTAATGTATCGGTGCCACTATTGAAGTGGACCCGAAGATGTAGCCCACGATGGGTGAACTCCATTAACAACTTGTTTTTATTTTTTGATCCAAGTGGATATCAGTGGCCACCCACCTTTTCCAATTGGCTCAAAATAGTTTTCTGGCAATTTTGGTCATTTAATATTTTTAGCGGTTTTTAACTTCCGAGGCCATTTTGAGGGCCTAAATGAAGGTTTTTTAGGATCAAGGTTCTCAATGACAGCCAAAGGCTTTGAGTGGTCCCCCAAAATTAATCTCCTCCATGATACCTTTCCAATGAGCTATAATTCACCCCAAACGGAGATTGTATGCCAAAGTTACGCCCCTGGGAAGTTGATACACCAAACTACCCAAAACGGGGTCCACAAAACTCTTGGTTTTTCATATTTCGAGGTTAGGGTTTTAGATTTTTCTTTATGATAAAAATGTCTTTGGAGCCTCATTGTAAAATAATCTTCTCACGGATGCGAGTAGCAATCACATCTCTTCTCAGAGATACGTTGCCACCATTCTAACGAGTCTTTCACTCTGTATTTTTACAGTCTTTGTACATTTTCGCTCATTAATAGAAAATTGTGTATTACTATCTATGTGTTTATGGTTGCATATCTGATACATTTTTGTTATATTATTTGATATCCGAGATATCTCTATACATTACTTTATTATATCTCCGCTCTCATTTCGTGCCGAAAATAATCCGGATCAGTTGTCTTCTTATTTGTTGTTTATTCTCCATTTTCGTCTTTTCAATTGCTCATTAAAATTTATTAAGTCCATTTAATTAATAAAATTGTGAGAAATCGCAATGAGCATAGCAAAGTTAATTTAATCTCTAATTTCAAATCAAGTTGGTATCAAAGCAGGATTGATCAAGGATTTGCAAGTGTTGGTGTTGAATGCTAACTAGGTCCAAGATCAAGCGCAGAGAAGGATCGCTTGAAGAGTTTAATCATGAGATCGATACCAGACGTGCATTCTAACAACAAGTTATGGTACTTGAAGGGGAAGAAAACCTCATCGAGTCTGAAAGATCGTTTTGGCAAGTTTTTCTTGACACGAAAGCCATGGTGGAAGAGTTATAGAAAGAACAAAGAAAGAATGGAGAAGGACCAAGTCAAGTGAAAGATGAAGAAGGTGGTGGTGATCCTCCTCAAACTCGTCCTCCTACTTCTTCTCCAGGTCCGCCATCTCCATCTCAAAAAGGGCAACTAGAAAAGAGCGATTCTAAATTAATTTTGTTAAAATTAGATGTAAAATTTGATTTGTCGACGTATAATGGTGAACTTAATGCAGAAAAGATAGATAATTGGATCAAGCAAATTGAAGTCTATTGCAGGATTCAAAGAATTGTGGACGAAGGAGTCAAGGTTCAGCTAACTACTCTCCAACTAGGAGGCACGGCATTGATATGGTGGTATAGTAAAGTTCAAGAATATCCTTGTATGAAAGGTAAAATGACATCTTCTTGGTATGATTTTACAGTTGCATTAAAGAAGCAATTATATCCATTAGGATATATGTAACGAGCATTAATGAATTAGAAAAATCTAAGACAAGGTAGAGGACAAAATGTACAAGATTATACTCAAGAGTTCAAAAAGAGGGCATTGACATTGGGTATTCCTCTTTATACGCAAGAAGCTCTTTTGAAATATATCAGTGGGTTGCATAGTTATTTGAGACATATTATTTTTATGTTTAACCCCACTAATATTGATGAATTTTGTGTCCAATCTACTCACATTGAGTTAAGGAGAAAGAATGATTATGAAAACTTTCCAAAGAAACCGGTTCAACCAGTTGCAGGAAAGAACAAAGGAAAGGGAAAGGAAAAAAGAACAACTACAGTGAAGAAAGAAGTCGAGAAGCCTACATGTTCACATTGCAAAAAAGGACACAATGAGGCCAGATGTTGGAAGCTTCATCCAGAACTGAGACCAAAGAGGTTTGGGAACAAGAAGGGTGATAAGAAAACCATTGTTACAGTCCAACAAGATCTTGGATCAGATTCAAGTGATGAAACAAAGATCCCAATCATGGGGAAAAAAGTTACCAACTTAACAAGAAATTTGACCTCAAAACGAGAACTCTGGTGTAAAAAATCCATATTTTTGTGTCAAAAACACCAAAATCAACCCTTGTATCAAACAATGGTGCTACCGATAGCACCCTTTTTTTGTAGAGTAATTAAAATTGTGACTTTTTTTAAATCGTTGCCTTGAAAACCAATACCGTTAAAATTGCATTGCAGAAAATTGACCCTCAAATCGAAAAGTGATGTTACTTGTAGCACCTTCCTTATTTTTGAAGTTGAAATTGCAACTTAATTGAAAAAATAGTCTCAATCACTAGTATCGTCGCGAACAAAAAACTTTAAATTAGCTTGTAAATCGAAAAGTGATATTTTATTTATTGATCTATTTTATTTTATTTTTTAAATGTACATTAAAAACAAATAAATTGAAAAAAGAAATTCCACATACATAGTTTCTTTTTTTCCTTTAAAGAAAAACACAAATTTTTCTATTTAATTTTTTTAAAGAAAAAAAAATACATTTTTAAAAAAAAAAAATTACAAAAAACAGTTTTTTAAATGAAAAAACAGTTTTTTAAATGAAAAAACTTTTTTTTAAATGAAAAGTTGTCTTATTTAATTAAAATACACTTTTTTTAAAATGGAAAACACTATTTTTTATTATAAAAAAAAAACACAAATTTTTTAAAAGTTTAAAAATCAAATAAAAAATGAAAAAAAAAACAAAAAAAACATTAAATACAAACAAACGTTTAAACATTTAAATTGTTTAAAAATAAACATCGAATAAGAATTGAAATTTTAAAAGAGAAAACTAAAAATCAATAAATAAAAATCAAACTTCAAATAAAAAAACACATCAAAAGAAGGAAAACAAAAAACAAACGAATTAAAAAAGTCAAAAAAAATTAAATAGAAAAATAAATTATAAATTAAAAAATGAGTATGCTGGGGAGGGGTAGATGCCCCTCCCCCTTATACACTCATTTTTTTTAATTTCTTGAACTTAAAAAAAATTAATTTGATGTTTTTTTGGTTTGATATTTTTTTATGCATGTTTTTTTTTAATTTTACTTTTTCCTTTTTAAATTTGATTTTTAATTTTTGTTTTTTTTATGTTTTATTAATTTTCTCATTTTTCTATTTGATATTTTTTTTCAAATAATTTAAATGTTTATTTTTAAT
>ML795791.1:213474-225420 GCA_009831015.1 Picea engelmannii
ATTTTTTTCTTTAAAAAAAAATGAAATAGAAAAATGTGTTTGTTTTGTTTTAAAGAAAAGAAAACATGTATGTTGAGTTTTTTTTTTCAATTTATTTGTTTTTAATGTAAATTTAAAAATAAAATAAAATTAATTAATAAATAAAATACCATTTTTCGATTTACAAATTAATTTGAAGTTATTTGTTTGTGACAGGACTAATGATCGGGGCTACTGTTTCAATTAAGTCGCAGTTTTTATTCCAAAAATAAAAAGGGTGTTATCGATGGCATCACTTTTTGATTTGAGGATCAATTTCCTGCAATTCAATTTTAACAGTATTGGTTGTCAAGGCAATGATTTCAAGCAAGTTGCAATTTTAACCACCCTGCAAAAAAGGGGTGCTACCGGTAGCACCATTTTTTGAAACGGGGATAAAAGAATGTGACCTCTAAAAAACGAGAACTCTGAAGAGTTCTAGTTAAGTTGGTAACTTAGTTGGGGATACAATGTATATTTTATGTTGCTAGATCTAGTACTAGCTCTAGTACTCATTCTTCAAAATCTGAAACTATGCATGATGAAAGGAAACAAAGTGAGTTATTTCATATTAAAGTCATCTCAAAGTATACAAAGATTGATACACTTTTTGATAGTGGTTCACAAGCTAATCTTATATCTGAAGAAATTGTTAAGATGTTGGGACTTGAAACTAAGCATCGTCCAAAACCATATCCTTTAAGATGGGTATGTGAAAATGCTAAGTTACAAGTGTCTAAACAATGTTAGCTCAGATTTGCAATTACGTCTAATTGCATAGATGAGGTAGAGTTAGATGTTGTATAACTTGATATTTGTGGGATTGTTTTGGGAAGTCCCTATTTGTATGTCAGGAAAGCTATCTTATACGGAGAGGAGAACAAGTATCTTCTTCTAAAAGATGGGATTGAGTATATCGTGAGAGCCTATCGAATGAAGACCAATTTGTCTCTTGTTTCCACAGACAGGTGAAAAGTCTTGTAAATGCTAGCAAAAGTTTTGTACTCATGATTGTAAAAGCTAAGAATGATGATAAATCCAATACTTTCAAAGGATGTGATCATAAACATAAATATGAATTAGATAAGATTGTTTCTAACTATGAAGAAATGTTTCAAGAACCTAAAGGATTACCTCCCAAAGAGAAATACAACATGAGATTCAATTGCAGCAAGATGCCCCTCTTCCTAACATTGGCATGTATAGGTTATCAGTGATTGAGAATGAAGAAATCAAGAAGCAAGTCCAAGAGTTGCTCGAGAAAGGAGTCATCCGACCAAGTACTTTGCCCATTGTGCTAATGCCAAAGAAAGATGGTGCATGGACTCAAATGTTCGTGGATTTTCAGGCATTGAACAAGAGCATGGTGAAGAAACGTTATCGTCTTCCTCATATCGAAGATTTATTAGATCAGTTGAAGAATGCAATCTATTTCACCAAGTTAAACTTAAGAAGTGGTTATCATCAAATTAGAATTTTTGAAGGTGATATTTGGAAAATTGTTTTTAAAACAAAACATGGTCTATTTGAATGGCTAGTCATGCCCTTTGGGCTTTGTAATGCTCCTGCTCCCTTCATGTGGGTTATAAATGATGTATTTAGGTCATTCATGGATGATTTTGTAATAGTCTACTTAGATGATATAATGATTTTCAGTGAAAACTGGGAAGATCATGTAATGCATGTTATGAAAGTCTTAGATGTTTTGAAAAAGGAGAAAATGTGCCTAAAGATGTCAAAATGTGAGTTTTAGAAAACATCTTTAGTTTATTTGGGCTATATTGTAGGGGGTGGTGAATTGAAAATTGGTCCCTCTAAAGTTGAAGTCATCATGAAATGGCCTAAGCCTAATAATGTAACAGAAATTATGAGCTTCTTGGGGGTACTCAAGTATTGGAGGAAGTTCATTACTAACTTTTTGTTTATTGCATCTCCTTTACATGCTTTGGCAAGTACTAAGAAGGTCTTTCAGTGGGGAGGAAAATAGCAAAAAGCCTTCAAAACTTTGAAAGAGAAGATCAATACAGCCCCAATTTTGGCATTGCCAAATTTACAGTAGTCGTTTGAGATTGAAACCGATGCAAATGATTATGCCATGGGAATAGTGTTAATACAAAGGAGGAAACCGATTTGTTACCATTTTGAGACCTTCATTGGTGCAGTAAGAAACTATCCTACATATGACAAAGAATTGTATGTGTTGATTCAAAGTGTGAAGAAGTGGAAACATTATTTGATAGGAAAAGAGACAATAGTCCATACAAATCATCAACCTTTGCAGTATCTTCAATCATAGTCAAGCTACAACAGTCACAACATTTTCGGTGGATGGGATTTTTGCAGCAATTCCATTTGGTCATCAAGTATAAGAAAGGTATGCAAAACAAAGTTGTTGATATGTTGTCGAGACCTTATGTTAATGCATCCATTGTTTTACAACATAGTTCTTTACCTCATGAAAGTTACATTGAACAATATGCTAGAGATGCAGATTTTAAGGATGTATATGAAACATAAAACCATGTTACTACAGTGGAAGAATTAGATTATCATATGCATGACAAGTTGTTGTATCATCTTGGTAAATTGTGTATTCCATGAAATGAAAGAGTGCATGTAATCAAAGAAGTACATACTTCTCTTATTTCCGGTCATTTTGGTGTAGGAAAAACAATAGCTCAATTGCAACGCTATTGTTATTGGCATCAGATGTATGAAACTATGTCCAAATATATAAAATGATGTGTCATGTGTGCTACTAGCAAACCAAGTAATAGAAAATTAGGTTTGTACATGCAACTTCTTGTACCTTCTCTTCCATGGGAAAGTGTGTATATGAATTTTGTAGGAGGTCTATCTATGTCTAGAAAAGATCATGATTACTTTTATGTGGTAGTGGATAGATTCAACAAAATGTGTGTCTTGATGCCTTGTAAGAAGCAAGTGATAGGAAAGAAGACTGCACATATGTTCTTCCATAATGCCTGGGTTCATTTTGGTTTTCCCACATCCATAGTATCTAATCAAGATTCTCGCTTCCTTGGGGAATTTTGGTCAACTTTGTGGGGATTAATGGACACCAAGCTTCAAAAGAACACTGTTTTTCATCCACGAAGCAATGGACAGACATAAGTGGTCAACATCACAGTGATACATCTACTCTGGGGATATTGTAGCAACCATCCTAAGCTTTGGGATGAACAGTTGCATTATGTACAACATGCCTATAACTGCATCATACATTCTTCTACACAGAGGTCTCATTTTGAGACATATTTTGGATATTTTTTTAAGTCTCCTTTGGACTTCATTTTTGGGCAAGATTCAATGGTAGATGGACATAGCAATGCAGACAAAGCCACGAAGTTCATTCAGAAAATCCAATTGGTTCATCAAGCTGTGCAGGAACAATTGGAAAAGAGCCAAGCCAAGTATAAGGCTAGGCATGACAAGCATCGGGGTAGATCATCATTTCCAAGTCGATGATCAAGTTTGGTTATACATTGGCAAAGAACGTCTTAAAGGTGAAGGTAAAAAGCTCAAGCCAATTAGGTATGGTCCATTTAAAATTTTGGAAAAGATTGGTGACAATGTTTTCCGGTTAGATTTACCTCCATATATGTATTCAGTGGTGAATGTTGAAAACATGAATCTATGAATCTCCTATGATTATGGATCAAGGTGAAAATGTTTCAGTTTCTTTAGTTGAAGATTTTGCTCCTGAATGTCTCAATGAGTTGCGGGAAGATGTTATTCTTGACATAAGGATTAGGACTTCATGAAGAGGTGATGTGGAATATCTTCGTGTGGGTCTAAAAGGAATGCATCCAAAGTAAAGCACGATGGATGGAAATCGAAAAAGTGAAGGAGTTGTACCCTCACTTGTTGAATGAAATCAAACTTTTGGTTGTCCAAAATTTTCTTAGTGGGAAGGATTGATCCAGGAATATTCCCACAATCAATCCAAAATTGATGGTCTCAAAAGCTAATAAAAATATCTTCATGTTGAAGAGTTCATCAAGAGCTTTCAAACGAATTTGAACGGATCCAAACGAACACCGTATGCAAAAGTTATGACCTTCAAAAGTTAAAGGAAAAACAAGGGGCAAAAGTTGAAACGTGGCACACTCAAGACAAACATGTGGGAGGTTGCCACATGAACCTTCTAGAAAGCTTACATGGCACTAGCGTGGTGGTGGATCACTGCGTTGCAAGTTTCACTTAAATTTTGAGATATATATTTAATGCAAAATTTGGTCGAATGCCCAAGTGGAGATGGTTATTGTATGGTTGTTTATTACACAAAATCACGTGGAGATATGATGTATATATGGCGAAGATATGGCTGATGAATCATACGATTGTTAAAATGCATGCAAAATATTCAACTAGGCGATATAATTCGCAACCATATATTATATTTGGTATAAAATTGTTTGCAACTATATGTTATATTTGGTATAAAATCCCACAAAATGTGCAACTACAGGAGTTGAACTCGTGTACCTGTTCTTATAAACCATATGCCTTACCACTACACCAATGCTGAGTCTTGTGATATGTTATGCCCAGAATTATTTATAAGCAGACTTTTGCAACGTTTTTTGGAGAATAAAGGCCATGTAGTCTTTTTAATTGCGGGAAGAAGGTAGAGGAAGTTTCCAACATTGCCCATGTCTTCCTAGAAGAATTCTGAAGATGAATTTCGCAGGTTGAATATTATTTTTGATATCAAGAACACATTTTGATGTACTTTTCTCATCATTTAATGGATCGGTGCCACTATTGAAACCGACCCGGAGACAGCCCACGAGCGATAAACTCTGTTAACAACGGAGACAGCCCACGAGGGATAAACTCTGTTAACAACTTGTTATTTGTTTTCTTATTTGTTGTTTATTCCCCATTTCCGTCTTTTTAATTGTTCATTAAACTTTATTAAGTCCATTTAATTAATAAAATTGCGAGAAATTGCAAGTAACATAACAAAGTCAATTTAAGCTCTAATTTCAGATCATCCAAATATATCCTATACAAATTCTTTGATTGTATGTGGAATTTTCTATGTTTCTTTTGCTTTCACGTGTTATATATATATATATATATATATATATATTGATTGTATGTGGAATTTTCTATGTTTCTTTTGCTTTCACGTGTTATATATATATAATCCCAAGCATATCATATCCAAACTTCCCTATATTGTATCCCAAGCATATCATATTCAAACTTCCCTATACCATTGTTACATTCGTACGGGATACCATTTCCATATGTACCCATATCCATCCAACTTAGCCTAGAAGTAACTTGCTGATTCATGCATTTCCTATTCTTGCAGTTCTCAGTGTTGGTTTTTTCGCTCTTTAAACTTTTGACATTTCTGTAAATGCATCTGTTTAGATTTATGTGAGTTAATAAGCTGTTTAGCCAACAATTTCACTGTTGGCATTCCCGATATTAGAGAATTGGCGGTGATTTGTTATTGAAATGCAGGGGAAGGAGCTTGGTGTTGAGATCAAAGTTTGCAGCCCGGAATAGCATTCTTATAGAACAAGTTCTGTAATTCTCATTATCCTTTATCAATGACCACTGATGTTCGGATTTATGATTCAACCCTTTAGATATTTTGTTGTAATGAGGAACTATGGACCCAAATAGCCAGTCAAAAGTTAAAAAATCTGTGTTGCTCTGTTTCTTTTCCACCCCTTTTAATTAGTTGCAACATAGCATGTTCAGTTCACAGAACATTACACAGTAATTATTTATCCATTATATTCCTTTGAAGCATTCTATGTTCTGTCTCTAAATAAGGATATGGCTGCCCTTCAATCATGTATGCTTGCTTTCCTTTTGAACAACACATGAAATTAAGTTTATATCCGTTAATAGTGAACAGGAGATTTGGACTTCAGATAGATCCATAGAGTGGCCAGCCCACCATCAGCAAAGCTTGCCAAAATTTTGCTAGATGACCAACATGGATGTGTCTACGAGAGCTGGATGCCAATAAAAATGGACCAGAGATATTTGGAATTTAAGATCCATGCAGTGGCAAGGCCACAATCAGTAAAGGCTGCCAAAAAATCGCTGGAAGATCAACTCAAATGTGCCTAGGAGAGTGCTGCATATTCATCAGAAGATAGTTTACTACCATGAAACACAGGCCTGTTTAGAGGCTATTGAGATGCCAAGGCAAGTCCTTGATTTGCAACAGATGCCTGCATGCATGCCACTTTTTGAAGGAAAAGTGACAAGAGACAAGCTGTACAGATATCTTCAGAAAGGATTTATCTACCGTTCTTACCAATCAATCTCATTAGAAAGAGATTGAAAATCAGTTCACTTTTCAAGTGCACAACTTCAGATGGTCTGAGCTTATCTACAAGTTCGTAAACACGTTTAACTCATGCCAATTACTTTTAATAATTAAAATAGATTTGTGAACATTATCAAGAGCAGTGGTGTGAACTATAAATATGGCATGGAATTCAATCCCATGAAAATCATCTTCACTAAACTCCGATCGTTAATGGTGCAATAATACAATGGGAGATGAAATGCTTAATAAGCTTCAGCCAAAAATGGCAAGTTCATAAAGAAGACAAAGTGCTAGAAGCTGAGGCTGAGAGGTGTTTAACACAAACTGATTACTATAAATACTCCTAAAATATAGGTATCTGAAAACTTAGACACCAGCAGGTAGTAGAGGCAACTAACAACATGCTTATTAAATTATATAATTTATTGGTGCAGTCCATTATTTCTAAATCACAGGTATAACCTATATTCAAATAATTTTTTAAAATTGCTAAAAAATTCTTAATCTCGGAGGATAAATTAGGGTGGTTCCCTCCAGAATTCCGAGGGAAAAGTTTTCCACTCCAGAGAATAGAACTTATTTGTATTGGAGGATTTTCACCTTAATCAACCAAACACAAAGCAACCCCAACTCTTCCTGATTCTGTACAGCCTAAAATTATTGAACCCCAAAATATTCTGTAAGTTTCTGGCAAATATTCAAATATTAAACAGCCTTATCATTTTAAAGACCTGATACCCTCCTAAAAACATCAAAATAATCTGGGAAAGTCTTCCGGGTACAGCTGGGATCATTTATGGTAACTGGAACATCTCCACATGCCGCCAGGGAAAATGCCATGGCCATTCTGTGATCATCATACGTATCAATTGATGCCCGTTTCAACTTCTCCGGAGGGGTGATTATGCAATAGTCATGTCCCTCCTCTACAGTTGCTCCCAGCTGGCAATTCAAAAGGACAATTACAATCAGTATCCTGAGAAGGAACATTTGATTAATGGTGTAGAGAAAAGCATAAATGATTCCATCATTTTGTACATATAAACAACTAACCTTCCTTAGTTCTGTACAGATTGCCACCATGCGCTCTGTCTCCTTAACTCTCCAGTTTGCAACTGCATAGAAACATGGGAGAATTATCTGCTGTACTAATCAAAAGATCCACTGCTCTCAATAACTATTTGTATTATTGATGAGAAATCAAAACCATCAAATGGCCAACTGATAGACACATCGATCACTAGCAACACTTTAGAACCACACAATCAAACACCAATACTTTGGATGACTATTCTAAATGCAAGTTAGTCTCCATGATGAGATATTGAAGACAAACTTCTTTGGACAGTTTACTCAATTTTGAATTGTTTCCAATATATATTATGTTACACCAAATTTCGGGCATGGGGGACAGGGAGACAAGTTTCAGTTAGGGCTAGAAACCACACCTCCCCCCCCCCCATGCCCCAAATTTCAGGGAACTGCATCCTGACACAGACACACTGAAAACACATTCATGAAAATACTAAGGTGATGGGCATTAATTAATCAATGGTTGATTATGCCCCATTAATTCAGGCATGGTGGACTGGGAGACAAGATTCAGATAGGACTAGAGAAACCCCAAAATTTCAGGGGATTGCATCCTCATACACACGCACACACACACTCTGAAAACACAATCATAAATTATAATAAATAACCAAGTAATCAAAGATATACTGGTAGCTACTAAGGTGATGGCCATTAATTGACAAAAGGTTGATTAATAGTTTTCCCCATTGACTAGTGTATGCTGTGTAACCTTTAAAGTAAGTGGACAGAAACCATAAACTGAGGAATATGCCACTTTATGCACTGGTTCTTCAGTTTTTTTTAACAAAACTTAGAAGGATATAACAATGATTCATATGAGTAGGGCTCAGCCATCCATATAAATACCAGTCTTCCACTTTGGCTAGTATATAGACTATAGTGCCTTCTTCCACTTTGGCTAGTATATAGACTATAGTGCCTTAGTAGGTATCCTGCTATTTGATGTGTAAAATTTGATGTAATTCATTCTTTCCCTCCTTAGTTCTATATAAAATATCATCCTAGATATGAAGTGGGTTTATAGATTTTATTGTACCAACTTCAGATTTAAATTTCATTTGTGACAGCATGTTGGTAAGAAGTCCTGTAGCACTGTATACACCAGAAAGAAGCTCCGCAGGAAAAGTTAATGATCAAAAAGGAAAACATGTCAACCTTTATTTCTAGCCCAAATGTTTAGTGGTCAGATGAAATGACACTCTGGTAAATACTCCATATATGAGTCCATATTGCACTTTTCCATCAATGCATTTTGCTGTCTGCACCACTAAGATTACATTTCTATAGCTTAGAAAGATAACATCTGCTTCTAGTAATGTGCATTGTTGTGAAAAGCTTGTAGTATCTACTATAATTTCTTTTCAATTTGATGTCTATGTTGCAATTGCTATGCGGTATAATACAATTTATACCTGATTTTAAAAATTAGTTTAAAAAAATCATAAAGCCATGTTGAATGTTTTATAAATGGTAGGCCTTGGGAGACAGTCTTGACTCCCTTGTGGTGTTACAAGATGCCCTCTTTTGACAGGGGACGTCTCCAGAGTCCAAACTGCAGGGGATGCCAGGTGTGTGTCCCTGTAATACCCTATTTTGGCACCCCTAATAAATGTTATTGGTCATGTGAATATTAATGTCTTCTATTGATGAATTTGAATAGTTGGGAGCCCAAGTGCAAAGGCCCCATTATTTGAGCAGTTATATTTTGATCATTTGGTTAAAACTTAAAGGCATAAAATACAAAAGGACATATGATGTAATACTCAAGTAAAAGAGAAAAGGTTCATGTGTAGTAATAAAATAAAACATAACCTATTGCCTAAGGTAGAGAACCAAGGAGATCCATGTCTGACAAGTGGAAAAGCTCCTATGGAATATTTCCTTTTGAGCCAACATACCTATAAATAACGAATGGAGGAAATCAAATACTTCTGACACATCTGCATCTCAAATGAGTGTAAACAACCTGGCATTTTAGACTGTGTAGGGTCTGGAAATTTTGTTTGAGCCCAAAAATGCCTTTTTCGTCTGGTCCCTCATTCTTGGAGGTTTGGCTCTTGGCAACAGGTTGAGTCACCTTAGCATTCCTTGACCTAATTGTTCACTTTGCTGGAAACTTAAAGGCCTCAAACATCTTTTTCAGTACTCTATAATATATAACATATATGCGAAGTATGCCTGGAACTAGGTCACTGAGTTCTATGGCCAGCTCCTCCCTGCTTCCATATCCTGGAATACTACTCTCCTCAGAGATAAGCTCCCCTCAGCTGTTGAGTTCCGCACAACATGGCTGCTAATCAGTATAGATGTGTTTTTACTCATTTTGAAGAAACAGAAGGATTTCGTGTTTAATAAAGCACTGCTTGTTATTAAAAATCTTGGTATTACAGCTCTCTAATTTGTGCTAATCTATATACGGAATACGCATATTAATGTGTAGGTTCATAAGGTCTAGCTGGATGAAGCCACACCTGCACCAACTTCTAGAGTATTTGGGGTGCCCCTACACTACGAACAGGGAGCAACACACCGACTATCCAGCCCATTCGGCCCATTCCATGCATTCCTATAGTTCTGATGGCTGGCCATGACACAGAGCAAGCCAGGTTGTTTGTTTGTAGAGGAAACGATGCCACAGTTGGCCTCTGCCACAGTAGCACCAGAAAGAGAAGTTCCTGTAGCTCACCCTTGCCATTTCTGCTACAGAGAAGCCTCCAGAGGAGCCTGACCAGGCGAACGAGAGCTTGGGGCTTGCAATACCAGATTCAGAGCCAGCCAATGATGATCAGGGGCCCACCACTAAGGACACTAATGACCCCCATCTGAAGCAGGTCTCATCCCATCGGTTGTCTGAGTTATGATTAGTGATATTTGTGTGTTTTCTTATGTATACCAGAAGGCTAGAATTTATTGTTATTTATAGCTTTCTGTCACCTGGACTGCTTTTAGCTTTATTGTATGCCCAAGTGGCAGTTTTGATTTTTAGAACGTTTTTGGATGGATTTAATTGTGGAGCTTTTCCAATTTTGATTTAGCTGGCGGTGGCTGCTTAGCAACCCACTTTTTATTGTATAAAATTCCCACTATGTACACTACTTGTTTGTATTAATAGTTAACATTTTATCCAAAACAAACAAAAGAACACCAAAAACTTTCCACCAACTATTATCAGGCTCAAAGTAGTCCCTGGAACTCACCATCCCTTATGGCCGTTGGGCCGTCAGCAAAAAGGGCAACCACAGCCAGAGTCATTGCAACATCTGGCATTTTGTTCATGTTAACATCAATGCCATGCAAGCGCTTTCCCTTTTGTGGACCAGTCACAGTCACGCTATTTTCAGTCCACGTGACTTTTGCTCCCATTTTCTCAAGTACTTCAGCAAATTTTACATCTCCCTGTGATTTTATAACATATAAACAACAAATTCATCATTAAGTAATCTTTCCAATATAATTAACACGCTCGTGAACAATTAATTCTTCAAGATTTCCAACAATATAGCACTAAGGTCTACCTGCAGGCTGCTTGTGCCACAGCCTTCTACAGTAACTGTGCCACCAGTAATAGCAGCACCTGCGAGGAAGTAACTAGCACTTGAAGCATCACCTTCCACATATACCTTTCCCGGCGACCTGGTTGATATAAAGCAACATTTGTATTACTGTATAAAAAAGAGACAGTCTTGTGCTACATACTAAAATGTTTCCTTCGATGACTTATGTGAGTTGACAGCCAAAATATTGGAAACCACTAGTATATTGAAAGCTAAGAAAACCAACACAGGTGAGTAGCTCTGATTGCATAAATATTGACTATCATCTAACAAAAAGGCCATCAAAACCATGAGAGAGCCATCAAATGATTCAATTGGTACACAAGTATGTCATGTTAAAACTTACTTGTAAACTTGGCCACCTTTTATAGAGAAGCGTTCCCAACCATTGTGGCGGTCTACTTTTACTCCAAACCGCTCCATTAATTTCAGTGTCATATCAACATAAGGAATAGATACTAATTTGTCAATTATCTCAATTTCCACATCATCAAGAGCCAGAGCAGCTGTCATGAGCATAGCTGTCAGATACTGGCTGCTAATAGAGCCTGAAAGTTTGACCTGAGAGATAAAACGTTGTTCAGTCACAAAATCTTCCAGAAAAATATCTTCTAGGATAAATCCACCCTGTACAAACATGAATTAAATAATTATCCTAGCATTATCTATTATCAATTAATAACACAGAACTGGTTAATACAAGAAGTTGATGCTGCGGGAGTTTCAAGGTGATATAGAATTTCTTTCCTTCTGTTTGTATACTTTCAAGTTTCCTTCCAAGCCAATTTCTCCCTAAATCCACTACATAGCAAAGCTACCTTGCTAAATTAGATATGTTTCAGTCTCATGAAAAATTCAACAGAATCTAACTAATAAAACCAGCATAATTGTAATAAGTTAATAACGCATCCCAGATATGAGCATCCCCTTCTACATTATGATCAGAGTGAGTCA
>ML795791.1:225947-265186 GCA_009831015.1 Picea engelmannii
AGCACTTAGCCATTTTACATCATGCAAACCCGCACGTTTCAATCCTCAAACTACAGAGACCAAAATGACTTTTACAATATGAACAATGAAAGGGTGTGGACAAAGGAGTTAGATCCAAACTCCTGAGGAAGACAAAAAAAACATGATTATACACTTATCTCTATACATGAGATGCAAATGAGTTATAAAGATATGTCCATGAAGCTTGAGATTATCTATATAGAAGTGAAGAAAATCCTTCCTGAAATGGATGGTTTGAGCCTCTTTAAGAAAATTCAAGTAAACGAGGACAAAATCTTCCTTGATGCAGAACAATCATGCCCCCAACTGTTGTTTTGGCTCTAATCTCTCCCAGTAGGCAAGGTCTATCCTGTTAGTCACAGATGGTGCCAGACTGATTTGGTCCATGTGCACCCACCAAAAACATGCTGTGTAAAGAATGACATGCTGGTTGACTTTGTGAAAAGGATTTACTATGAAAAATGTATGAAAACTATATAACACAGAGCCATAGAGAACTTTGTAGAGCATCTCAAATTGGGTGTTGCTGATGCACTTACCCACTAGTGTTGGCTGTTAATTGTATTACACTGTTTCAGAACTTTTCTTCAAATTTTGATGAATGTGCTGTACAGCTGCTGATAATTATGAGAAACCCCCTGGTAATGGAATGAAATACACCCTAGCATGGATTAAAAGGGATAAGACAAAGAAACAGACCTACTGGGGATCTCTTGTGTTCTACATGGCATATGGACACTGCAGCTCTAGAATGGAAAGTTATTTAGAAATTAGAAACTACTCAACAAATAAAGACCCATGGCAAGAAATTTTAGCTCTAAACTTGTTTCTATTCAATTATAGATATTAGAACTTGGTTGAAGGGGAGGAGCAAGGCTAGTACCTCGCCCTATTGCTTATCATGGAGAGATGGAAGCCGATATCATGATATGCAAAATTTATATGATGGACACACTCTTTATGCATGCAATACCTAGGATATGTATGGATTTGGTATGAAATCACACTTGGCAAGAAAGCCGTGTTTCAACCCTTCAGTCCAAATTTATTGCGCACTTGGGACCGCTGGACTCTTTTGGGCTCCTCAATGGAATGTGTGGTAGTTGCTGTAGGATCATTGCCACCTTGTTAATTGCATATAGAATAAATGCATCTATGGTCAGATTTGCATCCCTTGGCCTGTTATTACCAGCTTTTGATTAGATTTTATTATTTTCATCATGAAGAGTTGCCTTCAATGCATGATTTGCAGCACGACTATTTTTTAGTGGCAACACATTTATACTCAAAATCATATTTATATCATTCACAGTTAACCTATACCACGTATGCAATATAGTGCTCTGTATGAAATCTGGAAATCCATTGTACAGTGTAAACCATAATCCTAGAGCTTGACTGTGAATTACCCAGGAAGGATTGACTAATGTGTTACATGCCTAAGTGAAATGTGAATTGATCAAATCACTGTAAAGTGTAAAAGGCTATAAAAACCTATCCATGCCTTCATTTATAATTAGCTTGGTTTTGATTTTGTGAGGCCCGAGAGGGAGAACCCTGTTGACAAGTATATTATCAGAGGTTTGTGCCCACTGTCTTCTGTCACTATGTATTCAGCTAAGTAATCTTTTTTAAACTATAATTATAATCTGATCCTATGTATTGTTTCTAAGGGTGAATGTGTTCGTCATGCTGATGATGTACTTCTAGTTATCTTCTGAATGGCTATTTGCATACCCTAACCACAATGATGTAACAAGTTTGATAGGAAGTTCCTAGACAACACATCTTAAGGTTACAACAGTCAGATTTGATGACGAAGCATGAGAGATCATTATGGCTTTCCGATCAAAGCCTGTACACATTAGCAGGATTACCCAACATCGCAATCCAGAAATCCATTGTCCACAGTGTAAACTGTAAACCTAGAGCTTGACTGTGAGTTACCCAGGAAGGGTTGACTAATGTGTTACATGCCTAAGTGACGTGTGAATTCATCAAATCACTGTAAAGTGTAAAAGGCTATAAACACCCATCCGTGCCTTCATTTATAATTAGCTTGGTTTTGAATTTGTGAGGCTCTAAAGGAAGAACCCTGTCAACTAGTATATTATCAGTGGTTTGTGCTCACTGTCTTCTGTCACTATTGTATTCAGCTGAGTAATCTTTTTAAATGATAATTATAATATGATCTTATATATTGTTTTTATTCGTGAATGTTGTCATCATTGTTGACCATTTTTTCATTTAGGAAAAGGATCAATGCTGAGGGGAATCTTTGGGGGAATCAAGGAGCACCCTCCTTTGTTTTTATAGAGGTGGTACTCCTCCTTATCTTCTTTTATCAACTTTACTGAATTTAAAAGGGAGAGTGCTACACAACTAAACTCCACACAATCTTTCACACCAAGAAAGGCTCTTGAGATAACCCAAATATTTCTTTTAAGCACAATTCTGCCTGTGAGAGGGCCAGGCAGTTCCAAACTCATAAAATGAAAGAAAATGAATGATTATGATTGTAAGATTTATTTGCTCAGCCCAACATAAACATGTTTCCATGATTCAAAGCAAGTAAAAGATGCACCCAAGATGATATTGAAGAAGAAAGAACACAGAGGTTACACGAGTCTATCAGAAAGGTTCGGAAGATTCTGCCTATTATATCATGTGAGATGTAAAAGAAAACATGCTTAAGGTTTCTTCTTTGCTAGGTACAAATACTGAAATCATAAAATCTATGCATTCCTTGATAGCTTTCTGAGGAGCTTCCTTTAAAACAATAATGACAGGATCCCAAATGAAATCATTCAAAAATCAGAAACAGTGTTCGTCATGAGGCATTACAAAATTTCACTGATTTGAATAAACGATGGAAATAAAAGCAATTTCCTTCAAAGGCAGGGATGGGGCTCCTGCAGACCAAAAATATAGAAACATGGAAGAAGGCAAAGGAGATCAGTCAGAAGACAGTCTTCATGGTATGAGACTGTGAAGGCTGGATGAACTTAAGACTGCGAAAGGGAAAAGTCTTGGAAGTCCATACTTACAAAAATGGAGGCAGGATGCTGGAATCTGAACCCTCTCCTGTTGAAAAACGTTGTTTAAAAATCCTTTCAAATTCTGCCACAAGTGCTCAATAAAACCTAACTGCCTCAACTGCTTTGTAATCAGGTGACTCTGGAGATTGCCTCCATAGCTTGGTTTACCCATACTTTGATGTAATCAGGAAGAAGGCCTACAGCAATTTCTTCTTTTACTCTCAGTGAAAACATTTCACTTCAATGCCACTCAGGTCGACACATTGTTCCCTAGCAATAGAATTGTGCTCCACACTGTTGATGACAAAGTCGATGAGCCATTTTCATATTTCAACTTTCAAGAAACTCGTAAGTCCATCAAATTCCATGCCCAGGGAAATCTTAAGCGTGTTCAAATTTGCCTCAAATTCTTCCTTGGTAGAGATTTTATCATCCTACATAAGGGAAGGGCCCTCCAAACCTTTTATTGAGTCAATTGCTTTAAAGAACACTTGGCTTCTCCTCTGCTCCAATACATCACATGTTGCAATCAGTTGTTTTAATATGCTGATCCCGCTATCCCATCCTCCTCTAATTTGCTTCAATCTATTGTTTGATGGAAGGTTCTCCTTCTGTCTCTTACTATATTATGTCAGTGAGTTTTTTGATAATGTATCTACAAAGCTTTCATTAAAACTCATATCCTTTTGGAGCTCAGCTTTGAAGGGGATTCTTTCTAGGAAAGAATCTTCCCAACAAGCACAAAAGCTTTGTTGACTATTTCTCATAACTCAAAAGGTAAAGACATCCTATCTTCAATATTGCTGGCCACAGTTTTCCAAACTCCACGTAGTAGCTCCTGGGCTCCTTTAGATTTGGCAGATTTCTTAGGAGTTTCTTCTCGACTATCCTCAGGTCCTTCAATGCCAGTTGTTGTGTAAATAGGGGTTTTGACTTTAATGCAGCCTCCAATTCAACAATCCTCCTTTTCAACCTGATGTTTTCTTCTTGCTACTCACTTATAGAATGCTTAAGTAAATTTCTAATGGCCTCGTGCATCTTCAAGGCCCCAATGGGTCACAAATCCTTAGTATCCAAAACAGCATTGTGATCCTCCAATAATATTTTTCCCTTGATCATGACCTTAGCTATTTGGAGGTCCCTAGTCTGCTTTTCATAGTTCACATGGTGCATATTGACAGAGTTGTCCTCAAAAATAGGCAACTCCTATTGCATTACTTCTTGTGCTATTACCTTGTTATTTTCCGATTGCATAATTTCCCAGGTAGGAAACTTATTGGAATCATCATCAACCTCCACATCATTTGCATTTTCATCGAGCCTCTAGGTTGCTCCCCTTTATCATCATTCGAAGATCTCTTTCTCTTGGGATTAGGGAAAATGCTGTGTCCTATTTCCTACTTAAATGTGTTGGGATCTTCCCCATCATCACCATCACCATCTTCTTCAGCTATCTTTTTGCCAACTCCCCCCAATGAAAAAGAAGTACCCTTCCTGGGGGCTACCAAGGTATTTCCGACAGAATGAGCCACAAATCCTCCTCTTCCACTAACTCCAAACTTTCTTCTTCACTTTCCTTCGAGGCTCCACTCATCAACATCTCCTTGTCTTTTCTTTTCCTTGAGGATTTTCTTCTTTGACTATGTATTTGAGATGACCATGGTATGAATATCATCACGGAGGGTTGGTTCCTTAGTCTTGACACTAGACCTGTGCATAGGAGCGTGTGTTTTATCAATTCCCCTAGCTTCCATGTCAATGTCTTCATTGTCTCTAGTTCCTTCTGCTTGCTCCTCTACTTAAGGAAAACAAATGCTATAATTGATTGAAATCACATGGGCTTTGAATATCCCCTTGGGATCAAAACCCCTAACCATATCCACCTCCTTTAAATCAAATGAACCAAGACCATGAGCTATCTCAGCCAAATGTGTAATGCTTCTAACAGTGAATCCAATGCATTTGAAAGGGGCAGAAATGAACAATTTCATCTTCTTCTGGTCAAAGAAAATAGACCACATCTCACACTGCCTACACATCTCAATCAGAAAGAAATGGTCACATACAAACTTTGGAAAGAAGTAAGGCTTTCTTTTGAATCCATACAACCTAATGTAAGTATAATGTTCATCATAAACACATTGACCCTTGTGAGGAAGTTCCGAGCTTCCATGGTCAACCGCTCAGGTTCCCTCCCAGTCAACATACGCCTAAACCTTCCAACGAAAGCAACCTGAATTCTATAAAAATGGAAAGGGGCTTTTGTCTTAACAAAACTGGATAACAGCACTGAACTGGGTCTATCTCAAAATTAATGTCTCCTCTCGGCACCAACCTCTCAAAGGCACTACACAAAACCAAGCACTACACAAAACCAAGCACGAAGGCATGAAAATGCTCCAGTCTTCATGAAATTCGCTATTTGGTGAGCAATCTCATTTGAAATGAGTTCACCTCAGTGGAAAACCATGTCCTTGTGCAAAGTATAATACATGACATATAGAGCATACTTGGTTACCTGCACCATATCTCCTGACCAATTACTCGAGCGAAAAGCCAAGCCAATTCTTGATAAGCTTTGACCAATTTATTAACCTCAATCTGATATGCCTTGGAATTGCTTGTCATTGGTCGTGAAAACCACTCCTTCAAAATGATGCTGCCACCTCTATGTGCATCCAAGAAAGAATCAGCCTTGGGGAGTCTGAAAACCTTCATTGGTTCTAGAAGGTGAAGCATTCTTTTAAATGTCAAAGGGGTGAGAGGCTCAAGTGTCTTCCCTTCTTCCTTTACATTTATCAATCTGTGTTTGACATCAAATCGCTTGGCACACCAATGCACTGCCTCCCTAAAATCAAAAACCTCTGCCATGCAACCAGCCTTTGCCAACACTGAAGTCCAAACTTTGTTTTCCTTGTGATCTTCCTCTTGCATTTCGGAATACCACTTATAAGCAACATCCCAGTAGTAATCTTTGTTATTCTGCACCAATGAATTGACAATGTCTCCAGAAAAGGGTTCTAGCCTTCTTCTCTGTGCCATTTTTCTCTTGGCACAATTTTCCGTGTTTTCCAAATGTTGACCAATAACCATGCATAGTTAAGGTCATCTTTTCGAAAATGATGCATCCATCAGATTTCATGGTATGTGAATAAATTCTCCATAAATAACCTGGTTGTCGCTTCGTCGCCAACATACCATGCTTTAAATGAAAACGCCACATGTCGTCACAAGGGGTAGTCAGTTGAAATCTGTAGTAAATGCAGAGGGAAGGGGCTGAGACAAGAAGAAAGGTAGAGGGACAGATAGAGCAAATGACTCTGCATCGGCATGCTAAAAATCATGCAGGATGCAAAATGTGGGACATGCAAAGATGGAGGGTCGTGATGAGCTTCCACACCTGCATGGAAAAACAGTGGGGAAGGGCAGCAATGCGGGATGTGGGATGCAGGATGTGAAAGAGAAGGGTATGGGACAAGGGTTTCTGCATCTGCATGAAATTTTGATGCAAAACGAGGGACAGGAAAACAACCAATTATTCAAATGACTTCTGCATCAGCATGGAAAAACCAATGCCGTATGCAGAGACTTATCACTGATCAGTGATCACTAACTGGACTTTGGAAGGCTTGTTCTAACTTCTACATTTNTGCAAAACGAGGGACAGGAAAACAACCAATTATTCAAATGACTTCTGCATCAGCATGGAAAAACCAATGCCGTATGCAGAGACTTATCACTGATCAGTGATCACTAACTGGACTTTGGAAGGCTTGTTCTAACTTCTACATTTGCGAGTTAGCACCTTTTTTCAATACTTTAGTTGGGTAGATATTTTCAAAGATATTTTCTTATGTCTTCTGTAAGGTCTTTCAAACTTACTAAGGTACTTCAGATGACTCAAAAATAAGGACTAAAGATGAGGAAGGGAAAAACAGGCTGCGAGGAAAGCATTGCTGATAATCTACTGCCAATTTAACTTTTAAATGGCTAATCGCATACCCTAACCACGATGTTATAACAAGTTTGATAGGAAGTTCCTAGAAAACAAATCTTAAGGTTACAATGGCCAGATGTGATGATGAAGCGCAAGAGAAAATGATGGATTTCCTGATCAAAGACCATACACATTAGCAGCAATACCCAACCAGGGCAGTCCAGAAATCAACACTAACTATACACAAAGCAAACCAGTGGGGCAATGAACATGTCAAATAACCACACCAGAAGGAATGACTATTTCAACCATCCAACAGCTGCTCAATTGAAACAGTGGAGAACCATTTGATGATATGCAAGGTAAATTGCTCTTCAAGAAAACAGGAAACCGTTATTTGAAGACAATAAAAGCAAGCATAGTGGAACTGACAAGACACACCAGTAAGATGTACCACGGTCCACAATGTAACATGGCTGGTCAAGTTCAAGCAAAAGGCAGTAAAAGAACATGAATTCTTTAGGGAAAGGTATGAAATAGCAAGTTTTAGCTGTCAATCATCTAACCTTTTGATAGATTTATTCTTCTTTTTGATGTTTAGATTTTTATCTATGGTTTGCAGGGCATTGGATAAATCAAATATGATGCTTGAATTCTTCAAAGTTAAGAACTTGTGAAAAACAAGTTTTCCCTAAGATCCATATATCACTAGCAGAATCACATGAGCAGTAGAACAGACACATCTCACCCATACTGAATTGAGCATGCAGCAGTTATTGAGGACAGACAGATCACCAAATTATGAATGAGATAATGAATCGGATTAGCAAACACACTAAAGAACTCAAATCTGAGATGCATGCACAGCGTAGATTATCAGATATTCAATGGGGTCTTAGAAAATACTGCAAGGTTGATATACAGTAAATATGTTAGAAACAGAGTTAGTTGCAAGCCACCCTTCAAATTTCTTAATAGATGCACTTCACCATTTACATTTTCAATGTTCATTCAAAATATAGAGCCCTCGGAAAAAGGATTGATCGTAATATATAAAAGTTCGCAGGTTAAGAGAGGTGAAAGAAAAAGACAAAACTTGTCTTACCGTTCCCCCAGGAAGGCCTCCCTTTGCATTGATATAAACAGGTGGACAGTGACTGTTCAAAGCACAACGAACATCTGCACCAAGTTGTTTGAGGCCTGCAACTAAATCTCCAATAGGTCTCTCTCTCATCCGTGGAACCCCATCAAGAACATAACTAAAATAGAAAAATTGACAGAGAGATGATGTGAACATTTGATCAAGAACAGACTGAAAATAGAAAGAATGCATGAGAATAGAATCTAACCATGATGTGAGCAATTGATAAGGAGGGGACTAAAATAGACAAAATGTATATGGAAGCCAAACCTTGCTGTCCCACCCGCTGCAGTAAGTGCTGCAGTCAAGGGACGCATTGCAGTGCCTGCATTCCCCAAAAAGAGTTTAATCTCCTTTTGCCTATTTTTACCCACTGGAAACCGACCTGCACAGCCTTTAACAATTGCTTGTTTTTCTCCACTCTCTTCTTCAACTTCCAAACCCAGGGTCTTAAGTGCTTCGATCATGTAGTGCACATCATCACTATTTAAGAGATTATCAACTATAGTGGTTCCCTGGCATAGATCACAAGAAAAATTAATGTTCTTACAAACAAGGGAAGTATTTCTTCCATCTGATGAAACAAAAAAGAAATTCATTGTATACAGTAAACACAAACCACATATAAACAGTCTATGATTGACAATGAATAGTCCATGTGCAACCTTAATCTCCAGCATACCCTTATTTCAGATTTTGAAAGCCAGGAGCCATGATTCAGCAGTGTATAATCAAGATATGTCTAGGCCATGAAAAACATATGATTTCTCATAAAAAAGACCACAAGACTAATGAATCTTGTGATTCCACTGCCTAAATATAGGATTAGGCAGTCTCTTTGTCACCCACAATTACTGTGGATTAACCTCAGTACTAAATAGTATGCTTTAATGTTCTTTTAGGGAGGATCCCATATGAGACCAAATCCTAACTCTTCGTCAATAATGTAATTTAGTCAATGTTGGATGATGTATTGCATGCTCAAAAAAAAATTGAGTGTCAAGTCAGATGAAGATTTGAATCCGAAGTAGGCTCAGTGATTGCATAAATGGGGAACAGGAGTTTGCTTAGGGTGACAAATATGAACATCTTATTTTGACGATTGAAAAGGAGCCTTTAGGGGATGTTTGTTGGCAAGGACTTTGCATTGAACTCAGAGGAGTGCTCTTGACTACCATTACTATTCTGTTGGATAGTCTTTGTTTAGTCTTGGTGTATGGTTGTATGCTTCAGGTTATGTTGATTATTTATGCTGATTGCATATAGTAACCAGTAATTAGATATATTTTGCCATCACGCTTGTATATACTCAGACTCAGGTTGTCACGAATAACTATTCCAAGTTGAAAGTGCTTAATTCTACCATACTTAGATTGAAAACTTCAACTAAACTTCCTAATCTAAGAGATAATACCGAACTCTTATGAGACACTTCCTAAGCTTGTTTCCAAGTATATGGGAGTAAATAGATTTACTAAACAATTACCATGACAATTGAACCCTGAGCTAAAACATAATATATATATATATATAGCATTCATGAAGATCCAAGGGTTAGCTCAATCGGTTGAACTATCTTCCCAAGGCATGTTGCCAATGGAGAGGCCATAGGTTACAGGTTCAAATATGGTTGAGTCCCTCGGGGTTGCCAGCCGCTATTGTGGCTGGCAGTTGAGCCACCCTCCATCTGGATAATCTGCGGAAAAGGGAGGGATCCTGCGAGGTTTTCCTTGGAATATATATATATAACATTCATGAACTCAGAAACCACTTGCTTAAAATCTCAAGGAAGACCTCTACAAATGACAAATAAGAGCTTGATACATTGCTAGTTGATGGACAAAGTTGGTCTTGGTTTGCATAGGTGACTACCTTTCTGGCTAATATCAGCAATAAAAAATTTCCTCCTACTCACTTCTCCATTGATGCTTTTGGTAATCCCAACGAAGATCAGGAAGGCAATTAGAGATGAGATATTTCAGTGCCACATACAGGCTACCTAGATAGCTCTCCCCTTCCCCCATGTTGATATTATGGTAGCTGCGGGAGGTATTAACCTCCACTTGTAACCTTTGACGAGACTAGAATATTCCGGGAAGCAAGGGAAACCCTAAAGCTTTGGATAATAACCCTAGAAGACAAGTCGGCTTAATAGAATAATTAATATTGAGTTATTAGCCCCCGGGAAGAAAAGTCGGCCCAGTCGGTTAAGATGGTGCAGTATATATATAGAGGGCACTAGAGCTCATTTGTCACTCACTCACAACTGCATAAGACCAATGGTGTTCAAGTTTGGAGAGGAGTTGCAGTTGAAGCTGCTGCAACTCCTCTCCAAACTTGCGCACCATTGGTCTTATGCAGTTGTGAGTGAGTGACAAATGAGGGCTGCAACTGGCATTTTGGTTTTTGGCTTGGACTTTCTGCTTGGTCTTTGGTTATCTTTGCTTGGTGCGCTAGCCTTGGTTGGTTATTGATCTGCTACCGGAATTATTCTCTCTGTCAAGGTTAAGGTGCTCAGGGGTGGCCTTTGTGCCTATGGTTGGGTGACAATATTGCTATATTGTCTATGGTTAAACGAGCACACCCACTTTTCTAACAGCTTATGGGCCCACACCTCCTTCAATCAGTCTAACCACTGGAAAGAAGCTAAGACATAAGATTATCAAGCTCGTTGAAGAACTGTCGCTAGGGTTTCTAGCAGGTGCAGATACTGAAGCATTGTCGCTAGGGTTACTAGCATGTGCAGCTGCAAACCCTAAAACCTCTTGCCCAACACCTTATGATGGAACACCTTACTCAAGGAGAAGATATTCTAGTGCGCCTTAGTCCAACGCACCTATTAGCACTCTCAGAAGGAAAAAAACGTCAAGGTTGAGATTTTGGGTCAAAGTCAATGGTTGACTAGTCAAAGTAAACATTTGACCAGTCAAAGTCAAAGTTTGACCAGCTATCAATCAACAGAAATCATGAATGAAAAGACAGATGATCTACACTATTCAACTCTTACAGGAACTCTTGAAGATGACATGTGGATAATTGATAGTGGAGCTTCCAGGCATATGACAGGAGACCCGGTCAAACTCTCCAGTCTGAATGAAAAGAAGACATCCTACAAGGTAGAACTTGGAGACAAGAACACCTATCCAGTCAAAGGAATTGGTCAAACCTCCATCAAATTGAAATCGGGTAACAATGTTAATTTGAGCAATGTATTATATGTACCTGGTCTAGAAAAGAATCTTGTATCTATATCTTGCCTAGAAGACAAAGGAAATAGAATAGCCTTTGTAGATGGTGAAGTACTACCTTGGTCTAGAGACTCCAGCATAGAGAATGCTAGAGTTATTGGAACTCGTGAAGGCAAATTATACAAACTACTAGAACGTAATGATGAAGCTCTTGTACATGATGAAGTCAATCCAAGTGAACTTTGACATAGAAGGTATGCTCATCTTAACTATCAAGCATTACCTTTCCTCGAGAAAATGGTTGAAGGAATACCAGAACTACAATCTACACATGAAGGAATTTGCANTGAAGCTCTTGTACATGATGAAGTCAATCCAAGTGAACTTTGACATAGAAGGTATGCTCATCTTAACTATCAAGCATTACCTTTCCTCGAGAAAATGGTTGAAGGAATACCAGAACTACAATCTACACATGAAGGAATTTGCAGAGGATGTGCACTTGGTAAAAAATGTTAAGAAGCCATTCTCAAGTAGCCATAATAGATCTAAGGAAATCCTAGATCTAATACATTCAGATGTTTGCGATCCGATGCCAATCAAATCTCTAGGAGGTTCTCTTTATTATGTAACCTCCATAGATGATTACTGAAGAAAGACTTGGTTATATCTCTTGAAGACAAAGGACAAAGTTTTCAACAAGTTTCAAGAATTCAAAGCAGAAATAGAAAACCTCACAAGCAAGAAAATCAAGATTTTGAGAATAGATAATGGAGGAGAATACACATCCAAGGAATTTGTTGCCTTTTGCAAATCAGCAGGGATTAGGAGGGAGCTAACCGTTCCTCATAATCCTCAACAAAATGGTGTAGCGGAAAGGAAGAATAGATCCATTGAGGAAATCGTGAAGGCACTTATGAATGATCAAGGTTTATCCATGTATTTATGGGGACAAGCAGCCATGACAACAATATATGTTTAGAACAGAAGTCCCCATCGCATATTGAAGGATATGACTTCAGAAGAAGCCTTCTCAGGAAAGAAACACAATGTGGAACACTTAAGAATCTTCGGGTGCCCTGTTTACATTCATATCCCCAAGGATAAAAGGAAGAAACTAGAACCCTCAAGAAAGAAGGGCATATTTGTTGGATACAGTGAATCATCCAAAGCCTACAGAATCTATATTCCAGAACAACATAAGATTGAAGTCAGCAGAGACGTAACCTTCAATGAGAAGATGGCTTTCAAGAAATCTATAGAAGAATCCATGGAAGAAGAAGAATATGAAGAGCCTAAAGAAGAAAGCACCTATCTTCCAGAAAGCCAGAATGAAGAACCAGAACAACATGATCATTCGATGCAACCATATGAACCCATTGAATCAGCCATTGTACCCAAAACCAGAAAACGTCCAGCTTGGCTTGAAGCTACTCTACAAGAAGTAGAAAGACTCAAAGCTCCAAGTGGCACCTTCAGAGAAAGAAAAAAGCCCAAAAGATTCTCCAGCTATGCAGCATGTATGACAAAACTTATAAATGAAGAACCCACCACATTTGAAGAAGCAGCTCAGAAGAAACAGTGGAAAGAAGCCATGACAGAAGAATACCAATCTATCATGGAAAATGACGTGTGCGAAATCGTTCCTAGACCCAAGGAAAAATCAGTGGTAACTTCAAAATGGGTCTATAAAATCAAACATGCAGCAGACGGAAGCGTGGACAAATACAAGGCAAGGTTCGTAGCTAGAGGGTACTCCCAAAAGGAGGGAGAAGATTATGACGAAACCTTTGCTCCTGTTACCAGGATATACTTCTATTAGAGCCATTATGTCTCTTGCTACTTCCATGGGATGAAGTCTAAATCAGATGGATGTAAAGACAGCTTTTCTCAATGGAGCAATTGAAGAAGAAGTATACATTGAACAACCTCAAGGTTTTGAAGTACATTCCAAAGACACTCATGTTTGCAAATTAAAGAAAGCCATGTATGGACTTAATCAAGCTCCAAGAGCTTGGTATGCCAGAATAGACAGTTACTTAATAAGACTTGGTTTCTCTAAGAGTCATGCAGATCCAAATCACTACTACAAGGTTGTGAACAATGCACTTGTGATTCTACTGCTATATGTCGACGACTTATTCTTGATAGGTGCAGAGTCTCTCATCACCCAGTGTAAGAAGGAATTAGCTTCTGAGTTCAATATGAAAGATCTTGGTCTCATGCACTATTACTTGGGACTAGAAGTATGGCAGAAGCGTGGTGAAATCATCCTTGGACAAGGAAAGTATGCAATGAAGATTCTTCAGAAATTTGGAATGATGGATTGCAAATTCATGGCCACTCTTATGACCACAGATATAAGAAAAGTAAGAGACTCAGATTCTGATCCAGTAGACCCATCCCTATATCGGCAATTGATTGGGTCGTTGATGTATCTAGTGAATACTCGACCAGATATCTACTTTGTTGTAAACACTTTAAGCCAGCTCCAGGTGGAACCCAGACATGAGCACTGGATAGTTGCAAAGCATGTTCTAAGATATATTTGTGGGAAGCTAAACTATGGTTTAAGATACACCTCATCCAGTGATATACAACTTCATGGATTCAAAGATTCAGATTGGGCAGGGAGTGCAGAAGATAGAAGGAGTACTTGATGTGTTTCAGTTTGGGCTCTACTATGATATCATGGCCCTGCAGGAAACATAAGTCCGTTGCACTCAGCACAGCAGAAGCAGAATATATCGCAGCATGAGAGGCATGTATCAAAGCAATATGGTTGAGGAAACTGATTTCTGGATTATTTGATCAGGTTCCAAATTCAACCATAATATACTGTGACAATCAAAGTTGTATAAGGCTCTCAGAACACCCAGTGTTTCATGACCGATCGAAACATATTGAGATCAAATACTACTTTATTCGTGATAAAGTCCAGGAAGGAGAAGTGAAACTCCAGTATATCTCCATAGATGAGCAGGTAGCAGAGATTTTGACAAAGCCTTTGTCCAGGATAAAGTTTGCGTACTTAAGGGACAAGATGGGGGTCATGGAGATAACTCCCTTAGATGAAAGGGAAGAGATGGCTCCCTAGGTTGGGAGGGAGCACTGATATATATTATTGATTCATGGGAAGTCATTTTCCAGTTTGGAAAATGGTCCAGGTTGGGCAGTTCCTTTCCAGTCTGGAAAGTTGTTCGAGATTTCTGACGGACAGGCATTTTCCAGTTCGGAAAATGGTCCAAATCGGACAGTCATTTTCCAGTTCGGAAAATGGTCCAAATCGGACAGTCATTTTCGTAATGAAAATGGTCCGATAAATTGTTGATGTAACATAGACAGTGATTCCCCTTGTGGCTAGTGTGGGGGAATGGTCTAGGACAATCATTCTTCTTGGCAGTCACTCTGAGTAGTGGTCAAGTAGAATGGTTTGCCTCATCGGACAGTCATTATTTCGAAGTTCACAGTTGTGAGCAGTTTCGAAGAATGGTATGTTTTAGAGGTTGGTGCAGGACAGTCATTTCCTTAGGAAATGGTCCGGACAGTGATTCCCTATGGCAGACTCATTCTCTCTAGGTTGCACTATGATTAGTGCTGGAGGAATGGTCTAGGTTCAGCAATCAGGGACATGCATTCCCTAGGGCAGACTCATTCTCTCCAGGTTGCACTATGATTAGTGTCGGAAGAATGGCCCAATTAGATGAATGGTCCAAGCTCAGAAATCAGGGACAATTATTCTTCTATGCTTGGGAAGAATAGTCTAGATAGCCCATGGCTGATATTTTACTTTCTGAGGGCAGATGTTCTTCCAGATCTCACAGATGTGAGTGGAAGAATGGCCCAGATGACTCAGTTTGTATCATGATATTGTTTATGCAGATGATATGATTAGTGTATGTCTATGGATAGTAGTTGTATACTATTATGAATAGACACAGTTGTGTTCTATTGGATGGCATTGTTCTAATTGCCATGGAGACTATCAAGTTGGATAGTGATGATGGTGCTCATGATTTGTTCATGATATAGCTTGTGTGGCTATGATGATGCTATCGGGTGAATGGTCTGTTTGTGCTCAAGACCATTGCCTTTAATACCTCCCTAGCTAGGAGGGAGTGTTGATATTATGGTAGTTGTGGGAGGTATTAACCTCCACTTGTAACCTTTGACGAGACTAGAATATTCTGGGAAGCAAGAGAAACCCTAAAGCTTTGGATAATAACCCTAGAAGACAAGTCGGCTTAATAGAATAATTAATATTGAGTTATTAGCCCCCAGGAAGAAAAGTTGGCCCAGTCAGTTAAGATGGAGCAGTATAAATAGAGGGCGCTAGAGCTCATTTGTCATTCACTCACAACTGCACAAGACCAATGGTGCGCAAGTTTGGAGAGGAGTTGCAACTCCTGCAACTAGCATTTCGGTTTTTGGCTTGGACTTTCTGTTTGATCTTTGGTTATCTTTGCTTGGTGCACTAGGCTTGGTTGGCTATTGATTTGCTACTGGAATTATTCTCTCTGTCAAGGTTAAGGTGCTCGGGGGTGGCCTTTGTGCCTATGGTTGGGTGACAATATTGCTATATTGTCTATGGTTAAACGAGCACGCCCACTTTTCTAACGCCCCAAACCAGACCACTATTTCGGGGCATATCTTCAGATCATAGATAGGTGCATTTTCCATCCATGTTACAGAAGACTGCACTTATCTCTGGGCTAAGACATCCCTTGGGTCAGTTACGAGTGTGCATGACCAGCTTCAGATAGAGATTGATCATTCTATAGACCAGGACTTTCAGATTTGTAGACTATTCTCTGTAGAGGCTCAGATGAGGGACCATTCTATCTTTCAGTGTCTAGTCTACAATGTGATCAAGGGCAGGTCGCATTGTCCTGTTAGAAACTGACATAACTGACTCAACTTTTATTGAGTATTTAGACTAAAAGTGCATTGCTTTTCGTGTGGGAAATCACTCCACCACTCTAAATAATAGATGCTTAAGGCTCAAGCTTCTAGATCTAGACAATTTAGATCGCTTCGTTTTTCCACCCTATTAGGGAGAATCTGGACAGGAAGAGCAAAGTTGATCAAACTAGAGAAGCCCAGAGGGCAGTTGAGCATTGTACCAGACATCAGTTGGACTCCAGGACCTTTATACCTAATCAGCGGGAGAGCCTAATGGAGGGTCTTAAAACAGAATGGTCTAGTTTGCTACCCTTGGGACAATGTATAGCTAGCTCAGTCCTCTTTGTTTGGCCTTGCATGTTAGGACACGCATTACTTCAGCCTCTCCATGTAGGCATTTCACAGAGCACGACAGTGACATGCCTGTCAGCTCTTTGATTAGAACTTTGATCCTACACATCAAGCATTTGGGCGTCACTACGCTTCCCCCTTACACCTAGCAAAATGGGATTCTGTCTCCCAAGAATTTTGGCACTTGAGGCTCTTGAATTTGGGATGGCCTTTTGATCTCTCTGACTTTATTGGTTCCTTGAGAGTTGGTCACAAGATTAGTAAGGAGGTAGAGGGTACTTATTCCCTTCTGCCTTTCTAGTTAGATATGTTGTAACTTTCTCAAACCCATTGGCTAGTTTTAGCCACTAATAGACTGTCTATCTATTAACAATATTTGTTGTTCAGTTTTAAGAGAAAAAAATTGTTTCTCCTTCACAAGTCATGCTTTGTACACAATATTGGTGGAGAAACATCCAAACCTCATTTTTTAAGATACTAATAGTCTTCAATTAGAATGATATTATATAAGCCTAGAGCAAAATAATAACCCATGCAAGATCCAAATGACTGCAGCTCCTAAAAGATATCTTGATACAAAACATGTGAAGTCTAAATAGAATTGCATTCCCAGAGTTTGGTCAGCAGAAAATCCCACAAAAGTAATTGTCCCTCTTCATAAATTTCCAAGCTCAAATAAATGACCACAACATTTTGCGATGTCATTTGAATACAGCAAATGATTTTCCTTGAATTTTTTATGCTGAGGCTTTAAATCCTCTTCAATACTACTGTATTCAATGATTTGACTAATAAATTGATACACGTGACTAGTATAATACAAAATTAACAGAATAAATGCCTACTCCATCAGGACAAAGCACGCTCTAATTCTCTTCACATCTACATGTGTTCTATATGCATGTCATTTCAAATAATTACCCCAAAGCACCCAGGATAAGTTAGTCAAAAGAATTAATCATAAAAATATTTTCCTAATCATCCAGCATTTTGGAATAGGGAACCCATTCGGATTCTGACCTAACAACCATTACTGATTTTTAGGTTTACCGGTTCAAGAGTATCTATAGTTTTCCTAAATATGGCTTTTCTTGCTAAGAACTGCAATAAGATCAAGGACATCGCAGGTGCAATATTGTTAGACTTTCCCCAATCGGATTTCTAGCTGGATTTCGATGGATCCAGCTAGAGATCCAAAATGTTGACAATCAAAATGACGACTGTGGACATTCTGAGCGATTATATTAACCACTCTCACCACAGAAACCTAAAATCAATAACATCCAACATTTATAGGGGGGAAGTCTAACAATATTGCACCTGCGATGACCTTGATCTTATTGCAGTTCTTAGCAAGAAAAGCCATATTTAGGAAAACTATAGATACTCTTAAAGTTGATCCCAAAGCAGCCATTCTAGCTCTCCTTGCTTATGTAGAAAGGGGAACTGCTGGATACATGTGCATATTCCGTCCAGTAGTAGGTGAACATGGAGAACCTGTCACTACTGAGTCATTCCTGATCCGCGATTGATTTGCAAGGTTTCATAGTGGTATCTCTTCAAATAACATACGAGGTATCGAGTGATAACTGGGTGATGTAGAATCTTGTCACTTGTTTGACTGCAGTTTGGTTCCTTGATGTGGCATTCATGATGTACATCTTTATTGATTTATAATGAAATATGTGATGTATTTATTAAAAAAATACAATAACCTTGATCCCCTTGATGCCAAATAAACTATAATAAACTTTAACCCCTTCAGGTAACAGAGGTTCAAGCTCCACACAAGACAATGAGACTGCTATGATTTGGAGAGAAACCCAGGTCATTGAGACTGTTATGAGAGAGATCATAAGCAGTTAGACCATGATGATCAAAGCTAAACCAACATGAGCATGTAAGAAGCATGGTTTTACAGTAAATCAAAACTAGGACCTATGTTAAGCACTCTTGTGAACCAGCCCTATAATACTTTGAAATCATTACGGAAATCCCCCCAATGGGCCATTCTATCTGTTTAGGTTCTCTGATACTGCATAAGAGGCAATGATATATACTACAATGTTTTTGTGATTCTAGTGATTGCACTCGGAGAAGTGAGGTGCAATCTACAGTCCAAGTCAGGGTCGGGGTGATCTATCAAAGGTGATCATCAACTCTTCACATGTGTGTGCGTTGAATCCAAACAGTGAATTGGGTAAATTGAATAACACTGGGTCTAACACTTCACATGTATGTGTTGAATCCAGATAGCGCACTTGGTGCATTGAATAACACTAGTACAAACCCATCTAAAGTCAGCTCTGATATGCACCTAGAAGGTTGCAAAGCTTCTTGACTGTCGAGTTGTGATCTAGTGGTCACGACAGGGTGTCGCCACAATAATGACCCAAGTTCAAAACTCGGTTAGCATTAAGCCAGTGGATTGAGTTTGAAATCACCACATTAAAGAGGGTTTATCCCAATAATGCAGACTTGGGATTCATAAGTCCCGGATCAAACAAAAAGCATTCATAGTTCTCAACGGATCAAACAAAAAGCAAAGCTTCAAGTTGACCCAAATGTCCTTCCGTACCAAATATTGGGATTCAAGATATACAACCTCCAGTACCAAATATTGGAATTGGATACCTTGGATACCCAAATGACCTTCAGTACCAAAATGCAACCTCCTGTATCAAATATTGGAATTAGAGATATCCAACCTCGAGATGCATATCAGACCACGGTTTAGATGGATCTGAGATGGGTTAATTAAGCGATGACAAACAGGAAAACGAGAAAGGTGGTGTATGTTTTAACCAAAGAGATGAATTATGAGACCCACCTCAGATAGAGCTGCGAGGAGAAGAATGCGATTGGAGAGGGATTTGGAACCAGGCAGCTTCACAGTCCCATTGATCTCCCTGATGGGCTGCAACACAATTCGATCCACTTGGGGAGAAGCCTTCTCCGGGGCAGTTGCTGTTGAACATCTCGCCATACCAACTTTGCCTCTCCTCGGCCTCTCTGAAACAAAAAGCCCCGCAGGACTCCTGGCTTTCAAGCCCAGAACTCCCCTTGGAAAACCCATCATGGCTGTTGGGCTCTGTACTTCCCTTGTCATGTAGTCTGAGATGCCCACATTACTGCAAATGTGGACTAGAGCATATGTCTGGCTAGCAGAAGCCATGGCCGCACCAGGAATTTTTGCACTTACAGAATAATAGTCCTCGCCGTATTTTGAAGACCACTGAGTTTGAATCAATGCGTTCTATGGAGTCTTAACATTGTGGACAAATGTGAACAGTTACACAGTGCTCAGAATGTGAAATGGTGGTGGGTGGAGACAATGAGGGGAGTAGCTTGAGGGCAAAGCACATAATACACGTGGGGTAGCTTCCTGTCATGGGGAGAAATAAGGAAGGTGGAGCTGGGTAGGAATTTTAAGGTTTCGTCCAATCTGTGAACTTTCTTGCTCTGAATTTTAGTTGACCACCGGGTATATCTCCTTTCTTTTACACGGGATTAGATAAACAATATGCATATTAATTAATGCAGAACGAAATGTTAGGACGGTTTCTAACCATGAGAGTAAGTGTTCTTCTTCCCGTCTCCAATGGTTTGATGGAGCTGTTCTCTCCAATGGTCTTTGTTGTGGGGCCGGAGGCATTTTCAGATCCCATTCTTCGAGAGTTACCAAGTGGTTCATCAACTGCGGAGCAGGATCAAATACAAAAGTGGAGTTGATGGGTTTATTGTAAATATCGAACGCTGGAAACAAAAAACATTGGAATTGGTAAAAAAAATTCAAAGATCTCAGCGTCCACCACATTTATAAAGTGCATAATAAAGAAGCCAATGCCCTCTCTAAAAGAGCTCTAACTGAAATCGAAGGAAGACTATCGGTATACCACTCAGACAGTGGTATGGAGAGTCAACCCTCTTGCATTAATATCTTTGAATTGCCAAGGGATGGTGAAGGGTAAATGACACTGATTGCAGCCTCAGCTCGCGTTTTCAGCCCGAAATGAGCATATTTTCCAGTCAGATTGCCACTCCAGCATCCTTCTTGTAGATCAGTCGGCACTGTGCCCATTCCCTTCTGCCTATTTCTAGTATTTATGTTTTCTGGTGCTTCCTCCCGTCTCCATTTATTTTGGACTGTATTGGGGACTGTTTTTCTTGTCTCTGTGTTGATGTAAAAAAATTTATACTTAATATAAATTTGAGTTAATTTTTTCCTGGAAAAAAAAGTGTTCTTCTTCCAGTACAACGTAGCTTGGTTATCTCTTAGTGTCGGTTTGTATGGTTGATTAGGTTCTTTTGACCTTCATTAAGTTCAATTGTCTCATGACATCCTTGTTCTTCGAAGATGTACACAGTATCATCATTTTTCCTTGCACATATTTTTTCATTTGAACCCCCTTTCTTTGTAATTGTTGTGTTTAGGTTATTGGTTTTACAATATATAAATTTAAACTGCTGTCATTATAACTCAAGAGTATATCTAACAATTTTATGATTTGGGTTAAGGTTGAGATCAAGTCTACTCATTACCACTATAACTCAAGAGTATATCTAATAGTGATAACTTAAATATATATCCAACAACTCTTTGATCTAGGCTATAACTCAGGAGTATATCCAACAGCCATTATAACTCAAGAGTATATCCAACATCTATTTGATTTGGGCTAAGCATGAGATAAAGCCCACTAACTGTCACTATAACTCAAGAGTATATCCAACAGCCCGTAAGCTAGATATACCAATAACTTGTGTCTTAGCAAAGATCGAGGTGTCTCAAAGCCCATCGAAGTGGACCTCTATCCCAGGGGTCATCTACCCTTCTAGATTTATCACAACGGGTCAACATGTCCACTTTGAGGGAATTAAACCAGGGTAGGGAGGATAACAAACATGCTACTCAACCACCCAAGCTGTGAACCTAGAATTCTTGGATGAAAAAGTGATTATTGGGTAATATTACATAATAAAGGATAATTTTGATTAACTCTTATATTATAATTAATTTCTTCCAACCAATCTTCAGTGTTTTTAAACTTGGCAATAACGTTATCGTATAACCTTATCATAATAGTTTTTAATTTAAAATGAACTTTTAGCTCTTCTAATCTCTTCAAAGGTTAGTTTTGGGCACTATGTCAAAAGCTTTTTTTAAGTCAAGGAAACAACACATGAAATTGGTTTTATTATAGTGACACTCCTTTGCAATCATCCTAAGTGTAACAAGTTGGCTCACAATTAAATGATAGCTCCTAAATACGCCCTGGCTTTTAGTTATTTTTCTGTGGCTTTCTAACTATGAGATGATCTTCTTTTCCAAAGGCTAGTCTTGGACATTATGTCAAAAGTTTTTTTAAAGTCAAGTAAACAACATAGGAAATTGGTTTTATTGTCATGACACTCCTCCGCAATAATCCTAAGCATAACAAGATGGTTCAGAATTAAATGATAGCTCCTAAATCCAGTTTGGCCTTTAGTTATTTTTTCGTGGCTTTCCAACTATAGGTCGATCTTCTTTTCCAAAGGTTAATTTGGGCACTATGTCAAAAACTTTTCTAAAGTCAACTAAACAACACAAGAAATTGGTTTTATTATTGTGGCACTCATCCGCAATAATCCTAAGTGTAACAAAATCGTTCACATTTAAATAATAACTCCTAAATCCAACTTAACCTTTAGTTTTTTTCCGTAACTTTCTAACTATACGTTGATTTTTTTTCCAAAATAATTTTATAACTTGATTAAAAAATAATTAATCATAATAATTTTATCTAACAAATTATATATATAATATAACACTATTAGGATATGTTAACATACCATAGATAACAATTACACGTAGAAGATTACATAGATAACTATTACAAATTGGAGAGGGTCCACACGTGCGAAAAAAACCCACTCCAAATGATATCAAAATGGTTAATAATTTAAAAATATAAAAATACCAAAGGGCTTGACTTCTTGATAGGTGAAGAGGGGGCATCCAATATGGTGGTAGGTATGGCAACACTTCAAAGTGGGGGTGGGGTTGTTGGTAGGAGTGTTGTATGACTCACTCACCAACCCCTCCTACTCAATTTGTTTCGAACTACCTTTGATTTGACTTCAAGCTTTCAGGTCAAGACAAACCACTGGACAATAACATTCAAAAAGGATATGGATGAGAACAAGGGGAAGGGGTGCTCTATTTCATTTGAGGTTGGATCAATCATTTAAAGTTTATTGGAATTTAGTGTTCTACAAATTGATTTAGTGGTGTTAAAAACTTCAACTCATAATATGTAAACTTAACAAATTGTTTCCATTGAAATGGTTAAATTTCAATTTAAAATTGATTAGAAAAAAGACATCAAATAAGGTGTAATTGGTTGGTATTTTATTTTACTTTTATTTAATTTTATGGATTAAAAAAACAATTTTTTCATTAATATACATGCAATTGTATTTTTTTCTATGATATTCAAATTTTGTTATATCTTGATGTTCTACTTATAAATTGTGTGTGTTTGTATGTAATTCTAAGTTTTTCTAATTACAATTATAAGTTATATTGTTGCATTGGCATATTTTTATGACTGGGATTTTGTTGTATAAATATTTTTCTTCTAAATTTTGTGTGTGTTATTATTGTACTTGGGTGTTTATGTTGTTAATAATTTCTGAAACAAAATAATTTTGTGACAATGATGTTTTATAAGGTATTACTCATATTAAAATCTTTTTTAATCTAAAAGTTGGCTTTGAGGTGTAAGTAGTTGGTATGATAGCATCCTCTTTCACTTTGACAATGTTATTGTCAATAATTAGATTTGGGTGTGATGCATTGTGTATTGTCTTTGCCTTGTGATTATTATATATGTGATGTTATAGGCTATCTTGTTGCAATGTCATATCTTATGTTGAGATTTTGTTCTACATTAATACTCATCTTCTAATGTTATGGGTGTGTTAACATTGTTAGTAAATGTGTGTGTTGTGAACAATTCCACATACATATCAATTATGAGGTGAAAGGCTTATAAAGCATTTTTCACACTAAAATCTTTGTCAATTCGGATGTTAGTTTTGGTATGCAAATTTACAAGTTGATGTGATAGAATTCTCCCTCACTTTAGTACTAACACATCAATTATTTTGATGTCATGCCTTGTATGTCATCTTTGATTTGTAGTTAATCTATATGAATTACAAGTTATCTCGCTATAATGGATATCTCTATGTTGAAATTGTGTTTTATATTAATATTCCTTGCACAAGTCCTTATCCTCTTCATATATTAATATATTCTTCATCATCATTCATATCCTCTCCATCTTCTTAAAGATTTTGATGTGTATAAATTAAAATAAATTAGAAGACATCTTTGAATTGTTATTTTCAAATAAATAAATTAGGAGATGTATTTTATTTTCGAATAAATAAATTAGGAGATGTCTTTAACTTATGGTTGTTATTCATTTATAATGTTATAAGTTATCCCATTACAACGATTTAACTCATGGTTGTTATTCATTTATAATGTTATAAGTTATCCTATTACAATTGTACAATCTTATGTTGAAATTCCAATTCTTATTTATAATCTTTTTTTTTTCTTCTAAGATATTTCATCTTACAAAAATTAAATTGAATTTAAAAAAATATGTTTAAATAATTTAATTTAAAAAATATTTTTAATATCTTTTAAATTTAAAGATTAAATAGGTTTTTGATGTTGAAGTTAATTGTAATATTCCATATATAAAATAGTATGCATAACATAAACATTTAGTTAGAAATGGCAAAGAAGCAATGATATAACCAGAACAATACCATAATAACACCAGAAAGAGCACTTTGATTACTAATAACAATGTTCACTTGCCTCTTCGAGGGGGCAACCTCCAGCAGAGAAGAGATCTATTACAATAATATCCGAGACAATATTTCTCATACCCTCTACTTCTATTTATACTAAATCTATCTATCCAAAAGAACAATCTAGAGGAAGATCCTTCTAGAAGTGGAAGCTTCTATTAGGTCTTCTTACATTTGACTTATTCTTCCTTATTGCTATGCCTTATTAATATTGGCCTTTATTACATGGAATATAATTATTCTACCTACGTGAGAGATTAGGGAGGTTAAGTCCCTAACATGCCCTCCCCCTTGAATAACAACCTTGTCCTCAAGGCTTTAGATGAGGGAATTGTTGTATAATGGTGGTCGGCTCCCGTGTGGCATCTTCTGGAAGGGTATCTTTCCATTGTACTAACACTTCATGGATGATGTGTTGACGGAGACAACGCTCTCTCTGGGCCAAGACTGCTTGTGGCTGCAACCATATGGAACCTTCTTCATCCAACTCAGGGAGACTAGTTTGAGTTTGGCACTTAGTTCCAATCACCTTCTTTAAGTAGGAAACATGAAAAACAAGATGGAGCTTCGACTGACTGGGTAGAGCTAACTGATAGGCCACCAATCCCACACACTTGAGCACTGTATAAGGACCATAAAATTTGGGTGCAAGTTTCTGACAATGTTGAGCTTTGAGTGAAGTCTTCTTATAAGGTTGTAGACGAAGAAATACTTGGTCCCCTTCAACAAAATGGCACTCGGAACGACCTTGATCTGCTTGTTGCTTCATGTGATTATGAGCCATGACCAAATTGGCTTTGAGAGCATGAAGAATAGCCTCGTGGACTGTAAGATTTGTGTCGACCTCCTGAACCTTCGAGACCCTTGGCATATAGGAGAGAACTTATGGAGGCTTTTGGCCATAGACTCCTTCAAAAGGAGTCATGTGAGTAGTTGTATGGTAAGAGGTGTTGTACCACCATTCAAATAGGGGTAACCATTGAGCCCACCTATTTTGTCGCTCAGATGCAAAACACCTCAAATATGTTTCCAAACACTGACAACTTTAGTCTGGTCATCTGTCTGGGGGTGATAGGCAGTGTTGAGATGCAATTGGGTGCCTTGTAGCTTGAGCAATTCTTGCCAAAAATTGCTGGTGAAAGTGGGGTCTCTGTCAGAGACAATAGAATTAGGCATGCTATCAATCTTGAAGATATTACCCATGAAGATTTGAGCCATTGTGGTGGTTGTGAATGGGTGTTGAAGAGCACAAAAATGAGCATATTTGGAGAGACGATCGACGACCACCATGATGATTGACTTATTGTCTGATTTAGGTAAGCCTACAATGAAGTCCATAAAAATATCTCGCCAAATAGCAGAGGGAATCGGAAGCGGTTGGAGTGTTCCCGGAGCTTTGACAGTTTCTCCCTTGTTGCGTTGACATACCTCACATTCAGCCACAAAGGTGCAGACGTCCTATTTCATACCCTCCTAGAAAAAAGAGCGTTTAACCTGTTCATAGGTTTTGCTAAATCTTGAATGCTCGGTTGTGGGTGAGGCATGAAGTTTAGAAAGAACTGTGGATTTAAGTTGGGATTGTTTGCATAAATACAAATGGACTTTGTAGCGAAGCTCTTCATTATGCCAAGAGTACCCTGGAGAGACTGAAGAATTGTGTTGCAATTGGTGGAGCAGGCTAGAAATTTTGGGGTCTTGCAACCATTCCTGACAAAAATCTTGGAGTCAATCCGGTACAATGAAGGAGAGGGAGAAAAGGGACCTATCTTATTTATATTTCCGGGAAAGAGCATCAGCCACTACATTTTCCTTGCCCTTCTTGTAAATGATCTCATAATCATAGCCAAATAGCTTGGTCACCCATTTTTACTGTGTCGGGGATGAAATTCGTTGTTCCAGAAAATACATGAGACTTTGATGATCAGTTTTGATTTGGAATCGTTGACCCAATAAATAAGGATGCCAGAGATCCACAACATGCAGAATAGCTAACATTTCCTTTTCATAAATGGATTGGCCCAAATGTTGCTTTGAAATTTGTTTGCTAGTGAAGGCCAAGGGCCTGCCATCTTGCATGAGGATAGCTCTAATTCCTTTCCCGAAAGCATCACATTCCAATATGAATGTCTTTATGAAGTCTGGGAGTGCTAGGACAGGGGTCGAGCACATAGCATCTTTTAAGGCTTGGAAGGCATGATTTGCAGCTGAAGTCCAAGTGAAAGCATTCTTTTTAAGGAGGGAAGTGAGAGGAGCTGCAATCTTTCCATAATTCCAAGCAAACTTCCTATAATACCCCGTTAAACCCATAAAACCACGCAAGCTCTTAAGAGTTTTAGGGAGAGGCCAATCTTGCATAGATTCAATTTTCTTAGGATCCACTGGGACACCATCCTTTCCGAGAATATGACCCAGGTATTCCTCTTATGAGGCACCAAAGTCACATTTAGATTGTTTGGGGAAAATTTGGTGCTTAAAGAGTAGATGGAGAACTCGATTCACATGGGAGAGATGGGATGACCAAGTTTTACTATAGATGAGAATATCATCAAAGAAAACTAAGACAAAATGACGGAGAAAAGGATGAAAGACGTGATTCATAAGACTTTGGAAAGTGGAAGGATAATTACACAATCCAAAGGGCATTACCAAGAATTCATAATGACCCTCATGAGTGCAAAATGAAATCTTGGGGATTCCTTCTTCTTTCACACGGATCTGGTGGTAGCCAGAACGTAGATCCAATTTGGTGAAGTATTGAGCACCACTCAATTCATCCAAGAGGTCATCAATGACATGAATGGGGAATTTGTCTTTGATTGTGAGTTTGTTGAGGGCGCGGAAATCAGGACACATGCACCAAGTACCTTCTTTCTTGAGTACCATGACCATAGTGGAAGAATAGGGGCTAGTACTAGGACGGATAACACCGGTTTCTAGTAATTCATGAACAATTTTCTCAATTTCATTCTTCTGGGAAAAGGGATGACGATAAGGCCAAACATTGGGGGGAAGAATGCCTAGGATGAGAGAGATGGAATGATCATGGACACCACGGAAAGGGGGAAGTTCTTTGGGGATGGTAAAAACAACTTAGTGGTGGGAGAGGATAGATTGGAGGTCAGGATGCACAAAAGGTGTCTCAATAGCATGAATGGAGTAGAGTTGGGCTATAATTCTCGAATGACCTTTTTTGAGGAGCTTTTCCATGCAATGGGAACTGATGATCTCAGGGGAGCCTGTGGTGATGCCTTGGAACTTATATTGTTGTCCCTCCTGTTGGAATTGCATGGTTAAGTCCTTAAAATCCATGAGAATGGGGCCTAGAGTGTGTAACCATTCGACACCAAGAACAATGTCACAACCACCCATGTCTATAGAAAACATATGGGATTTCAGGTGATACTAACCAATTTGGAGTCACACATTTTCACATCGTCCCCCACATTTCATGGAACCACCATTGGCAATCATGATTTGAAAATTATTGATGGCACGGATGTAACAATTGACTTCTTGGGCAATGTGGCGATGAATAAAGTTATGGGTGCTACCACTGTCCACAAGGATGATGACTTTCCTATTTTTGATGTAACCAATTAATTTGAGAGTCTAGGGAGTAGAGAAGCCAATGAGGGCATTAAGTGAAATCACCGGGTCAACTTCGGGTGGGTCAGAGAGTGGGGTGAGGTCAGATGGTGGGGGTAGTTCCTCCATAGGTGGAACAACTACATCTTCTTCAGATATATCCTCAGCCACAACCATGAAAATATTTTGTTCCTTACACTTGTGCCCGAGAAAATATTTGTCATCACAATTATAACAAAGACCCTTGAGTTGACGTTTAGCCATTTCAACCCTCATTAATTTCTGGATCTTGAGGGGAGTTGCAGGAGGAGCAAAACTGGTGGGTTTAGGGTGAGGAGGAAAGGAGGGTTTGCGGGTCTGGGAGGAGACAATTTGTTGGGCTTCCTTGGCTCGTTGAGTAGCTTCCAACCAAGTTTAGGGGCATGCCATGAGAACATGGGCATGAATTTCATCTTTGAGGCCATTGATAAAGCATTCCCTAAAGAAAGCATCTGACACGCCCTCCATTCTGAAAGCCAAGAGCTCAAATGCGGAAATAAAGTCTTCCATTGTCCCGGGCTGCTTTAACTTGGTCAATCAGCCTAAATGGTGGGTGTCAGAGTCAAAGCGGTCATAAAGTTCGGCCACAAACTGCGTCCAAGCAAAATACCCTTGGAGTGCCTTTTTTCACCATTGCCACCATTGCCATCATTTCGGATCTAGATATAGGACACCATAACGAAGCTTGGCTAAATCATTAGTAATGCCATACAAAGAGAAATAATGTTCCATTTGGGTGACCCAGCCTGTAGGATCTGAGCCATCAAATTTTTTCACCTCAATTCTAGGAGGGCGGAAGTCTCGAGAAAAGTGGGTAGTATGAGGGTCTTGGTAATGGGAAGAGTCATGGTCATCCTGATAAGATGGTTGTTCAGAAGAGGAAGGGTTCTAGGAACAGTTCAGGAAGTGTTCTTTGAGGTCTTTGATGTAGGAACATTGTTCTTGGAGGTATTTGATGTGGGAGCATTGGTCCTTGAGGATCTCAGTAGCTGAATTGATGGAGCTAATGTTGGCACTGAGATGCTTGATGTTGTCCTTGTGTTGATGGTTGTCATCAATCAAGGCATTGAGTTCTTGGGCTCGTGTGGTAGTCATTTGGACAAAGGAGCAAGCAAATGGTATAGGTGAAACAAAAAGGGTTTGGAAGGGTGGGTGGAACCACGGAGAAAAAAGGGTGTCAAATGATAGGTACCACTGCGGTTAGGGCGAAAAGGGGGATCCAAAGGGACAGGATCCAAATAAGGGTGTCAGAGACAAGTCGGGTCCACAAAAAAATTGTTTTAAAAATGAGAGTTATCACTAGAATCGGGGAGAAGAGAGGAACCCAATGGGATAAATCCAAAATAAGTGTGTCGACGGGACCACTATACTCATTTTTTTTTATTTTATTTTTTTTAACTCCTGCAAATTTATACTCCGGCCTGAATAATATTGCAGTGAGGAAATGCCCAAATTCTTAACAGGAAGACATGTGTAGTAATTTCTCAACCAGAATGCAAAAGGCACAGTTGTGCGACAACAGATCTTGTCTATTCTTTTTTTTTTTTTCCGTCCCCAGGGGTAGGATATTCAGGGTTTCTACAGATAAGGGTTTTACATGTGCTATAGCTCTCTGATATACGTGTGGGGTCCAATAGTAGTACTCAACCTAATATCTCAGGGCACCAATTAAGGAGGCTAGACTGTGCCCTTAGCCGTACTACCCGACTAACCAGGTACCAGAGAGTATCTTTCCGAGTGTTGTTCTCGATAGCACTATAGCAGTCAGGCGACCAATCGGTTTATCTATGGAGGGCTTCATGAAATCTAGGTCGATCTGTATACAGGTTTTGTCCGATGCGCTACCACTCGATGGGGTACCAACAAGGGTTACAAGGGTGGCCAACAAATGTGCACTTGAGTACCACTTGTATTTCCTGCATGTATGACTCCCCGACCGCGGGTTTATGTGCGTAATGACAAATCTTTGTATCTTTAAGACGTCGGAATACGTCTCTACCCTCAAAAAATTTAACCCACAATTTTTTGTCGAGGAAGGTGCTCTGATACCACTTGTAATATTCCAGATATAAAATAGTATGCAAAATAGAAATATTTAGCTAGAAATGGCAGAGAAACAATGATATAACCAAAACAATACCATAATAATACTAGAATAACACTAGAAAGAGCACTTTGATTACTAATAGCAATGTTCACTTGCCTCTTCAAGGGGGCAACCTCCAGCAACACAGAGCTCTATTACAATATTATCCAAGACAAGATTTCTCATATGCTCTACTTCTATTTATACTAAATCTATCTATCCAAAAGAACAATCTAGAGTAAGATCCTTCTAGAAGCGGGAGCTTCTATTAGGTCTTCTTACATTTGACTTATTCTTCCTTATTGCTAGGCCTTATTAATATTGGCCTTTATTAAATGGAATTATATTATTCTACCTATGTGAGGGGTTAGGGAGGTTAAATCCCTAACATTAATATAGACATAAGAAGATTGATAAGATTAAATCAATTTCTCACATATGCACATTATAAAATTCAGAGTGGGTTTTTGGTTAGTGTTCAATAATCATCTTGGGATTTATAATTTCAAATTGCTTCTTAAATATGTTTGTTATAGCAAATTTTGCCTCACTCCATGCGTCTTGCTTTGATGGCCTTCTATTTTCCTCTGTAGACTTAATTTCCCCTCTTTTCTCACTCCGGAGCCCACAATACATATTTTTGTCCATATACGCGAGCCACAGTTAGACAACTTGTGTTTACACAGGTTGCTCCATTACAACCTGCATACATCAGGTTTTGTGCTCAAAAATTTAAAAAATATGTCGGGTTTCAATGCCATGGTCCTTGACCTTCCATATACTAGAAACATCATGACTCAACCCTTCAATTCCATTTGGAGGCTATAAATTGAGCCATATACAAGCTTTGAAGACAATTCATCATTGAGAGAAAAGACACTCTGGAGAAATTTCACCTCATATTAAGTTTGCATCCCTTTGTCCTTGAAAGTCTGAACTTTTTGTGTTCAACCCCCAAGCTCTTCCTATCTTGAGATGGAGAACCTCATTGATTCCTACTACTTGTGAGCTTGCCTTTGTGGAGGATTGAAGTGGTGAAGGCCCAATTGGAGGGACTTAGTTTCTCCATTCCAATATGTGTCGTTATAGAAGTTTGTAACCTATGTACTTATGTTGATTACATTAATATAAATACTATTTTCTCGTCCAATTATATATCGCAAATATTTGTGTTACTTTCCATGGGCATATTTGTTATGTATGTTAATGGATTATGCTAGTTTATATGCTAAAATTATATATCATTTACACATGCTTGGGTATCTTGGTTGTTGAGGACAAGTTGCAGGTATAAAGCTTTGGGTCGTGTGCTCAACAATGGTCTTCTTTGGATGTCCGGACGCGGTAGGATTCTAGCCTTATCTTGTTAGCATTTTCATTTATATAACATACTTGAGATTAGAGTTGATTTTTGGGTGTCGTTCCATCTATTGTTGTTTTCCCCTAACCATAGAGAGATTTTTCTCGTAACATAATTGGTGATTCTTCTAGGGAGGATCTCCCTTTTCGGGTATTGGTTGTTTTTTCTCCTTTATTTGCTCTATGTTTGCTTGAGTTTATGTGTCTCTTGTTACTTGACATCCTGTATTTTTCCTTGTATCTGAGTTTCTTGGCCTAACCCTTGCCCAGGTAGTGTCATCTTTGGCATACGTGGGTTTTCCCTTGAAAGTAACGTACATACATGAGTTGTCTATCTTTAGGGCGCGTACATACGCCTCTTCTCCCTGAACAGTCACATATACTATCTTCTAAGTCCTTTTGGTTGAGTTTAGTGTTTGATAGGTGAGTTTTGTTGGTTGCTGAGACTTCTTGGGTCCATGTTCTAACTATTAAGTGCCTACAGAATGGTAGGAAGCCGCTTTATTAGTGAATCTTTTGGGAAAACTCCTTTCTGGTCATTTTTCTCATTTGTTATCCTTGCATTCAGGTCTGGGTAATCGCTTCTTGGTGTCCTGCTTGGCTTGTCTCTTTTTGCTTGCAATAGGGTCTGCCTGTGAGGTTGTTATTCAATCCTTGCATTTTCATTTCATTATATCGAAAATACAAAAAAAATTGTTGTTGTTTTGCATTTTACTTATAGCATTTTCACTTTTGGCTACTTTACATTAGTTTTGGCATATTAGGAAAGATTGCACTTCATTGAAATTGTAGAGATTGCATCTTGGAAACAACATTTAGAAGCATACCATCTCTTTGAAAATCAAGACTAGTACTTAGTAGTGTTTTTACATATGCTTCCTTTTTATATATATTGAGTCATAATACCATCAGTTTCACGATCGCACCTCTTGAGTAAGCGTAAGCTATTAAAATTAATGTTGAATAATTAAAATTGATTAGAAACGATTTTATTTTTTAAGGTACGCAAACAAGTGTAGGACTTAGGGCCTTGGAATAGGATTTTGTGAGTAAACTTCTCCAAGGCTATAAAACTCGACGTATGTGTCTGACCAGGAAGTAGTGAAACCCATTGTGTAATTGGTGTCCTCAGGAGGCTCCGCTCACACCAGAGTTAAGAACGAGGTTGCGCGAAGTTGGTTGCAAAGATAGCCCTCTAATACCTTCCTAGAATCAAAGATATTTCTGAGGTTTTATTCGTAATTGGGGGTCTCACTAGTGCATTTACCTCCTTGAGAGGCGGTGCTTTCAATATTTCGGGCTTTGCTACCCTTCCCATACGATGGACCAGACTTGCGACTGCTCTCCTGAGCATTGAATATACCATGGTGACTTTAATTGCTTGACCTAGGTAGCCAAATAGGTTGCTTGCAAGGGTTATTTTGTAGGTACCCTGAGTCAGATAGGGATCAAACAACACACAAAATTTATGGAGGATTGTCTCTCTAGAGGAATCTAACCAACTGCATTGTGAATCCTACGAGGTTCCTTATAACTGGTTATGTTACCTCCACTCTATTGTTCGAGAGTCTCATCCCCTCTTAGGAGAGGCATACCTTCTTTAGTTCGGGAGATCCCTTCAGCCATCATATCTTGTTTGTGTGCATTGGCCTTTAGCTTTATTTAGGAGTATTCTATTTGATTATTAGTTGGCCTTAAGATTTTGTATTGTGTCTCGAGTTCTGATTCATCGTGGAGCAAGACCAGCCTCCTCGTCGGTCTCTTCGTCTTTTGAATATACCACCATGACTAGATCCTTACCGAATTCGCCTCCTAAAAGGCGTAGAGTTAATAAGAGTGGTACATATACCTCCACCTCCCAAGATCATGATTGTCCTACCATTAGTACTAAGTCAGATATGAATGTCTCAAGAATCCCTTTGACTCCAGTGACTGCCATGATTAGTGAGGTCCCCTCAACTCCCTCATCGTTAGTTGTTTAGATTCTAATGGCTCCCTCACCTAATGCTACCCAACCCATGGTCTCTACTCCTCTCATGAGAATGAATCCTTTTGTGTTCCCGAGCGGTATGCAGAATCATAATGCTCATTCAATGCCTTCGACCAATAATCCTTTCTCTTTTGGTATGCCATACATGAATTCCATTTCTCATCCTCTGTTTCATCGTCTCATGTGAATTCTAATTTTGGGTCTGGGGGCATGATGCCTCCTTATACTCCTTTTTCGTTTAGTGGGGGTTATATCCTTTAACCAACTCTTGTAGTAGGAGGTTGGAATCCTCCTTCCTATGGAGCCAATCCTAGTTACACTTTTCCAAGATCAAGTGCTCAAATGGGCGGTCCTTCTACGTCTTACATCCCGTCCATTTATCCTTCTTCCACTATGTCAGTTCCTACTAATGCTTTTCTCATGGTGAACCTCCCTTTGTCCTCTGGTGTTTCATCCGAGGGGAGTCGATTTCATAGTATGGGAAACCCCCTACACGGAGTTCCTTTGTCTGGGGGAAACATATGAGTAATCCTTATCATGTCGCTTTCTCCTCGCAAGTGGCTTCCTCGGTAATGATGGCCTTGCAAAATTTTATGAATCTATTGGGAGGAGGATACTATCCTACCAGATAGGGCCATGGTAGATACGAGAACCCTATTTGGCCTACAATCTCTCAAAACCAATCTTTCCCGGGAGCATGAGCTCAGACGTCTCAACCTCAACTCCCTTTTCCGACCACGCCAATTCTGTCAGACTTATCAAAATTGATGAATAACCCAGTGTGTCATGATACATCATGGCCCCCCATCCCCACCAAGCTTCCTTCAAACATTTCAAAGTTTGAAGGAAAGACTAGTGAGGACTCGGGTTATAATGTGACTACTTTTCACCTATGGTGCTCATCTAACTCCCTTAATGATGATTTTATTTGTTTCAGACTATTTCAATGCACCCTTATGGGGGTTGTTGTGAAGTGGTACATCGAGCTACCTGGGGCAACCTACAAAACTTTCAATAAGATGGTATTGGTTTTTCTCAATCACTTCCAACTGTCGGTTCGTTATGATGCTGGCATAAAACTTTTATCGGCTTTTCGTCAAGATAAAGCCACCCACATCTCCGATCATATCCAAGAGTGTCGTAGAAGGAAGAGGTTGATTAAATCATACATTCCTCGAGAGTTTCTATTGGAATGGTTCCTCAAGTATTTATTGCCTTACATTTCGAAGGATGTTTCTACATCCAGTGTGACTTTTGAGGAAGAAGCCATCTTCAAAGCCCAACAATTGGACCTTACATATGCTCAATCTGGGATGCTTTACGAAATTATCCCTGACGCGCCGCGGTCGAATTACAATCCTAGACAAAAGCTTGGACCTCATGCTGATGGCATCATAGGCTCCACAAATGCTAATACTATAGACCTAGTGATGAACCAGATGAAAGATTTGTCTCTTAACCAATCAGTAGCAGGACAAACTATGAGTTCTTCCTCCACCACCCAGTCGGTGGATGTGCATTCTATACGATCGTCGTCGAACCCAAACAGTAACCAACAACCCAGAGGGAACAAGAATAAAGGATGGGGTAATAATCGTAAGGGTGGGAATAATAATAATAATAATAATAAAGCCAAGGACAAAAATAATAATGATAAATCTAATAATAATGTTGGTTAGGGCAAGAAAGAAAAGAGGAAGGTGAAGTTTCCCTATAAACTTTGTAAAGATAATTACCTTACGCCCAAGTGTGTCACCTTGGGGTGCCCCGGTCTTGTTCGTGAAGAAGAAAGATGGGACGTTGAGATTGTGCATCGATTTCAGATAGTTGAATAAAGTTATTATAAAGAACAAGTATCCCTTGCCAAGGATCGATGATCTCTTTGATCAGTTGAAGGATTCCAAGATATTTTCAAAAATAGATCTCAGGTCAGGGTACCATCAGGTAAGGATAAAGGATGAAAACATCTACAAGACCGCCTTCAAAACAATGTATGGTCATTATGAATCCACAGTGGTGCCATTTGGGTTATCAAATGCACCCATTGTTTTCATGTGCCTAATGAATGGTGTATTCAAAGAATATCTAGACAAGTTTGTCATAGTCTTTTTGGATGAAATCCTGGTGTATTCCAAGTCAGAGGAAGATCATGGACATCCTCTAAGGATGGTGTTGCAAGTGCTAAGAGAGAATCAGTTGTATGCCAAATTGAACAAGTCCTCCTTTTACCAAAAGCAGATTCATTATTTGGGACATATCATTTCAAAGGAAGGGATAGTAGTGGACCTTGAGAAGATAAAGGCCATTAGAGGATGGTCAACACCTAAGAATGTGACGGAAGTCAGATCCTTTATGGGTCTAGCTGGCTATTACAGGAGTTTCATTGCAGGGTTTTCGAAAATTGCTCACCCAATCACTTCATTGCAAAGGAAGGGGGTAAAATTTCAGTGGAAAGAAGAGTGTGAAAAGAGCTTCTAGCATTTGAAGCAACTGTTAACTAGTGCTCCAATCCTGAGGATTGCAGATCTGAATAAATATTTTGTAGTGTGTACAGATGCATGCAAAGAAGGACTGGGGGGGTCCTCAATTAGAATGGATTTCTGGTATGTTATGAATCCAGAAAGCTGAAAGAACATGAAAAGAACTATGCAACTCATGATTCGGAGTTGGCAGCCATAGTGCACGCCCTGAAGAAATGGAGGCACTACCTCATGGGAAGGAGATTTTAACTGAGGACATACCATAACGGTCTGAAGTATTTGTTTGACCAACCAACCTTGAATGCTAGGCAAAGTACATGGTTGAAATTCCTTTGTGAGTATGACTTTGATATCAAGCATATCAAAGGAAAGCAGAACAAAGTGGTTGATGCACTCAGCAGGAGAGTGCATGAGTTGCATGCTACAACCATTATCATGTACCAATCAAACTCGAAAGAAAGAATTGTGGAGGCTACAAAATCAGATTTGCAGTACATGGAATTGGTAACAAAATTGCAGCAAGGTAAAATGCAGCAGAAAGTTGAAGATTGTAAATTGGAAGTTGATGGAACACTCCTGTACACAAATAGAATTTATGTACCTAATTTCCAGGAATTGAGAATTATGATCTTGAAATAAATGCATAATGTGCCTTATGCTGGGCACCCTAGTTATTAGAAAACAGTGGCAGCAGTCAAGAGCCATTACTTTTTGCCAGGTATGAAGAAGGAAATTGTAGAATACATCACCAGATGTATGGAGTGTCAGAAGGTCAAAGTTGAACATAGGCACCCAACAGGGTTGCTATAGCCTTTACCCATTCCTGAGTGGAAGTGGGAAGTGGTGACAATGGATTTCATCACAGGATTGCCCAGAACAAGCAAGCAACATGATTCAATCATGGTGGTGATGGATAAGCTTACGAAAGCTACCCATTTTATTCCATTAAAAACTACTCACGAGGCAGCTAATGTTGTTGATATCTATATGAAGGAAGTAGCATGATTGCATGGTATTCCCAAGACAATTGTGTCTGACAGAGATCCAAATTTTACCTGAAAGTTCTGGAGAGGACTATTTGAGGGGTTTGGAACGAACCTAAACTTCAACACAGCCTATCACCCTTAGTGAGATGGACAAACAGAAAGAGTACACCAAGTGATATAAGACATGCTAAGGATGTATGTGATGGAAAAACCATCTAAATGGGAAGATTATCTACACTTGGTAGAATTTGCCTACAATAATGGGTATCAAGCATCACTGAAGATATGCCTGTTCGAAGCACTTTATGGAAGAAAGTGCAACACACCAATAAGCTGGGACAACCCAGCTGATAGAGAAATAATTGGGCCAGAGTTGCTTAAGGAAATGGAAGAGAAAATGTTGAAGATTAAGCAGAATTTGACGGTGGCCCAAGATAGGTAGAAAAGCTATGCAGATAAAGGCAGAACCCACAGGGAGTTTAAAGTGGATGACCATGTTTTCCTGAAGGTGAAATCCAACAAAAGTTCCCTGAAGCTGGGAAACTGTTCCAAGTTGGTAGTCAAATATTGTGGGCCATTTGAAATCCTAGAAAGGATTGGACCAGTTTCATATATGCTTGCATTGCCTACATCCATGAATGTACATAATGTGTTTCATGTTTCATTGGTTAAGAAATATATACATGATGCTAATCATGTTATTGATTGGAATGTGATCCAGGTGGAGCCAGAAGGCGTCTTGCAGGTGCATCTGGTACGTATACTGGACTGGAAAAGAAAGAAGCTCTGGAATCGAGCCATAGGGATTGTAAAAGTCCAGTGGACCTGGTACGGTCATGAGGATGCAACATGGGAGCACAAAGATGCTATGCGGGCAGAGTATCTGCATCTTTTTGAAGATTTTGGAAATCTTGTTGTTGTTGTGTAAATAAGTTGCAGTGAGAACAGTGCAAAAATAAGGGGAGGGGATTGTAACACCCCAAGTTCAAGCCCTGGTGAATTGTAATTATGTTTATAGGCTGGTGAGTTGAGTGGTTATAAGTTGAGAGACTTATGTGTTTATTAGGCTGGTGAGCGAGATGATAAGGCCAATGAGCCTGATTTTGTATATGTAAATACTCGCATCGTTAATAAAATTACACTGCTACGTGTAGACCGACCACGGAGAAAGAATTATGGGGGACTAAGCTCCACTAGGCAGGGTAAGGGAGTGGGCTAAGCGTCTAGGCCTAGGGGCTAATCTAGAGGGATTACCTCTAAGGGAATAATATTTTATTATTATTTCCCAAAGGCTATGGTTGACATAAGTTGTGTTGTCCTAAATTCCAAGGAAAAAGGGGAACGAGTGCTAAGTGGAACTCATGCAGCTTCAGGAAGAAACGTGTCAACCTGGGTGCATGCAATTTATAGTTGGGAAATCCATCTCGTTGGGGGTTCGCTTCCCATTCGGCAATTTCTCCCCATCATTGCGTCGAGACCAGTTTCGAGTTTCCTCACGACCCTTATGATTCTCTAGAAGTCTGTCACCCTTCCCAATTGACTAGGGATTCACGCATTGAACCAGTTCTCCATCATCATCGTCTATGTATCTAGTACGCACATTTGGAATCCTGCAGTCATACTTGAGTTATTCCGTGTGTCTCCGGTGAAGCCCAACGCATTTGTATTCGCCTGAGCCATGTTGTGTCTTAACGTTAGGCTATTGCCATTTTCGGTGTCTATAATCGTTTTCTGTTGTTGTTGTCATCCGTGTGTTAGCTGAATGTTGTTGTTGTATTTCTTAGGAGCTGAATTTAAGAAGCAAGTTGTCAGGCCTGTGAGCAACTCTCCTAGGTGAGAGAGTTTGTTGGGAAGTGAGTTCTCCTGGAAGGGAGTCCCGTAGCAGCTACAATACTCTGAGACTTATGGTCCAACATGTTGCTGAAGCCCAAGGTAAGGGATGTGTAGTAGCCGATGGAATTGTATTAGTGAAGGTGTACCCTCCTGGGGTGGAGCAGGCATGTGGGGAATGAGGGTTTGTGGGTTGTGGGCTTAAGCGGATCTTGGGATAAAATATCCTTTCTATTGTTCTATGCAACTTCCTTGTTGTCCTTGCCAAGCCTAGAATTCCCTTGCCCGGTGGAGTTTAGTCCCAACTCAGGGGTGACTCATTGTTGAGCGTGATGAGCAACGCGGTCTAAGGCTGGGAGGTTCGTGGAAGGCCAGCATGCAGTTAGTGTTCATCTATTAAAATATAACTACCAATTTTGTGTTCACTGTATGTT